>OY987329.1:91792622-92392622 GCA_963920685.1 Polydrusus tereticollis | reverse complement strand
AAGATAAAATAGTAACCCGGCGGTGAGTCGGCGTTATATAAAATTTAATATTTTGGGTTTATTTAGTAAAATGCACCGATTTTAGCAATCGGCTGATACCGTGGCCTTGTGTACATGCGAGTTCTAATCGAAGAGTATTCCTAAAATAGGATTTTAAACGGTGATTTAACTTGTTGGTTTTGCCAACTTAAAACTGTACATAAAACACTGGCTAGGTTTTGTTTAATGTACTAGATTATTTTGCGTTGTAAAAGAATAGGGTTTTATGTCTGGCTGCGATTTAGATTGATATACGTTTTCCAAACACAGTATATTCTATAAAAACTTGGCTCCAGTAACTCTTAAGGGATTACACGTACAGCACGGGGTATTAAAACAATAAAAATGCAGGACACTTAACGATGCCAGTATTTTTTCAGATATTCTAAAATGCGGTCACTAACGAAAATAAGAGGGGCTTACCTTAGGGTTCCTCCCCGAAAGTAATCACTAAAAAATAGTATTACTTGACGGTAATGATCCATCCAGATTATAACCAGTGGCGTGCGAACTAAGGGGGTAGGGAAAGGTTGCCTATGTTGTCTCCCCTCCTAAATGTTCCCGATGGAAGCTTTAGAAGTTATTCCAATTCAAATAATGACGATAAGCCCTAATACAGGGCGTAAGGAAAAATCGAAATTAATCACTATATGTTATGTACCAAAACGTGGCATCAACTTTAAAAGTAGTAGAGAGAATATTGAAAAATCCAGTTCTCGATCAAAGGTAGGTTAAGCAATACCGAGGCATTTAAAAAGCTAATGTAATCACATCTGGTTCATATGAAGTTGAAACCAAAGAAACGCCAAACAAAAAGGAGGGTAAAGTCCACACTTTTAGTGGAATCAAAGTAATATAAATAAAACAATCGAGTCTTCCTCCACAATTTAATATACATTAAATATAGTTCTCTATATGTTTCGAACGTGTAGATATATTCAATTATTTTTTCTTATTCCCTGTTTACCTTGTTGTAAAAATTAGGCATTGATTTTTTAAAAGATCCGTGCTCAATGAGATTGACTTGGTTTTTTCGAAATATTCTTTTATCAGGTTGTTATATTTCTGGATATCTACGAAAAATTTAAATATGTAACAAAAAGCTAGTAATAATTAACAATAATGATTAAAACTTTTTTTTTTATTATGAATATTTATGGTACCTAACAAATGATTTTAAAACTAAACTCTTAAAATACAGCTCCGAGGCTGCGTTCGCATCTTCATTAGGTTGGATAAAACAAACATACACATCGTGTTTTCCATAATTTACATATTTATTATTTTGTGCCATGTTGAACAATTTTTCTCAGAAATAAAAAATAAACTTACAAAATTAATTAAATATTAGTAATATGTGACAACAATCCGCATATAAGAAATATAATTAATTTAACAAAAAATGTTAAAGTTATCCCTTTTTAGAAAAAGTAAATATGAACTATAATATATTTTCGTCGCAACCGATTAGGCTCAACTGCTATGTACCTGTTTGGATCGTTATTCCTCTCAGCCGGGTCGGCTGAGGCACCCCGAAGTCGATCCAAACGTCGCAACTGTTGAGGGGCAGGACTACGGGTAGGCTTAGAAATACGCCGGTCCCTTGGATTTCTAATGTCTGGGGTTCTCCCACCTAAGGGAGACTTTTCTCGTCGTGGATTAAATGTTACGCTTGAAAAACCTGAAGAATGAGAACTTGTCTCGTGATTATCGTCGCCGCAACTAAGGCTACGTTCCAGCACTTGTAATATGTCAGGATTTTCTGGCAGTTGCCTAGATTCGCCCGGCTCCGATGATACTACAGGGGTTGTCTTTGTGGGGACCCACCGTCGTTCGGTAATTTCGACCGCCCCAACGCAAGTAGGAGTAGTACAAACCCGAACGGGGGAAGAAGGAGTTACAGTCTGGGTGTCTGGATTCATTTCAGAATATTTAGAAGTTCCAGAGACCGCACTGATAGGGGAGGGCAAAGTAATTTCGTCGTAAATGATTTTAAAGGAGGGCTGTTTGTCGTTATGTCCAGTCTATATCCTTAGAATAATCTATGTACAACGTCGTTAATAACAACAACTACAACAATTTATTATAATTATGCAATAACCCTTATAAACTAAATACAACTTGGGCTATGGATTTCTCTTTTCTCCTTTCACCGAACCTATATACAGTCCTACGCAGGTTCGAGTAACCGTTCTTGGAGCGAAGATTATCCACTCTGATGGATAACTACTGTATTCGCGTCACCCGCGAAAATCTTTACGCACTACTACTTTGTTCAATGACCGGGTTGGTCAGATGTCCGTGCGTTGATTACAATTAATTTGCTTTATAAATAATCGAAAGAAAATCCAACTTTCACTACGTGGTTCAGCGCTCACATCCGTCCCTCTTATCTATTCCGGGCGCGGCCTTGACGAATCCGAACTTGTCAAGAATTGCCGTACGAATAATGAAACGTGAGCTGGTTGAATGTCCCCTCGACTCTAAGAAAGGTTAACGCAGAAACCACTTAATTTACACGGTTAGCTATTCGCAGATAGCTGCACATTAATCTGAGATACAGAGGACCTCGTAAGGTCAGTCCGAACGTATCTGTCCATAATATTCCATCTGACCATCGAAGGTCGTCATCCGAGTTGGGTCCAGGCAACACCAATCAAAAGGTGCTAATACTTTATGACACTTTTTCCGTACTATCTATTATCCAGACATATCCTAGGATAATGCTTTAAGCCAATATCCAACTTCTCGGACTCTACAATCGGCTAGGCTCGGAAATATGTATAGAAATAGCTAAAGGGTCGACCTCTTAGGCACGTCGGCCTGCTTATAAGAAATTCATATAATTTCTGGCTTAGAAGATGAATCAACCGTCTTCCAGGTCGTGGTGGAGCGCTGTGATTCAGCAACAGTAAAGTTCGTACAGAAAATTCTTACAGGGAATGGTAGATAAATTGGAGAACCTTAACGGAAAGCATCCAAACTATAGAAGACAAAAATACACCGGCGCCAGCGGGCTGTCCCGGGTATACAATACAAAAGCCCATATTCTTAAAATTACAAAGAGGGCGATAGCACTACTTTCATTTCTTTATCGAATTTTCCCGTATAGCTGATATAAAATCGAAGGCTCGGAATGCGCCGCACGCAGCGCCGTTATGGCCCACGGCCAAAGTGCCTAAATTGACAGCGAGAAGGAAGAAAGAAGAGACCTACGGAAGCAAGGCCTTGCCCATCTGAAGATTTTAGAAGTACCCCTGACTACAGGGGTGGCTAATCACAAACTCCTCGCATGTAAGCTTAACCTAATTGACAGGGAGGTTCCAAACATAATGGGTCCTGTCAGGCAACTTAAGGTCTATACATCTTATACATAAATTAGTGTTGGACCAGAGTCGATAAAGCTAGTTTTTCTATTATACGTGGTCTTTTTGTGGAGCGGCAATCACAAATCGAAATTTTTCGAAAACTTCTAAGTCCCGGTCCCAAAATAAATTTTTGGTAGGGGGGTAATAGGAAATGGACTTTTTTACTTCTAAAATGACTTTATGAATTTCCCCAAAAATATTTTTAAAGTTCTATTTCAAAAAATTAATTTTGGGCAGGGAGCTCATAGAAAATTAACTTTTTCAGTTCTAAAAATGACTTTACAAATTTCTCCAAAAATATTTTCAAGTCAATTAACTTTAAAGAAATAAAACTACACCTAACCGACAAAATCCGAATAGTTCCTCCGTCATCTAATACGCTAGCACCCTACCGTTAACCTTTCAGGAGATGCAATCTACAGCATAAATTGTATTTAACTGTATCGGTGCAATCTACAGCATAAATTATATTTAGCCGTATCAGAATACACCTCTATCAGGCGCGAAGTCTCCACACAAAAAAGAGTTTCACTCCTCTTTTAACAAAATCTTTATTTAATTTATTATTTTAATTTACTACTGCTATTACGTATTATTTAGATAATTTCAGACTATTCGGATTCTCCATCTGTAAATAAAAATTATCACAAACTACGAAAGTTATACGGATATTAAACGTTACCAAAATACACAAAATCGACCACTCACACCGCGACAATTTCAAATTCAATCTTTTACGCATTGAACTAGAGAGCCCGCTTTAACACCGAGAATTTTCTCTACACTGGCACGGCGCGCCACTTTTTGCTTTTCGACGTGGTGTTAAACCCGAGCTGCCGCAAACTCGAGTCGCCTGATTTTTATACAGTCTGCCCTATTTATGCCTTCGCCGTTTGGGCTTTTCCTGCCGGACGACCATGACCGATACCAGGCCCGCGTCCTGCAGCGTATTACAATCTGGTTTCGCGGAAATATCAAATTACTTTTTTTATTCTGGGTGTTAGGATTTTCGCTGCAACTGCACGCTATTTTATTAAATATTTTTTTTATTTTTAATACAACATATATTTTTGAAACGCTCTTAAAAGTAGGGATAAGGGAGAGAAATAATATATAGATTGTCCTATTCAAAAAAAAAAACACAAGTTTGGATAATAACTAAAAAAAAAAAAAATTTTTAGAAAAAAAACTAACTATGCCACTAAATTCTACATACATAGAAAAACTCTATAATAACCCATTTTACTTTATTGATAAGTAATCAAATAATCGAGATACAGGGGAGCGTCAAAAATTACAAATTTTTAAAATCGCCCTGTGTATCAGAAACTGAGGGGGCTATGAAAACTTGGTTGCGGCAATGAAAGTTTTATAAAATAATAGTAGCGTAAGTCGCAAACCACATCTTTCTATCTTTTATAATTAAAGAGCTGATATAACGAGTGATTATTAATTATTTTGCTCAAGGGCGGCTGTGACCCAGTATACATAGTGTAGCAGTAGCGCGTAGATTAAATCATAGGGCGAATTTGCAAGAAAGCAGCGTTGTCACGTTGAAAACCTAAAATAATGTTTTTTGACGGTGTGTAATATAAAATCCTGAGCTATCTTACTTTGAAAGCCTACTTTATATGGCCGCCTCCTACTTCTAGACACCTTCTGATGTTTCTTCTTACCCTCAGAGACACATTAACCAATACGTTTGGAGAATTATTAATTTCGGCAATTTTTTCTGAAATCCTTCGTTTAAGATCATTTATATCCTCAATTGGTGTTCGATAAATGGAGTTTTTTATAAAAGGCCACAAGAAGAAATCGCAGGGTGTTAAATCGCAGGAACGAGGTGGCCATATTTGTTGCGTATTTCGGCTTATAACTCTGTTTTCAAAAAATTCACTTAAAAAATTTAAATTTTCTCTGGTTACATAAGGTGTAGCGCCATCTTGTTGGAAGTAACCTTCCCGCAATTCATCATCGTGAAGCTCATTAATAAATGTTGTCAGAATTTCGATCCGATATCTCTCAGCTGTAATTGTGCCATCAAAGTAAATTGGGCCTACTATTCTTCTAGAACTAATTGCTGCCCACACACCAACTTTTTGAGGATGAAGAGGTCTTTCTACAAAAACATGCGGATTTTGCGTATTCTACATTCGCATATTTTGTGAATTAACATAGCCTGATAAATAAAAATAAGCCTCATCGGTAAAAAATGTTTTTTCAAAAGCACCACTATTTTCTTCTTGAAAATTATTTAAAAACCATTCACAAAAATTAAGTCTTTGGGGAACGCCATTGGGAAGGAGTTCATGAATAGCCGTAACACGATAAGGGTATAGATGCAGATCCTTTTCAAAAGTGTTTGACATGTACTGTAGCATAAATCCGTTTGCTGAATTTGTTGAGATAAATGCCTTATAGAAGTTGAAGGATTATTTTCCATAATTTGTCGCGCTTCTTCAATAACCTCATTCGATCGTTTCGTTGGTCTTCCAGCCCCTTTTTTATGTTGAACAGAACCAGTCTGACGAAATTTATCAATTAGGTCTGGTATTGTGACCCAGTACGAAAATTATGAAAGGTCACCGCAACATCAGGAAACTCGGTTCGAAATTCATCAAAGCAGTCATGCATATAGTAATTCCACACACCGCCTATTTTGTTTCCATTTCTAAAAAAACTTTCAACAATAAAAATTTCTTGTGCTTCACTAAACATTTTTACTGTAAAACTTTCAATCCGGCAACAAAGCTTCACCAAAACTTGATACGTTGAAAAATAAAAAAAAAATAAAAAATTAAATCATATCCTGCAAATAGCACTTTATAATAGTCAAAAGACGACTCCCCGGAGAAATATTAGTTAAAGAAATAGTAACCTACCTTCAAATAACTGCAAAAATTACAAAATTTCTCCAATTTTTAAACTTTACAAATACACAAATTCAAATAAGACGTAAATGTCATAAAACAATCATGTCATCTTATCTACGCAGTACGGCCATGATGCTTTTAAAATGCATGGCCTCCCTTGAGCAAAATAATTAAAAATTACTCGTTATGAAAACACAAGAAAACTGGACACCCATTGTTAGAATAAACAAGTAGTAAAAATAAAATGAAAGTTAAAGTAAGAATTACCTAACATCGAGTGAGTGAAATTTGAAGGTATAGTTATCTCAATTTATTGAGTACAACATATAAAGATAAGGAATATAAAATTAGAGTATAAGTCCCTGAGGACCTACAGATCAACGAATGACCAAATTATATAGTTTAGTTAAAAGGGGGGTTATTGAAGAGCGTCTAGCGTAAGGTTAGATTGGATTCGGGCAGTTTTAAAAAAACAAATGAATTATAAGGAATTTGTTATAAATGTATCATTGACATGATTCAATGTCACAAATGCCGAGAGTGGATGCACGAAACATGCGCCAATAGAGACAAATTTATTTGTGATTTCTGCATTTAGTTTTCTTTCACCCGAATACAACATTTTTTGAATTTGTTTTGTTTTTAGTTTTGTAACTAAATTAAAATTTCTTTTATTTTATTTATTTACTGTTATTACTTATTCTACTTATTAAAAGTAGATGGTCCAATGAAGCAGGTCACCGGTCCAATTTAAGCAACCGGTTTGTTAACTTGAACCTCTTTCAAGGGTGTTTATTTAGTTTTTGTAGGAAGTGCCTAAAAACTTAAGTGGGCACATATCAGAATATTTTAGGTGTAATTCTAAAAGCGCTTTAAAGTTGTTTCTATAAATCAGAATGAAAAAACTTAAAACTGGCCCAATACAAGAAATCTTTCCCTATATCCACATTTGAGTGGAATCTTTTAGGGGGGTAAGGAAATTTAATAGCACCAGGACATTCTTTTGACTGTTTTGTGCAAGAAACGTACTCCTAGCTCCATACTCTAAAACCAATATTTTTGGAGAAACACCAAAATTGAAAATTAAATACCGAGTTTAAAAACCTTATATAACACTAGTCTACAGCCAATTTGCAACTGTAATGTAAAATGCAGTTTTTTGTTAATTTTTGGTCTCTTATTGCGAAAATGATGGTTAGAACTTCCTAACACGTAAGATTTTTGAGTTATGATTTTTTTTAAGCAAATATTAATGAGTATTTTAATCATACTATTTTAAAAAGTAATTTGTAATATACCGGAGCACGACGTTGACAAATTTACCTTTTCCTAAGTTACGAAAATTGTGCACAATCTGGCAACACTGCAAGGGGGTGTCTAGGGATGACAACTCAACCACGAAATCTTAACTTTCTAGGGCTTAAAATAACGGAAGTACCCATTTAAACCCAATTTCAAATTTTACTCTGCCCCGAAGCCGTAGTTACAATATTTAGGAACCGTAACCAGGAGCTATCCTCGTTTTTTACTATGCATGATAAAATGTGTCTTTGTGTTAATCCAAATAGTGTTATGGAAAACTTAGGATTTGCACATAACCCCGATGAATGGCGTTTGTTTATAGATTCTTCTAGAGCAAGTTTAAAAGCAGTTCTGCTCCATATTGGCAACAAAAGACCCTGTATTCCTCCTGCACATGCAGTTGACATGAAGAAAACATAGGAAAGTATGTCATTTATTCTAAATGCAATAAGCTATGATCAAAAGGAAGGAGATACGTTTAAATACCTTAATTAATTTTTTCCTAAACTAAGTGATGCTAAACTTAAGGAAGGAATATTTGTTGAACCACAAATTGAAAAATACTAAGGGATCAACAGTTTCATCAAAAATTAAGTGATGTGGAATTACCTGCGTGGAGTTCTTTTAAAAGAATTGTTTCGGAGCTTTTAGAAAACAAAAAACTAGAAAACTACGAAAAACTTGTAGAAGAGCTACTGGAAAGCTACTGCAAAATGGGCTGTCGCATGTCTCTTAAGATACACTTCAGGCACTTCCATTTAAATTTTTTCCCAGCAAATTTTGGGTGCGGTTAGTGACGAGCAAGGAGAAACGTTCCACCAGGACACACTAACAATGGAGCAATGCTACCAAGGCAGATGAGATCCAACAATGGTGGAGGATTATTGTTTGTTTCTTATGAGAGAAAGCAATCAGGAATATAAGCGACAGTCAGCATTTGCAAAAAAATTATGTACAAAAGACTTAGTATTAATGTATGTTCATGGGTATTTTTGTAAATAAATACTGTTATCCTGAAAACATTCTTTTTTTCTTGATTCTAACTTATGTATAAATATTGTATACAAATGTTTGCAAAATAATAAATAATAAAATAAAAATATCTGTTACATTCTATAACTCAAAATCTATACGTGGTGGAAAACTTTGGTTGTTAAATTCGTAATCAAGGTCCTCTAAACTCCCCCGTATAGCCACTATAACATCAGTCGCAATTTATTTTTGTATTTGTTGACTAGTGTAATTAATAATTAAAATAAAATAAACAAAAAATTAAAGCCGGCATTGGTTGAAGTTAGAGCTGATATTGTTTATATAGTTATTTTGATCGAAACTGTTGCTATTGTTATGGCCATGAGGCTATAAAAGAACAACAAATAAAATTAAATATAAAACCTTTTTCTATTGGAAATAGTTATGCCGTTGGATATTTTTGCCTAACACTTAAATTAGCTTCACAACAATGCAGTGTGTGCTTGTCTTTTTTTTTTTTAGTTTTAACTTAATTTGAGGATGTGGTAAGATAGGAACGAGTATTTATCCTAACCTGTTTAGACTTGATAATATTTGTTATAGTCCTATTATTATTATGATTATTATTATTATTAGGTTTGTTTATATCTATTTCCGTTAATAGTGTATTCTTTGTTTTTTCTTTTACTTCAATAATAGTTTCTGTCAAGCAGATAGCTTTTATATTAAGATATAAAATTCTTTAAACCCATTAGATACTTTCTAGCCTATTTTTCTCAAATATTAAAACACAATGGCCAAGTAACAATACGGTTCTAACATCAATATACGACGATAGTTGCTTAACAAAGAGAAGTTAAGTTCCGCCGGTGCCTTTTATGTCTTTGAAATTTTACACAAAGACGTTGTAGAGAAAATTTTCAGTCAAAAGACTTTCTGTCCAAAGTTTATGCACCTCCTACGTATTTTGTAAAACATTGAGTAGGCGAATATGCGCTTGTGTGCAGCAAGTTATGTCACAAGGAAAATTGTCTTTGTCGTACCGAATATTAATTATTATAGTTTCGCGTTTGCTTTTTGTTTATATTTACACAGGGTGTCTCAGAATTCGTGGAAATCTCTGTCTTCATATGGATCACGTGCAAATATCATGGCGTGTAAGTTCAAATATTTATTTTGTCCTACGAATCCCCCTCCCAAGGATATATCTGCCCTTAAAGGCCGGACCAGAAACGCGATTTTTAGTTCCGATATCAAAAAGCGTTAGTAGTTTATTGTGGGGAGCTACATTTAATTGTAGATTAAAGGCCCTAACTGCCTTAAGGTAATGCAATAAAGTGGAAATTCCTTTTAAGAATAAGAACAGGAAAGAAAAAGGACAGAAAAACTCTGAAACTGCATTTTACATCTAAACGTACGGGTATTTTGTCACTTCCGCAAAACGTTAAAACATTATTACATATTATTGTTAATAAACAAGAAGACCATGTAAATGTTTACACATGGAGGACCATTGCTAGTGCATATAATTTATTGTTATATTAGTTAGTAAGGATATATGCACATAAAAAGTGCATATTTTAAAAGTAAATATGCCACACAATTTTTAAAATTTTTATTCCTAATTTTATGTTGGTAGTTCCTAGTCAAATTTTCTTATTGCCAAGGGCTTTTATGACAAAAGTAAATGAACCCACGATTCATGAAATATTTAATACAATGTGTTACGTTTTAAACTAAGAATGTTATGTTTAACATTGCATATTTACTTGAACTAGTTAATTTGTTGTTTAAAATAATCGTCGTTGAAAATAAAAAAAAAGAATGACAATAATAAATATTAAAAAATATGTTTCAAAAATTAAAAAATTTAGTTTCCTTACAAAAATTGTTGTTCGGCCAGATATACAGGGTGCGTATAAAGTCTGGAAACAGCTTAATAACATCACAATTTATTGGCTGATTTAAACCAAATTCGGTACAGCTGTGCAAGAGGATATAAAGCACCGAATGACGATACTGGCATTGTTGCCAGCTTTTTAGTTTGTCTGGAATTCGAACAAATTTTATATTTTTTAATGTAACACCCTGTATATTTTTTCATTTATAGTTTTCACTTTCAATTTGTTACACTTTTGATATAACATACTTTGTTCCCAATATCAGTAGTTTTCGAAAAACGAGTACAATTTAGAAAAATATATTTTTTATAGTAAATGTTCAAACTGTTTTCCCTGTACAGCTTGACAGTGTGCTAATTGAAAATAAAATTTACAATTGTGTTGTAAATCATTTCTGGCGTTATTAATTCAAACTCATCCAAAATTCAACGATGCAAATCGGCCAAATCTTGAGGTTTTGTGGCATAAACTCTGTTCTTTAAGTGTCCCCATAAAAAGTAGTGAATCAGGGGACCTAGGTGGCCACTCGATTGTAGCCCCTCTACACCGATCCACCTATTCGGTGTTGTTCAAAAATTCGCGCACGTTTCGACCAAAATGGAGAGGAGCTCCATCCTGTTGGAAGAATTTACTTGCATAATTTGGACCCATCACATTTCGTATAATAGGCACTATTTGCGTTTTCAAGAACTCAAGGTAAAGTTGTGATGTCAAATTTCCCTCAATAAAAAATGGACCGATCTTGTGGTTACCCAGAAGCCCAGCCCACACATTCGATTTTCCAGGGCGTTGTGTATGACCTTCTCTCATCCAGTGGGGATTCTCATTTGCCCAAAACCTACAGTTGTGTCTATTGACTTTACCATATAAATCAAATCAAATCAAATCAAATCAAATCGTTTATTTTCCCAAAAGACAATATATAATAATTGTAGGGGAATAGTCAAGAAGAGCTAAACCTAAGATTTACAAGCTAAATAGAGTAAAATAAATAAATAAATAAAAAAGATACAACATATATCTGTGTAAAAACACTTAACACACATTTGACACTTTTATGACACACGACTTAAAAACTCATCTATGCTATAAAAACACTCAACAATTAGATAGGTCTTTAGCTTATTTTTAAAATTCATAAGACTAGGAGAACTTCTTATATCCTCAGGCAAGTGATTAAATATCCTAACACCAAGATTACGAGGAGAATTGTATGATATAATACCTCTAGCATTTGGGATGCAAAAGTTATGTCTATTCCTTGTTGCGAAACCGTGAATGTCCTTATTCTGAGTAAAATCACTTTTATTACAATATATAAATATAGCTAATTCTAGTATATGCAAACAAGGAAGAGGCAATATCTTAAATTTTCTAAAGAGGTTTCGGCAACTATGCCGACCAGGAACACCTGCTATACATCTTATAATTCTTTTTTGTTTAATAAAAACATTTTTACTTAGTGTAGAAACACCCCAAAATGCTAGCCCATATCTTAGGTGTGATTCAACATAAGCATAGTATAACATCACCAAATGATCTTTGTCTAAAATAGATCTTAAATTTATCAGCAGATAATATGATGAATTTAGTTTAGCCGCAACATGCTCACAATGATCCCTCCAATTTAAACATTCATCCAGACATATACCGAGAAACTTGATGTTACGAGTTTGGCATAAGGACTTATTATCGATACGAAGATCTATTCTTTCTACCTGTTTTTGTCTACTGTGGAACCTGACGAACCGTGTCTTGTCAACGTTCAAAAACATATGATTATGTCCGAACCAACTGGAGAGCTCAAGAAGCGCATTATTAGATGTTTGTTCGAGAATATTTGAGAACTTATTCGAAATAAGAAAAGAAACGTCATCAGCAAAAGCTGTACGATGTGCCTCCGGACCTACATGATCTATATCATTTAAATACAATAAAAACAACACAGGACCTAAAACAGAGCCCTGTGGAACCCCTACATTAATATCCACAGTTGACGAATTTATCAGTCTCCTCGACTGTTCATTGAAGTTATTAACACTAACATATTGTGTGCGGTTTTCAACAAATGATTGAATCCAGTCATAAGGCTTTCCATCTATGCCATATTTCTTCATCTTTTGAAGAAGAACATTATGGTTGACACAATCAAAAGCCCTGCTGAGATCACAAAAGATCCCAACAGGGCTCTCATTTGCATCAATAAACCTAGTTAACTCCGTATAAAAGGCATGCATTGCTGTGGTGGCCGATTTTTTATTCTGAAAGCCATGTTGGTTTTTAGATATAATGTTGAATACATTTAAATATGGGACTAGCCGGTCCAAAAAACAATATTCAAACATCTTAGAAAAGACAGAGGTCAACGTAATTGGTCGATAATTCTCTAAAGAGTTTTCATTACCTTTTTTATGGATAGGAATAATTTTACCCCTTTTCAGGGATGTTGGAAATTTTCCAGTACAAAAGGAAAGGTTAACCAAGAACACAAATGGCTTAGCAATATCCTGGACAATCCTTTTAATTAAAAAAGCGGGAATATCATCCGGTCCTACTGATGGCTTATTTTTAATTTTATTATTTAGGATTGCAATAAATTCGTCAGCCGTAAATGGACAAAGCAGCAGTTTATTTTTGTTTACATTACTAGCATTATTGATAGCTTTTTCAGTATTCTGATTTACAATCTGTTTTATAGTATTTAAAGGAGCATCCCTGAAAAAACAGTTAAACGTTTCAGCAACAATTGATGGACACTCAACACATTTGTTATCATCATTCAATTGTAAAGCAATATTTTTATATTTTTTATTCTTGTTCGTCTGATCGTTAATAATAGTCCAAGCGCACCTCGTAGGATTATCAGCCCGATCAATTTTATTTTGATAAAATGCCCTTTTAGTGGCACTAACAAGTTGTCTATGCTCTCTTTTTGCCCTTTTATAATATTCATTAAGTTCTGGGTATTGTTTAGATAAAACAAACAAGTCTTTAAGTGAAGCACTAGATAATTTAACTTCATAATTAATCCATTTTTTTGTTTGTGTACAAACATATTTTTTTAGCAAAGGAAAATGAACATTAAAATGATAATAGAATGTTTCGAAAAAGTAGGAAAACGCACTATCTATATCCTGAATAGTATATAGGTTAGTCCAATCTTCCAATTGCAGTGCAAATTTAAAGTTTTCAATTGAGGATGAATTGAATGATCTAGACATAATTGTATAGTTATTAATTTGGTCACTTGCAAGCGATAATTCGGCAAATACCGTTCTATGATCAGACACCGTATTATCCAAGACACAGGTCGCCACATTACAGGACTGATCGAAATCTATAATATTTGTAAAGATATGATCAAGAGTTGTTGCCGTGGTATTAGTCACTCTTGTAGGCCATTTGACAATATTACCAAAACCAAAACCCCTAAATACACCGAGTAGTTCTCCATAATCATTGGATAACATATAAGAATCGCAATTAAAATCACCACATATTACAATTTTACAATATGGTTTATACACAAACTCTAGAACCTGGTGCATTTTTTCAATAAATAATTGAAGGCAACTGGATGGCGATCTGTATACCGACAGTAGCATGACCCTATGAGCACTCACGACAGCCGAAATGCCGCAAACTTCAAAAACTTTATCTTCGCAATACTGTTCTAAATTAATTCGGTTAAACCTTAGACAGTCTCTAGCCCAAATCGCTACACCGCCCCCACGACAGGACGATCTACAATAGCTAGTAGCCAAGGTAAAACCACTGAATTTAAACTTTGAAATGGAATCATTGTTAGCCCATGTTTCCACTAGACACAAAAATAACGCACTTAAACAATTATCCAGGTCAATATTTATTTGGTCAACCTTGACAGTATTTAATGACTGGCAATTTAATAATATTAAATTTGGACGAAACGCATCGCAGGAGATTATTTGTCTCCCGAGGGAATTACTTTCCGTAGGTATAAAAAACGCTTAATACATGCATAAGCAGGCCATAAATCAGCATTCATCGCCTTAGAGAAGTGTGCCTCGGAAATCCTTACTTTAAACGAAGAATATTCCTCGGGATGTTTTGGCGTTAGTGATTCGCAAGTAACCTCAGGAAAATGAGGTTTCAAAAACTTTTTCAGACATTCAGCTGAAGTGTTGGGCTCTATACGGTATACATGAAGATCTACATACCTTTTGACCCCTCTTAGTGTACTGGTGGAACTTTCAGCACTGGTACCGACAAGTACATTACTATTATTTCGCCTCCTGTTCCTAACCTGTTTCCACTCTGTTGATTGGGTATTAGGGTCATTTCTGGGGGTATCCCTAGGGGTATCCTTTTTTTGTGTATATTTTGATATTAGTGATTCCTGGGCGTAAGTTACTCCATTTTTTACATCTTGAACGGATATAACACCATCCAGCAGCGTGTTTGGGACATTAGCCGCCGTACTATTACTGCTCGCCTTCGGAACATTGACATGGTTGCTACCGTTTGGGGATAAAGTAGAATTAGTAGTGGCAACATCGCCGTTTAAGACATTACTAACCTCACTCTGCTTATTTTTAATTTTAAGCATTGTAATTAAGTCATCTTGGCTTGATATGGTCTTTTGTTGATTTAATAAAGATCTTTCAAGTTCATCCCTGAGTTTTTTTAGATACTCCAGTTCGACCCGAAGACACTTGATGGTATTTTTCAAGGTAGATATTTCTCCCGCCTTAGTACTGTCAGATTGTTGTGGTTCACAAGTAGCATCATAAAATTCACTGTTTTCACCAGACTCAATGGACTTGCGAACACTTTCACTTATTTTTACATCACTGGGTACCTTTTTGGTTACAATAATAGTAATTAATTCACTCTTTTTAAGTTTATCTAGTTCTTTAACAATCAACTCATGAACTGCCATGTTGCCGCACTTTTCATTCATGTATCTCTCGAAGTATAGCCTCTTCTCAACATAAATGTTGCTTCGTCCGAAAATACTATAAATTTGAAAAACTGGTAACTTTGGTCAAACCTTGACATCATAATATCACAAAATTCAATTCTTCGCTCATAATCAGCTTCTGATAACTCTTGAACCACATGTATTTTGAAAGGGTGCCATGATATTTATGTTTTATTAAAACATTATGGACGGACTTGAAGCAGACGTCACTTACTTCAGAATTTTTTCTTAATGAAGAAACAACATGTTGTGAAATTTCTAAACTTTTCTCTTCATCTACTACTTCTGGTCGTCCTGATCGTCGCCTATCTCTACAATTTCCAGTTTCTTCGAACCGTCGGACAGTTTTCAGAACGGTTGCTTTTGAAATTGGATTTCGGTTTGGAAATGCGTCATTAACGAGATTTTTAACCTTTTCGTAAGACCTGGCCCTATCGCCATATCCTCTCATCATAAGAATTGTAATTCTCTCACTTACAGTTAAAGACATTTTTACATGTAAAAATGACAGCTTTTATGACACAGTACATGAGGTTTGATAGATTGTAGATGTTGATGGACTGCATTAATGTTCGAGTTCAGTCCTCTTATATTGCAGAAGTCAATTTGAAAGTTGCTAATCTCGGGTCTTATAACAGCTTCGGTTGTCACACCATTTCCATTTTAAATGCTGTTCGAAGGATCCGCATGTCTATTGGAAATGGTGGGTGTTTAGAGAATTTCGCTTGATGAGGCGTCAGGACCCGCCCCCACCCAGAGATCCGATCGGGGGCGATTTTAACTCCGAAGCATTTTGATCTTAGAACCATCATCATAGCATTTTTTATATACTTCCCACCCTGGAAACCGAAGACATCGGCAGAGCGTCGAAATGTTAGCTCAAAGAGCTACTTATCATTCGAAGAGACCCTTAACATTATCGGGCTTACTGAAAGGTACAGAAAATATTGATAATATTGAGGTGCGTACAGAAATAGACAACAATTAAAGAACAAACTCTAATCTGAAATTGAAAAAGTAGTCCATACTTGCAGTGGAGTTTACGTAATGTAAATAAAACGACAATGTCTTCCTCCACAAATTTAATAAAGGTAAAATTCTTGTTCCCTACATGTTTCGGGCGTCTAGACGTCCATCTTCAGGGGATACTAGAAGGAATTTCATCTTTACAAAGCTAGTTAGAATCATGGTGAACACTGACTTACCCATAATCGAGTTGACTATAAAAACTTTAAATGGTTGCCTCAAATTAATGAGTACAGCCAAAATTGAGTAGGAACCTCAGAAATTGGGTGGACTTGTGAAAAATTATAATTTGTATATTTATAGAATGAAAATTTTTGTGAAAATATAAGAATTGAATGGCAAATATATTATTTTAAAAGGTGCATTTTATTTTTTAATGATGATTTTCTAGAAAAACATTGTACTTAGTTGTGAAGAAAGAAATTTAAAATAAAATTTTGGAGGCATGCTCCGTGTTAATTTTTAAAAAATTGAAATTTTTTTATACCAGAGGGGCTATGCCCAAATGCCCATGGTAATATATAAATTATGAAATCATTTCATTTAATGAAAAAAGAACTTTTTATTTTTAAATTTTTTTAAAAAACAGAAATAGTGCTAAATCACCACCATGTTACAAACTCTAATCTTTCTACCAGAGAATGCTAACCAAGATTTTGACAAGCTCTTAGGAGATGACAATTTATGTGAGTTAATTAATCTGCTTTAAACTCGACTTAGAATTGACGTAAATGTAAGGCAAGTAGCCGATGAACATTGGGACAGTGATGACGATAAACCTGTCGCAGCATTCCGTGGTGCACAAACTAAAACAATGAACAACACATATCTCTGTTAGACCGGAAGTTAACATAAACTGACAGAAAATAAATAAATACTTTTGCTTAAAAGACTTGTGAGAAAATATCATGATTCTGCTGGAGAAAAACATATTTTTGTGTTGTGCAATGACTTTTTCGTCAATTGGAAAATAAACCATAAACCGACAAGAAGACGTCAACCTTCTTTATTAACAAGGTAGTGAGAGAATTCTTTGGTAGACAAGTCAAATTACTTTTTTACCTCGAATCTCCCGATGGGGAACCGATTAGCTTTCACTCTCATGATCCGTTGTCATACCAATAGCAGTCATTATTTTTACTTACCAATCAGAAATTATTAAAGGTATTAGATATACTACAGTTTTTGTTACCGCGGCTCAGATCTGTTTTGAGGAACCTTTTTGCATATCGCTATTTTCAAAATCTGTCTTAAATCTTAATCAAGGCTGTGAATCTATAAATTGGCACGTTGTTTAATCTTTTTACCATTTTGACGGCCTTTTAGGAGAAGAATATTTTTAACATAGGAATTATAAGAGGTACCTACTCTTCTTTGTTAGTTTTTGCCATTTTTTAACATTTTACGACGAAGAAAAATAGGATTTTACTTACGGATTTTATTTATATTCAAGCATGTTTCGCAAACACCGTTTCTGATTAGAAACTTGTGGTTAAAGTAATGAACAATCTTTCACATGCAGCAACTTTTGGTTTTTTGATGAAGACGTATAAAATTAAATACTCTATTTTTCCTACCCGATTCCTTAGCAAAAAAGTCATATCGGAGATACCTATTTCTTTAGAATTACTCTTTAACTGGAGTTCTTCTTACCAATTTGTACCTCTTCCTCGAAAAATCAATTTTTTGCAAAATAGGACGATACCAATACTAAGTGGAGGTGTGGAGCTATTTCACTTGATAAATTTCAGCGATACTCATTGTAACGATAATACACATGTGGACAAGGAAAACAAATATTCGAAAATCACACCATTCCTTTCATATTCTAATAAAGAAGGTTTTAGATCACGTCCCAGCTTAGGAAAATCACAGCATAGATGAATCCAGGGCCCCTTATTTTGACCGTCACAGTGAAAAACAATTCATTTGATGAAAGCGAATCCGATGGGACACAAATTTGAGGTTTTTGCCAGAGGATACAAATCATACTTTCCGCTTTTTGCTCACTGCATAAACATATACATGGCGGTACAAAACTATTGGCGACTTTATAAACATGATAATGAAAAGCTTGATCTAGAATTTAGATGTTCTTCAGAAACACAGATGTTGGCAATTCACAGGAGGATTGCAAGCAAAGGCTTTTCAAAATCTACTAGAAATCTACTTGTGTTCTCACTATACGATATATTAGGCCTCCTTTACTCTTGTACAACCAAAATCAGCAAATATACACAGTGTACTACAAAATAGTTAAGTTTGTTTGCCAAAAATCTCAAGTCGGATTTCCAAGGACTTATTCATAAACTATTGCAATTGCTTAAAAAATTATTTTGTTGCCAGTTTTTAATTGGTTGTATGGTCACCCAGTGTATAAAAGGAGACTACTTTTACTACATCTTTAAACCTTTTAATCAATAATCGTTATACCTCTCATATCCTCAAAATTTCGATACCTACATCTATTTAAAAAACTATTACTTACTCAAATTTTACTATTTTTCTTGTTTAACTAAGACTTAAGTTAATAATTAAAACAATGGTTATGCATAAGCGATTCAAAGCATATTATAATAATTCGGTAAAAGTTTTAATAGGGTCTCCTTGTTTTCCAAACTAAAACATGTGTGCAAAGCAAGGATAATAAAGGACCTTAACTAGGATTTAAATTTTAAGTATCTAATAACAAGCTTGGTTACCCTTAGGCATGAAAGCCGAAAAGGTCGGATTGGGAATATTCTAACTTCGCGTAGTCACTGAGAACAAAATCTAATTTTAAACTTAATCTTTACTTATCTTCAATAAAAATGAATGATTGGTTGTCTCCTTTGCTATAATATTAGAACTTGTCCATATGAAATTTTACACAGCTAAGGTTTTTCCAACTCATCAGTATACTGTGCTTTAATAAGATGAGTTTCATAAGTATTAAAATATAATTTTAAATTTAATGAAGTTACCTAGGTCTTCTAGCTAAGTTAATTATAGAAAGCGGTAATAATTAGAGTACTAATATAGTTCATTACAGACCGAGGTGAAAAGTATTTTATTTCCGTCTCGGTGTTAGGATGTTAGGAAGTCTACCGAAATGCGAAGCGACGATGTAAACTTTTATCTTGAGAGGACATAAAACTTTTCACCGAGGTTTCTATACTGTTTTATTTAAATCCATTATTTATGCTGATAAAATAGTGTTGTGACTTTAAAAAAAGATAATTTAGACCATGTTACCAGTTACTTTCTTCGAAGAGTATTTAGAGCAACTGATTTACAAAAATTCTGTCATAGATAACGCCGGCTATCATGCAACTTACAATACAGCTTTTTTAGTATACCATAAAAATTTTGCATGCACATTAATAGAAACCCAAACGTCCACCACAGTCATAAGATTTATCCAAAATTATCGGCTCTCCCTATTATTATAACTTTTCGACCCTATCGTGAAAGATAGAATTACGGGTGTATCAATCTACACCATGTTAAAACTACCTGTATTGCACTGAATAGATATACAGTAAAATAGCGACCACCCCCGAGGAATCAAATGTTGGTCGGTTAACAGGGGTGGTTGGTAAATAGAGAAAAACTAAAATAACTGGTCTGCATTTTGGGTCTGGGGTCTTACCCACTTTAAATTTTTCAGCCAATTCCCTGGTATTTAAATCAGTTTTTCACTTTCCTCGATTAGTTCAATTTTTTCGCTTAAGGAAAGACACTTCCTTTTTCCCGCCATCTTTAGATTTTCACGCTAGTCCCAGGACACACAAAAACTGTTCAAAACAAAACTGATAGTTGTTGTTCCAAGCCTAATTTGATAACATAAAAGCATTAAACTCTTGACCACAGGCGTCGCTTCTACCAAATAATTAAAATACGTGTTGTTGTAAATTTTAATATGATTACATAGTATACAGGGTGTTATGGAAATGACTTATTATATTTTAAGGGGCCACTCCTGAGGTGGTCTAGAGTTACACTTGATAGTTTTTTTTTCTAAAATCGGAAGTATTTTGAATTTTGTAAAATACCTTAAAACCGGACTATGTGCGCCTTCCATGATAGTTCAATGCCCCTGAACACATGTGTTTTTGACAAGACAAACTGCTGGAATGGTAATTGTTTAGTTTAGTGCAATTAATGTTGAATTTTGTGCTAAAATTTCGTATATAGACTAATTGAGGGTAGCTGATCACAATTTTCCTTTTGCGTTTTTACGGCAAATGCACTGGTTTTGAGAAAAAAAAATGTTAAAGTTTTTCACTTACAGGTTAGGGTATTCTTTCCTTTCAATTTCCTAGATTTTATAGTTTTCCCTTCAAAATATGTGATAAAACTTTCACCAAACTATCTGTTCATAAAATAAGAACAACATTTTAGCAAAAAAACAATGGAAAAGGCACAAATTTAATTAAATTCGTTGTTAATACGCCGACAAAGTAGAAGCGTCTCTTTTCAGATTCATTGCACTCACGTTGCCAGATTGTTCTTCTTTTTCTTGTAATTATTAATGGCTTCCATCCAGGAGAATGATATGCTAGCTCGAGCCAATAGGATTCATTCAATTAATAAAAATGAATTGAAAAGTATAGGCAATTTATAATACACCAACAATCTGACAACATGGGTGCAGTTTGCTTCTGCTTTTTTGGCCAGCTGTCAGTGAGCTGTCTCCCGTCTTTTTCCAGATAACGTAGAGTTTTCTGTTCGCTTACAAGTTATCCCGTTTTTCAGAGTTTCCTTGTGGCATATTTCGTTTATTTCAACTCGGAAGTGTATACTATGACTCCGACAAGTAATATTTTATTGGAAATAGCAACATTTTAGGATTACATGCAAAATAACATACCGGTGAGTTAGAAAAACTTTAACATTTTTTTTCTCAAAGCCAGTGCATTTGCCGCCTAAACGCAAAAGGAAAATTGTGATCAGCTACCCTTAATTAGCCTATATACAAAATTTTAGCGAAAAATTCAACATTTGCACTAAAGTAAACAATTACCCAAATCAGCTGTTTGGGTCATTGGCGCGTAGGTGTTTTGGACCTAAATTTTTGAAGGCATTTTTCTCGAATTTCTAGCTTCGAGCGCCATTTATAGCAATTTTTCCCCAATCCGTCTCGACCTATATATTTACGGGTTAAAAAATAATAAGTCATTTCCATAACACCCTGTATATTACAGCTTGTTAATTATAGTTTATATCGATAAAAAGTTTGTACCCCTGACTTTGCCTGCAGAGAATATTCTTAAAATGGTCTTTCTGTAAAAAAGAAATGCTCACTTTGTCGAAAACAATCTTAAACTTAGAAAAATTGTCTTTCTCCAGCAAGGATCCCAAGGTGGTATGAGTTTTCCTTGCCAAGAAAGGATAGGGGCAACTGCTATGTTAGTTGGAATATACAGTTAGTAGTAAGAATTCACTATACAGGGTGACAATTTGAAAACGAACAGCATTTAATATTGCCTCTACCAATGATAGTATGAAAATTTGGCGAAACACGTCAATTGATATATCAAGGGGGAAATTTTTTAAGGCATTTGTTGTCTTGTTACTTTCAACTCCCTGACCCCAAGGGCACCTACCCCTAAAATTTTAAATAGCAACCTCTATTTCTTTTGCCATTTTTGTGTTCCTTATAACATTCTACATAAACTGTATTATTTATTTTTCAAAATTGTGATTATTAACCTCACAAATTAATGAAATGTATTTAAATAAAGATTTAAATAATGCAACTCCTTGAAAAATTATGATAATGATAATGAAATACTGGAAAGCTCACCTTTCCTACTTAATGAATTATTCAAAATGGGTTCCATTCTTCTCCAAGCGCAAGTACAGCCGGTATTCAAACTGGTTTCGGACGTTTTCAAGAGTTTCAGGTGAAATAGCTCTACACTCCTGTACAATTCTTTGTTGTAATTGTTCAATGGAATCTGCTTGAGTTTCAAATACAACGGATTTCAAGTGACCCCATAAGAAAAAATCCAGCGGTGTCAGATCTGGTGACCTAGGTGGCCATTCTATGGGTCCCCTCCTACCAATCCACTGCTCTGGGTAATGATTATTCAACCACTCTCTTACTGGGCGTACATAATGCGGAGGCGCTCCGTCCTGTTGGAAGTGGAGCAAATGTTCATCTAGAGCAACATTTCCATTGGCGTCCGTTTGAAGCAGATATTCTTTATTAACCTGGTTTGAGTAATAATCTTATCCGTCATAATTTCGCAAAACTCAATACGTCTGTCCGGGTCATCGTCCCCTAATTCTTGAGTAATTGGGAGTTTTTATGGATGAAATTTGTGAAGCTTCAATACTTTCAAACTGGACTGTCGCGTGAGTCAGACGCGACAGTCCAGTTTGATCTGCAACTTTACGAAGGGACGTAGTGGGAGCCATAGCAACTTCACCAAGAACCTCAATCTGAGCGGCATCATTGAGCAGTCTTGGCTCATTCCTTTTCTTATTGCAAACAGATCCTGTTTCTTCAAATTTAGCTGCTAACTCACGGATGTACTTGTGTCCAACATTTCTTTTACGATGTCTTTCGTTGAATACGGCCGTCGTTCTTGCAAAGCAACGCTTTTCAGCTCCGTAAATGAAAATCATTTCTACGCGTTCAGCAATAGTGTAAACCATTTTAGGAAACGACACTAATATTTAAAAACTATTGAAATGTTTATGAAATTAACTTTTACAGCTTATTTCACTGATTCTAGAAGAACATGAAATAAATAATGAACACCAGGAGTCGGAAAATAAAGTACCTACTAAGTACTTATGATTTGTTCGAAATATCAGGAATAAGCAAATCGAGAATCTTGTTTTATCGAAAACGGCAAAAAAATTAAATTATTTTATGTTTTCTAGTGGCGATATCGAAGACGATATGTAAATAAATAAAAGAATTTGGAATGTAACTATTGGTAGGTACAAACAGTTTTAAACGAAGTGCTATGAGGCGGTGAATGCAATCCGTTTTAAAATTCGATATTAAACACATTTCATTAATTTGGTTAATAATCACAATTTTGAAAAAAAAAAATAATACAGTTTATGTAGAATTTTATAAGGAACACAAAAATGGCAAAAAAATAGGGGTTGCCATTTAAAATTTTAGGGGAAGGTGCCCTGGGGGTCAGGGAGTTGAAAGTAACACCACAACAAATGCCTTAAAAAATTTCCCCCTTGATATATCAATTGACGTGTTTCGCCAAATTTTCATACTATCATTGGTAGAGGCAATATTAAATGCTGTTCGTTTTCAAATTGTCACCCTGTATATATTTTAACAACACATTGATCGCATCAGCAGAATCACAGTAAACGTTCTGGAATATGACAAATTTTTAAGATACGTGTTAAACGAACATAATTAATTTAAAATTTATAAACAATTTAATGACTAGAATCGCCAGAACTTTCAAAAAAATAATCGTTTCCAGGTTGTATTACTACTGCCGCTATAGGTGGTGGAACAGAGTACCCATTTTCTGTTTGTATTACATGAGCTAAGCAATTTTCCCATATACCGCTACTCATTTCGTTATTACCTACCAAATATTATTAAGAACAACTGCGCTTAGAGTTGGTGATTGATTATTGAGTGATATTTTTTGCCGACAAGAGCAACACATTAGCTAATGATTCAGCCAATGGGAAACGGAAATGGGTTTTGAAGGCCAGTAGAGTATCCACAAGAGGTAATTAGACAGAACTTTCTTGGCGTTCACGTTGACTCTTAAAGTGCTAACCCGGGTATTATCCCTTCCTTTGATACATTTCTTGCTGGAGTTTTTATACCAATATTTAAATGTGAACGACAATGTTATATTTGTGGCGCTTACTTTACAAAGCCATCTTTACTTCCGGCATGAAGAATAAAACCGCGTCTTCCTCTCGAGCACGGTGTACCAAAAGTATAATTTATACTGTCTGCTTAACCATACTTAACAAAATCATGAGTATCAAACCAAGTTTAGTCTAAATAAATTATTTTCTTAATTCCGGACTTGTTTGGCTTTGATGGCCGACTCTGGCACCAACTCATATTCCTGTAATAATTCACCTTGTCCTTGTTGAAACATAATTCAAATTGTTGCCAAAAAGCCATACCGATGTAATAAAATATAGGTACCAAGTAAAAACTTACTTGTCTAAAACCACACAGTTATAGCAGAAAATGAAATATGTCAATTACAGTAAATTGTTTGAACCAGTCACGCCGCTGTCCGATTTCCAATATCGCATACCTCAAACATCAACTGATTTTAAAGCTGACAAGGGATTACTCAATTGGCAGAACCTTAAACTATTTGCTGTTCTTGTCTGCAGCATATAAATTGGTATTTATATGCTGCTCTATTAATTTTCCCACTCGAACAAAATAGTTCGCACTTTAAATTTCCAGCGGACATCGACGTTCTGTCTTCAGGGTGTTGCCAGTTCTACAAAGTTTTCGTAAGTGTAGGAGGAATATAAGGGTGTGTTAATTGTTTATTTTTTTTTGTTTAACAGGAGTGAAAATCCTTTTTATTTTGATTTACATTATTTTTGTATAAATAATATTTCTGAGGTACTAAAAAAATTATTATAATATTCATGAATGGCTTGTTCATTCTGTCTTTGACTTTGAAAATTTCTTGGTTCGAAGTACATTTGCAAACTAGCTTTCAGAGAGAGTTACTGACTATAAATTAAATACT
Organism: Polydrusus tereticollis; assembly: GCA_963920685.1. NCBI lineage: Eukaryota > Metazoa > Arthropoda > Insecta > Coleoptera > Curculionidae > Polydrusus > Polydrusus tereticollis. The sequence continues at coordinate 92,367,467 of OY987329.1, read as the reverse complement.
GGTATAAAAGAACACTCTTAATAAGAAAGAGATTTTTAAGAAAAGGTCTGACAACTCCGATTATGATGCCGGTCCCTTTGAAGCCCGGTCGAAGCTTTCTCATGTCATCAAACTGACTTGAAAAGTATAACAACCGATTCATCAGCCTTTACAGCAAATTGAATAGATTCGCCTGCAATGAAGTAATTTCTAAGGGGTGGTTTTGGCATTAATGTTTACTAAACATTCCGATGATGAGTGTCCGCGGTCGTTTAACAGATAAGTCGGTAAAGAGGAGTATAAAATAATGGAATTTCCATTTTTAAATATGGAGAATTCATAACCGGCGGTTTAACGCAGGTGGTCACTTTAAAGACGCGGTCGCAAACAGTGGTTTTACTGTACTATCAGTTTAAAAATAACATAATCAAACTGTGCTGTCAGACAATAGGAAACACAGTATAACTATATTATTAAGATAAAACGAATAAAAAAAAAATTCTTTGGTTGAGCATTTTTTTCTTTTACGTCTTAAAGACACTAAACTTGATTTTCGATTGGTTTTCCTGAAATATGAACTTTGAAAAAGTACTTGTGAGATAAACGCCTATAAATTTTAAGGCACCTGCTTACCGCGATTTGAGAAACTGATTATTACTACTGTATATCTTCGAGCGGGATTATTTATTTGGTATTGAATAGGAGTTGCAAGGAATACTCAAACAATTAAAAACATCATTAGCGTTCAAAATGTTACAAAATAATTATGGATATTATTATAATTTACACCAAAGCATTCCTTCCAAAAAGCAATATTTAATCGTTGAAAGTTTGATAGACAGAAAATGATTTGTTTTTAAGGTAATTAAGTAAAAATCATTCACTTAATATACTTCAAAAATACACATTATTTGACCTAATATTATAGTAATATTAATAAATTATTTCCATAAAAAAACCTGATGACCAGCTACTCAAAATATTTTAGATTACTTGGGAAACACCCTGTATATAATATGCGTATTTGTATTTACTCTGATTGCAGACATCTATTTTGTCGAAAAATTTTGCGGTCAGCAAAAAATGTCAAAGCTAATGCACAACAACAGCAACAGTGATATACAGCGATCCAAAATGCGCGTGGCATGATATCCAGCAAGTTTTAATTTATAACCTCATTGTGCAAACGAAGCTTTCAAAGGGGTGATCTCGGATAGCACCCCCCAGGGAGAGCGGCGCTGTCGGATTAATAAAATAAACACCCATTTTATCAAATAATCTACGTAAATTACTGTACGCATACTGGCGGAAAATACGGGATGGCAAAAAGGTCTGAAATATTGAGAATATTTTAAAAACTATCAAATATTTCTTTATAAAACTAGAAAATAATAATTAGTCATTTTTTAAACAGTACCCTGTTATTTTATTATAGTATCCTGAATGGTAATCCAATTCATTTAGAAATCTAACAAACATCAATTTTTATAAAAATATCTGTATAGTATTTTTAATCTCAATTAAAAATCTTTCTTCTAGAAGGGCTGCTCAGCATTAGCGCGATTAAAATCAAATAATAAACGACAATCTTCCACTAACTAATTTGATTGGAAACTGCAACATTTTGAACTTGAGATATGCCGATTTGACTATGTCACACGGCATATCTCACACGACACGTGGTAGTAGTAGTAGTAGAGTAGTAGTAGCAGTAGTAGTGGTAGTAGTAGTAGTAGTAGTAGTAGTAGTAGTAGCGGACGGGGAGGCTTTTGACACCAAGCAAGTAGGCCAGTTTTGACCCATTTTGTCAACCCCGTTTTAACGTCTGGGTAATGTCAGCCAGACGGGACCTACAGTTTAACGAATGTTGGTTCCGAACCACAATATAACCGACAGATGTTATTTTCGACACAGCGTTTTTACGGTCTTATTGTTATTAACGCTTTGCTCACCACAAACCTCGACGAGCTAGCTCCTAAACTTCCTTGTGTGTAGCTAAGAGAGTTATGTATGTTGCGGGGACCCTTGAACCATCCCAAACAGCATCAGACCCGTGCACTCGAGACTCCGCCGCCAATTCTCTGGTCAAGGTTCTTACCTCAGCCATACGATATCAGGCAGTGTCCGAGATACACCATCCGCACCACTGATCATCCTTCATTTGGCTCAAGGGTGCGTCCTTAGACAACATGCCGTTTCTAGAGTGCCTACTGGACTAGAGTGCCGTTGAGAATTTGTCGGTTGCATACGCAACACTACGTAGTATGGTGTCCTGAGCCCTGCAAACTGAAAAAGTCTGCTGGGCCAGCCCAGGCTTGAACCAGGTACCTATAGCATGGGAAGCGAGAATGCTGCCACACGAACAGGCCGTCACTTTAACTCACTTGGTAAGAGCAAGCTGAAACCAGAGCCTGTGGCAGCGACCACGTACATACCAGGTGATCGATTATTTCTTGATCAAGACTTTTTGGTAGTAATTTGGTTTTATTATCAGCTATTTATTTATTAATTAAGTCTAACTAAGTATTTCGCTTTTATTTTGAACCAACGCAACGACTTACCCTATAGTAGCAGAATGGCTTTTGGGAGGCCTTTTTAAGATCACCCCGAAGATAATGGTAATGTTAATCCTGAGCTAACTTTTGCAGAATCTAGTTCGGAATTTAAAACCCAAGACTTATATAGTGGCAACGCCCTACTTTGAATATGTGTGAGTGCCTAACAAAATAACATGAAGAAAACTCAGATAGAAATATTGTTAGAACAATAACTAGCGACTCCCCTCGTTATAATTATAATTGCTTGGCAACATAGCGAGGTATTCTGACGGACTGTGGCTCCAGATATAAAAAAATTTGATAACCGAATGGCCATAATGGAGTCACAATAGAGAGTTGGATTGCGGAAAGAACATCTACGTGATATAAAAGAGTATCAGCAGTCGGAAAGATGTATAATATATTTGGATGAGACCTGGTTCGACACTCAAAACCTGATTATATTATTATTATATGGTTGGGAACATAGTTCAAATAATTGCAGTTTAGGTACGCCATGCTCAAGAGGCAAACGCATTCATTCTTCATGCAGGCAGTAAAAACGGATTTGTGCCGAACGCATTATTATTACCCACTAAAGATATAGTTATATCCTCTGCAGATTACAATAAGGATTTGACTGGCCAACTATTTGAAAAATGAATTGCCGAACAACTGCTACCAAACCATCCACCAAAATCAGTCATTGTTATGGCTAATGGCACTTATCATTAACGGCTACCAGTCCAGACTCCCAACAGTAGTACCAAGAAACAGGATATAGTCAACTTTACGAGATATAAAAATTTACAGGTTCTCGAAGAAAAAAAATTAGTTACTGGATACAATAAAACTGTGTCAACATAAAGAACATTTTGAAGAGGAAAGAAAAAAATTCTATACAAATATTAAATATCTTGCTCTACGCGTTTCGGCTTCTGAAACCATTTTCAAGAGATGTCTAAACAGTTCATTTATATAATAATCTCAATTTCAAATCAAAATTATTAGGTATTAGTTACATAATATAATCACAAACTTTACATTAAGAACAAAAGCTGATCTCTTGTCATTAGGCGATATCTGAGAGTTTAAAGGTTCTTTTATTCTAATATTAAAACTACGTCCTGTCTGACCAGCATATTTAGCTGTGCAAGAGTTACAGGACAACAAATATACCCCACTTTTGTCAAGCACGTTAATTGAATCCTTTACTCTCGAGAATAAGCTACGTAAATTAATTGTTTATTGATTTGTACGCTATTTTCAAATTGTTGTTTAAGGACTTCAATACATTACCCACTCTTAGAGAAACAGCGCCTAAAAAGTTAGTCTTGTATACCTAAAAGGTTGAAAAGACGTTATGGTCTTATCAACAGGAATATACCGATAGAGGAGGCGTCTTATCGGTAATACCGATGTTTTTAACAAGAAATCGATTTTCTGACAAATTTTTACGAAATGTAATTTTTACTTATAATCTGATATGATCCCGAGAGCTTTAGCTCGAGGGTCTTATCTTTGATTATAAGTAAAAATTACATTGAGTGAAAATTTTCTTGGAAAATCGAGTTTCGAGTGAAAAACGAAGGTATGAAGATAAGAAACCGCCTCTAGAGGTGTATTTTATTGGATAATTTACTGAACATAAAAATGAAGGCCGTCTGATAAAGGTAAATATACAAGTTAGAGGTGTTACTAATTTTTTATTTAAGTAAAAAAGCTACAAGCGTCTTTTTGAAAGCGTCTTTTCGAGCTAGCGGTAGTCTTATCGGGTAAGAAGACCGTTACCAAGGTGGTTGCTATGAAAATGAGCGTTTTGATTGGTTCAATAAAAGTGAGGTGAATTATCCAAGGGGTCAGTCAACACTTTCTTAAGCATGCCATTAAATTTTTTTCTTATTAAATTATTGATTAATGATATCTTGTATCCGTTGCTATAAGCAATTTGAAAGATGATGTTCTTTCCCCCCTCAAATTTCAAAGGTAAGAGTGGGATGGTGAACAAACGATGGATCACAGAGTTAAACGCTGTCATTTTATGAGCTAAACAATGATTAGACTCAGCTGGTATAACATTGTCTGTATGTGTGTTTTTCCTATAAATAGCATACTCAAAAAAGTTATTCGCCCTCTTTATTGTTAAATCTGAAAAATTCAGACAACACTCAGATTTTGTAAATTTGATGTGGTTGTTTAAAGAACTTAAAAAATTAAAAAAAAAAATGCCAATTTATTCCCTGTTCCTGTCTAAACAATAAAAGTATCATCAACATATCTGCGCCATAATAAAATGTTATCTAAAAGGTATCAATGATTTAATTAATAAAGGACATTGCCGCCTTACTATTGCATTTTCAATCCTATCAAAAATATCTGGGGAATCATAAAAAATCGAGTACGAAAAACAAATCACCGTTATTGAGTATAGAGCAGTTGAAGTGTGGAAAAGCTGCATGTCTCATGTTATTCAAAATGAATACGAGTATATCATATCATCTCGCGTCCCTACAATCTTCATTCAGCCCGATCTTGACAGAGACTAGCTTTGATGATGAGGACTGATATAAAATTGTTGCTTTTTTGTGACTGTCTTAATGTGTCTGGTAAGCAATACTTTTAAAATATATGAAAGTCAACCATATTTTCCTCAAAATCTAATCATTAGAATTCTCTTTTATTTTTGGGGAAAGGTTTAGTTATCTAGTGCATAATTTAATAACGAAGACAAGTATCAATATAGAAATTTGCTGTCTGCAATCTCTCCGAGAATATACGCCGTCTACTACGACAAGACTAATTTCCGAGAATATCCGCCGACGACGTAAAGCAAACGTACATGACCAAAAGCAGAAGTGTGAAACAGATTTACATGTCTTAGTTGAGTAGTACAACCGTGGTTAAGAAAGGGTTTATTGGTAGGCAACTAGATATACTTACGTGTTAATTGAAACAGCGTCCCTTTCCGACGTTCTCACATGCTCTAGACCGAAAAACGGATAGGAGTTCTAGATTATTGAATTCGGTTTCATAGCTACATTTAGCCTACGTTACTGGAAGCAGAAGAGATAGGTAGCAGCCTCCGTAGTGAGCAGACGGTCTCCCTCGCGGTTTTTAAACGAGGTTGGTGGATTTTGTGGCATTTAAGCCATGAATTAAGTAGAGTTTCGTATCAAGCCTTTTTGTAGAAAGCACACGGTATCCTCGCAACACTTTGCGCGGCTTTAGTTGATTTTATGGTGTACAAGCCATTAGATAAGTTGGTATATTTGCGAAGGTACATCCCGAAGGTGTGGTAATGCGATTACTACATCCCAACTCGAGTTCAGTTTATGTATTGTAAAAAAAAGTCGGAAAGTCGTGAATATGTGCGATAAATTCTCGAAGGTTTAAGAAGTAGTATTGTATCACGATATCATAGAGAAGACAAACGTGTAGCTGATTTAATTAAGTAAGTAGTTACCATACAAAGATGTAACAGTAAAACTGTATTTGCTGCTACGCAGACCAAATGTGACGGTGAGTAACCGATATAACAGAAGTAAATAGATATATTTTGTTTGAGAAAAAGCCTTTTATTTCAACTGATATATCTTGAATCATGCAACATATGGAAATACAGTAAACAATTTATGTTTGGCCAACGCAAATAAAGGCAGCGGCCAAGAATTATGTATAAGGCTCCATACAAGGTGTTAATTAAAAATGTTTGATAATCAACAGGCGATATCTTAGGGAGAGCTTAATTTATATCCATACTATATTACACAAAAATATGTTACAAGTATACGTAGTATACAAGAATATCACACCCATATACGTAAAAATCGTAGCATAAAGAATGTTTTCTCTTACAATGCTGATCCGAAGTATTTTTTGCTGTTCAAAAAAAAATATGATAAGCGGAACATTTAAAAACATCACTCTGTACTAAAGAATATTAAAACTTTCTGTGCCGTCCAAAGATTTTTTCGCAGTTTTAGCTGAGATTAAAAATATTATACTTAAAGTAGAGTACAAATACCACCGAGTAAAGCTTACCAGACGACGGCAGCGCGTGCAGTCTCTTGTCAGCTGCTGCACGGGAGGGGGGGGGGGAGGTTAAATAGATATTTTAAACAGCTACTAAGCGTAGCGCTATAAATAATTATGTTTATCAGATGCGACCACTCAAGCAAAATAGTTCCCTACTGCCCTTCGTTAAGCAAAAATGCCCAGATTAGTGTTCGTGCTAGCCACAATCCAGTTAGAACTGGTTTCACTTATGATACATAACCTTGGCGACAATTTAAAAGGGAATCCCTTCTACCCCATGCAATACATAGCATGATATTCAGCAGTTATTTAATTTGCAACATGGCGTTCAAACGGATTATCTCGGATAGCGAGAGCGCGGTGTCAGAATAATAAATACACACCTACTTTATTAAATCATCAGCGTGAAAAACACGCATTATTTCGTTTCGAAATATGATTTTTTGGCCAGCATGCAAATTAAATTGTTACGTGGTTAATTCAGGTATTTTCAAATTGGTTGAAGCCTTTCTGTAGTTCCTTTCATGTAGTAATTTGGCTACAGCAGTCAGTGAATAGTAAAGTATATTTTTTCTTAAAATGATATTTGTATAAAAATAAATTATTGTAGATTAGCTAAATCTAAGCAGGAAAGTAGTTGAGGGGTATAGATTCAAAGTGTACAATCTCCATGTTTCCTAAATTATCAGTAGATGGAAAAAACTTATAATTTATTAAATACAAACAATTACGATAGTTTTTCTTTTTTATTGTATTTATAGCACATCTTAGACTAAAAAACCAATTTTTTTCCTTAACATTTTTAAAAAATATCAAAGTTATTTGGAAAAAGGAGATGGAGATTGTACGTTTTGGAAATAACAATTGGAGTTTGTCCATTTTGAAAATAGCAAATATGGAGTTTGTCCACTTTGAAAATAATTTGAGGATCATTTGTTACAAAATTTTTAATCTTAAAATCAAAACATTAAATGACATAAAAAAAACTACAAAAATAAGAAATGAATAGCGAATTTAGCTTACAAAAAATCAGTTTAATTCTTATAATTAAATGGAAAGTTCCACGTCATCCTCTTTGACATTCTCACACAACGTCGTTTCATCATCGACGGTATCATTTTCTTCAACTGTTTCCCCTTCTATGACGAGTTTGTAAAAATTTAGGCGTGGATCATTTTTCCACTCATCTCCGAAATGACACACTAATAAATTATTCACATCAACCTTTTTGTTATTGTTGACCACATTTTTTTGCGGAATTTTGGCAGGATCCATATTATTATTTCCAATAGTCTTAGCCTTTTTTGTTACAGGTTTTCCCACACCAGTATCAGACATATAGGCAGTTTCGCCGCGAACTAGCACTGTGGCTTTAGAGCTTTTTGTTAAAATCATTCTCTTCATTTTTGAGAAAGAAAAATGCCATTGGCCTGGGGGCTTGATGTACTTGCTAGTTTCATTTCTCCAGTCATATATTTCAACTACTTCCCCAATGCTAAGAACAGTGCCATGCTTTGAAAATATGTCTACATATTCCTCTGGTCTCAGAATAATTTCTTTCTTTTTCATAACGTTTTCTATGTGCCCAAAAACCCTGTCTGCGGGCATAAAGGAGTGTACTCTAACTGGGAAAACAACTTCAATTTTTTAAATTTTGTCTTGTTTAGAAAACCAGTAACAACACATAGATATGAGTGTGGTATTCTTATTCTGGCTTGCGCACCCATCACACATGAGTCGGATAGTATGAATATCGTCTCCAAAATCGGAAGTCTGAAGAATGTGATAAATACAGGAGGCAATCTCGTTCGAACCCTTCTTATACTCGTTTTCGGTCCAACAGAGAGAAGTAACATTTAATGGATTTAAGCTACTCTGGGAAGTGCCTTTTACAACGGTGAAATTGTAAATATAAAATTGCCTTGAATAATAGGCCTGTTGATCCGGAATCTTAGGTAATACTTGATTTTTCTGGCAGTCAAACGAAAATATTTCGACTCCCTCTTCCCGTTCTCTTAAAAGGGTAAAAAATGCTTTAGACCTCAATGTTTGTACCCTTTTCTGGATCATTAAGTTTGCTTTGACATCCTTATCAGGGCAAGCTTTTTTTTTCTGTCAATTGAAAGCATGTTGAACAAACGTCGGTTCTAGGAGAACCAAAACCAAGATTGTATTTTGTATTGAAAATATGCCTGAAGTAGCTTTCTTTTACTGGGAGGTTCTCATTTTCTTTCACATACCTGCTTCACGTTGAGGTTATATTCAAGGAAGAATCCAGGTATAGTCGTTGGCTTTGTCCTCGGCAATAATGGGATTCAATTACGCGAAATTTGTTAATAAAATCCATAACAGCATTTTTCTTCCTGTTGTAGTTTTCCAGCTTTCTATCGCCCCCACGATTTTCTTTTGCAGGCAGGGAAGTTTTAAAAAAGTTCTTTGTTACCGTGTCAATTCGTCTACGTGTTATACCCAAAATATCCATGAAAGCTGTCTTGCACACAGGCAACATTTTCTTTTGGTTCGTCAAGATATAAAACCGTGTTTGGAATGTTTTTGCGGCATGTTGAGAATTTTTCGGCCGTTTACGCAGTATCGGAACTGTTTTGCAATATTTTAGCAAAGAATTATCTTGAAATGTTTTCTCTTTTGTTTTATAAAATTTTGAATGAAACCATCTTATTTCGCCCATTGTTAGTAAGGTACATTGAAGGGCACCACTTTTGTGTCCACATTTTGGATAAATTGGGAGCGAATGTGGACTATACCTAAAACAAAATCATCTTTGCACGGAAATACCCAAAAACCATCGATCAAACTTACCTCAATTTTTTTTGCTGGGCTCTTTTCCACGACGCCGTAATACGTTGTCTTTTTCTTGCTGTATTACCGGTTACCGGATTTACGTTCACTTCCATTAAAATACAAAAAAACTAGTAAACAACAAACAACCACTGTTTAATGCTTCACGCATCACATGCAACTAACTTAAAAAAGTAAACTCGGAATGCCTTTGGCGCGAATTATTATCGACAAGTCTGTGCAGGATTTTGCACGCTTTGAAATAATTCGAAACTAACAGCAAAACAACCCATTGGAGATTGTACACTTTGATTTTTAAAATTGAAAAGGAGATTGTACGGTTCGAAACTTAAATGTCAATGGAGATTGTACATTTTGAATTTAATGCCAATTTTCTGCCATCAAAATCCATTGGAGCTTGCCTATTTTGAAAAGAAATTATGAGTTATTTCGATTCAGGGCTACAATTACTATGTAAAACGACATCTATCTCATTTTTAATAAAACATGGAGTTTGTACACATTGAATCTATACCCCTCAGTTACTTGTAAAAATCGTTTTTTGGTTGTTGCTCGATAAAAAATTTAAAGGGAAAGGCAAGGGCTTTAGAGGAGTTTGTATATGATTCAAGTTGGTTTAGATAAGATAAATGTGTGATCGTTTGATAAGGGGCTTCCGTCCATTTATGTTGGAGAAACGTGTATCAACACGTTAAAAAGAATAGGTTGGCAAATGCTGTGTCCGTGCGATTTCAATCTCTGCTATTTTTGTTTGCAAATTGCATAAGGGTTATAGTTTGTTCACGCAGTTATTCGCATTCAGTCACGTACTTAGTCAAAAGCGCGTCGCGATGATTCTTGTAAAACGTAAATATTGGGATGTACTTTCAAGTGATAGTTAGGAAAAAAATGTAAACAGCAGTTAGTAACGTGAACGTTAAGTATCGATCAGTGTCTTTATCGTGAATCCTTGTAATATGCTACCATAACCTGCATTAAGGATTAAAAATAAAAGTATTTAAGTAAACAATTGTTTTAATCAAAGATAGCAGAAAATTAACGAACCTGTGAGCAACCTTATAGGCCACGCAGTAAAAATTAAAGTAACTAGGGAACTGACCCACTGCGTCATCAATTTGTAATAGTCGATAATTAGTTTATCTATATATTTTGTGATTGTCGGCATTTGTAGGTCAGTATGTGTGTGTATGATTCAATTGGAAGAAAAGAGAACGGAATGCCCTTGTTATAAGTTAAATGGGGAAAAGAAAAATGCCTGATCTGCTACTAGAAGTATGTAATATGTCCTATTCCCAAATTGTTTTCAAGTTAAAAGTGTGTTTAAACAATGTTGGACGAACGTTATTAAAAACACCATTACTATAGGTAGGCCGTGATGGCCAGTTTGTCTTAACATATTTAGTAGCCTTTGAATTTTTGACAATAACCAAAATAGATAATCATAATATTGTTCTAATATCTCGTTAGTATTGTTAAAACTGAGTTTCTTACTTTAATATTTTTAAGTAGTTTACTGAGACTTAGAAAATAAAAGTACTAATAATGGTTATGACGATAAGGTGAGGACACAGCAAAAAGTTTGTGAGTTATTTCATGGAAAATATCCTGATCGCCCACCCATATCGCAATGTACAGGGACATTTTTTTAAGTGTCTCACCCGATTGGCGATTTTCCTGCTGACTATAATATTAAACAAATTACATATTCCCCAATTATTTTCGACAAGGAAGCTGAATTTAATGTCAAAAAATATATAGGTTTTTATTTGACAGATGCGACGCCATTTTGAATTTTCTTAAATGGCAACCCTCATAAATAACCACACGAGTAAATTGCACTTGGCGATCCAATTTTAAAAACCTATAGTTGTTGATGTTAATTTTCAGCCTTTTCTGAAATACGGGGGTTCCTAATTGCCTTCATCGATTTTGTCTTTTCAGTGTCTCACCCCTTTAATAAATAGACCTTTTAAGCAAAACACCTTAATTTTTTTCACAGTTACATAATTTCCTGTGGCCAAGCTATTTACGCTATAGTCAAATCTGACAGATGTCAAAAAGTGACAGATACGACACCATTTTGAATTTTTTTAAATGGCAACCTTCATACAACCATAGATTTTTGAAATCGGATTGCCAAATGCAATTCACTTGTGTGGCTATTTATTATATATATTATATTGTCATCTGTCAGTTTGACTATAGCGTAGATAGCTTGGTCACGGGAAATTATGTAACTGTGAAAAAAATTAAGGTGTTCACCTGAGAAGGTCTATTTATTAACGGGGTGAGACACTTAAAGGACAAAATCGATGGAAGCAAATTAGGAACCCCCGTATTTCCGAAACAGCTGAAAATAAATATCAACAACTATTGGTTTTTAAAATTGGATCGCCAAATGAAATTCTTTGTGTGGCTATTTACGAGGGTTGCCGTTTTAAAAACTTTAATATGGCGTCGTATCTGTCACTTTTTGACATCTGTCGGATTTGACTATAGCGTAGATCGCTTGCTCACGGGAAATTGTGTCACTGTGAAAAAAATTAAGGTGTTCAGCTTAGAAGGTCTATTTATTAAAGGGGTGAGACACTTAAAAGACAAAATCGATGTGGGCAAATTAGGAACCCAAGTATTTCCGAAATCGCTGAAAATAAATATTAACAACTACATATATAGTTTTAGAATTGGATCGCCAAATGCAATTCAATCGTGCGGTTATTTATGAAGGCTACCATTTAAAAAAATTCAAAATGGTGTCGCATCTGTCAAATTTGTAAATCTATGCATTTTTTTACATTAAATTCGGCTTCCTTATCGAAAATCAATGAGAAATATGTAATTTGTTTTTTATTATAGTCAGCAGGAGAATCGCCAATCGGGTGAGACACTTAAAATAATGTCCCTGTACAGTAAGTAAGATTGAATAGAAATCTCGCCAACTCGACCATGAACGAGATGCCCCACAAAGCGGTAGATCACAATTCGTGAAAATAAGCCAGTAGATGTCTTACTACGTGTACAAAAACAACATCGTGTGACATCTAAAATCTAGCAATGGACATGCAAAATATTTTCATAGCATCAGTGATGAAAATATTGCATATAAAAAATATTATCCACATGAAATGCAAGTTCGTATGGATTCAAGGACTTTATGCATACGATTACGATGGGCACCTTGAATTTTGTGAGCGGTTACAAGGTATTTGCTTTAGTAATTACAATTTTGTTAAAAACAGTGTTTTTTCGGATGAATCCACTTTCTATTTAAATGAAGGGGTAAATACTGAAAACTACCGTTATTGGATGAGTGAGCGGCATAATCAGAACAAACAAAAAATAAACGTATGAGCCGGAATTGTGGGTAATATTATTGTAGGGCCAATACGTTTTGAAGAAAGTTTAACTGGAGATAGATTGAAAGAAGGAGAGTAATCCAATGGCCACCAAGATCACCAGACTTAACCCCCCTTGACATTTTTTGTGAGGTTACATTACAGATAAAGTATTGAAGGCAAAACCTGCGGATTTAGACGACTTACAAATCCTTATTACTAATGAAATACGGTAAACTCGACCAGAAATTATTTCTAATGTAGAGGATGAAATTATTAGTCGCTTAGTTCACGAAAAATATTTTCAACATTTGTTAAAATAAATTTATTCATTTTTATGATAATCGCATTTATTTAACCAATAAAAATACAAAGATTATAACAAAATTTTATTATTCACCGATTTAAAAACAAGATTAACGGGTCCGGACAATTTTTTGAGAAATTAGGGGTTATAAAAATATCCTTTTATAAAAATACAGTCGAAAATAAAAAGACGGGCACATGGAAATATTATATCAGTCAAGAATATACATAGGTACAACAGAACAAAGCTAGAAATCTAGCTTTAGGATTTAAGCGGCCCAGCTTGATGGCTTAACTAAAGCCACGCTTTTAAAGGTGTACTCCAGATTTAATTAATGGTTTATGAATTTTAAGCTTTTCTTTTCGAAAAGTCGAACTTTATTTTCATTGTCATAATTGGCCTTTACTTTTGAAAATATTTTAACAGCACAAACAATTTTTTTCTATTTGGGAATCATAAAGTCTTCATTATGGGTTTCACTTGGGTTGCATAAGCAATCACTTTAAACACGCATTTTTTATTTTCTTTCTGTTGCTAACAACACAACATGACTATTTTAAAATTTCATGGCACACCTACATTTTGTTATAAGAAATATTTCGGTAGGGATAAACTTAAATTACCTGTTTTATACCTATGGATGGGACTATCTTTAAAAGTGAGACATATTTTATAAAAAATTTCAATCACAAGAAATTAAATAAATTATTTAAATTAAAATGTTGTTTTACTGGTTGTATAATACAGAATATACGTAGGTATATCTTTACTACTATCACACTCACGCTATTTTAGATACATCCACAAACAACATAACCTAGAAGATATGCGACTGTGGTTTACGTATATTTTTTATTTCAAGTACAAAACACTATAATATTAGACTATTAAAATAATGATGAGACAAAGTTAAATAGTTCTTACTTAGTTTATTTAGTTACAATTATAAATACTGTGGTATTTTCCTCAATTTTATTTCTCTAAATTGTTGAAGACTTCGAGCCACCATGCTTCTTAATAGTGTTCAAGTCACCCCCACTATTTGCTAAGTGTGTAACACTGGCCCGTCTAAAACTATGGCCTGTAAATAAATTGGAATTTGGTAATTTTAAGTAAGAAGCAATAACAAAAGGAGCTTTGCCAATTGTGTTAAGACCAATAAAGTTAATGCAGTATCCATTTCTATAAGTCAAGAAAAATCTGCGACTTGTCACGTGATTTGGTCTAAGACTAAAACACTGTGTTACCATTTGTACCCAGTCACTATTTGTGATTATAAACTGCCTGGTTATGTAATTTTTAGTTTTGAGCACATGTATTATATCGTCTCTAAATTCAATATCATCTACTGACATATTTGTAATTTCTTCTCTGCAACTTGAACTAACCTGAACTAACCGTGCATTGTAAAAAAAAAGCGTGGACTCAATTTATAGGATTTTTTGGGCTCTACAATTTTTGTGTTTATGCGATTGAGCCCGACAATTTGGTTTTAAGCTAATCACATGCCCCCCTAATCATTTATGAAATAAAATCGCTTATGGTATTTTTTTCCCGTAAACCCGCTTTTCCATAACAGATTGATTGTACTATCATTTTTATTCGTTTTTACAACTAAATTATTAAATAATATTTAATGATCCAATACAGCAAAAAATGACAATTTATTAAAAATATGTATTAGTTTCAAATAATGGCGGCTGGGGTGCCCAATTGTTTTTTCTGTAACATAGTGTTGCCAACCTCAAAAGAAATAAAAATTTTGACTGGAAACTTTTAACTACATTTTTTGTTAGATTTCCTTACAAATTACCCAAACGGAAAAAGTGTTATAAAATATTCGTTTCATAAGACATTTTAGAGCACTCGTCTCATTAGGACAGGCGCGTGCCCTAAAATTGTGTCTTATGAAACTTATGTTTTAATATACCTACTATTAAATATCCTAAATCAATTTTTGGACAGCTAACAGAATAGTTTAAATATTTTTCCCGAGAAGCTTACGCTTCAACCCTAAAAAATAGCATTAGTTACGCTTAAAACTATTCAAAGAAAATATGATTCAACTTTTTACAATCCTAAAATAATATGTCAACTGCAGCAAGATATAATTTCGCTCCATTTTCAATTTTACATGCAAATGACACGGTTTTGCTTCTCTCTGTAACATCGCACGGCAGGATATTCTCATGTTTCAAATTACTTACCTGAATGGTAGGATTTAAATTGCAAACCACATATCTGTCAATGCGGAGGCGTCGCGTCGCTTTGGACTGCTGAATAAACAAAGAGCTTTACAAGGCTGCCGGAATAAATAATGAAATTTTTCTGGTTTTATTTTTTTTTGTAAGAGACACTATGTAACCATTGTATTTTGTTTACGATATTTTATTATTATACAGGGTGAGTCGGGAGGAACGAACCAAACACCAGGAGTGTATTATACACGTGAAAACAATGTGAAAACACCCATATGTTCGTATCCGATTTTAATTTGTTTTCAAGTGACAGCGTAATTAAAAATTTGTATCTAGCGTTCCCCTTGTACCTAAATTTTCGTATAATCAGAGTATGCCATGTTCGAGACTTAAGAACATTTGACAACTTTGTTGTTTTGACAATGTGTTAATGTACAGGGTGTCCAGTTTTCGTGTGTTTTCATATGCCAGCTCCCTTATTAGAAAAGATAAAAATATGAAGTTTGCGATTTACTGTTCTATTATTTTATGAAACTTTCATTGCCGCAAACGAAATTTTCATAGCCCTCTCAGTTTCTGACATACAGGGCGATATTGAAAATTTGTCATTTTTGAGGTTCCCCCCTATCTCGATTATTTGATAACTTTTCAAGGTAAAACTGTGTTATTATATACTTTTTTATGTAGAATTCAGTGGCGTAGTTAATAGGTAATAGTTTCCATAAAGTTTTGTTTTTGAGTTATGACCCAAAGTTGTTTTTTTTTTTAAATGGGACATCCAATATGTTATTTATTTGTCTTATCAGTCTTTTTAAGAGCTTTTCAAAAATATGTAATAGTCCATATTTATTTTTTTGAAGGCTCTGCCCGCAAATAAAAAACTAAATTAACAACATTATTTTTATTATATTATTTTATAGTAGAGGAAATTAAAGTCGTACTTCTTATATTTCACAATTTAATTCAGTTTCCTGACACGTGTTTCAACCCTTGCGGATCATTATCAAAAGCATATAATAAGACAATAATAAATTTTACATGTCATTAAAATAAAAATTGACAGATGATGGGTTATTTTGGTCCTTAATTTACAGGTATTGGCCAAAGGTACAACTAAATTACAGGTGTGATAATAACAACCAATTAGCCTATCAAATCTATAGAAAACCAACGACAACCGATATAGTTATCCCAGCAGACTCAAAACATCCCCAACAAACCAAACTAGCTGCGTTCAGTAGCATGATCCACAGATTAGTCAACATCCCACTTTCAGAAACTTCAAATGATAAAGAACTAGACATAATACAAACTATAGCCTTAAACAACGGCTATCCAACAACACTCATAAATATGTGATGATTTAGATAATCATTCAAATGATGTTGAGGTGCCTCGGCCAAGAAGACTATATTTTTTTTTACAGGTGTGGGGTTGTCTTATTATCTGACAAATTTGTTTAGGGCGCCATCCTACCAGAAATAATACTAATTCTTACAAACACTTGGTAGTTTATTAAATTATATTTGTATGACAATGATTGTTGGGATTGGTTTCTGAAGAAACAGCTTACAATATAAAAAGGTGAAAATTAAAGTGAAAATAAAGAAATGGCTGCTAATCTTTACAAAGTTATCCTTCTGACTGACAAATACTTAGCTCTGCATTGTCATCCATGAAGTGTGTCCAAGATTCAGTCCTCGTCACCTGGAAGTTGTCTCAACGAGGCGTTCCATGCATAGAACTTCAGCACTGCAGAAGGTGAGGGAAACGTCAGGACTTGATTAGACTTGAATACTTGTGACAGCGATTTATTGGAACAATGGCATCAGATGAGCTTACGTCAGCCTCAGGTTTGCTTGTTTACATGTAATGTTAGAAAAGTGGAGTTAGACCAGCGAGTAATAATGCAATGAAGGGTTTAAATATGACTACTTATGTTAAACAGTACCAGCAGTGGTAACTTAATCTTCTATAATATAGTTACGGGATGTTTTAACTACCTGTTACTCAAGTGAATATGAAAAGTTTTAAATTTAGAAATGAAATTGCCATGTTTAATTACGTGCGGTCAAAAACAAAATTTCTTTCGTGTTTAAGTAATAAGAAAAGTAAACGATTTGATTGACTTAAAATATATTTAAGTTTTAAGTTAGGCCAAGAGAAGTATCTTGTGCCAACAAGATAAAAATTAAGTAATTCATACATGTACTATTCTATGTACAAATATATTATACTGGTGTTTAAAACTAGTAGAAAATGCTGCACTCAAAAGTATCTATAACTTCTGTGCAAGTTAGGTAAGCATAGCGAGCAAAAAGGCAATCGTTTGCAAGATAGATAAATGTGGTTTAACGAGCTATAGGCATTCGTCACCACATGATATTGGTGTACCAGACTAATGTCTTATGGCACCCAAGGTAAGATACGTACAAGATAAATTCAAGTTACGGTACAAGAGAAATTGTATATACAGTGTGACTTAAGATATTATCCACCCAGTACAGGTATGTCGTGCCAATTGAGTTGGAAGTTTAAGAGAAAATAAACATTAAATCAGAATTGATTCCTGACAGATATCAATGAGGAAAATGGGGTGAGTTCTTCAACAAATTCAATTTAGGTTTTAAAGCTTAGAAACTAAAAAAAACTCACCCGCTTTTCTCGAAATCAGCTTTCTGGAATATTCTGTCAGCAATCGATTTGGAGTAAGTTTAGGTAACGCTTAGAAGTTAAAGTTTGATGATAAAAAATGGGCCTAATATTTTTGTACCTAAAATTCCAGCCCACATATTAAATCCAAACCGATGTTGGTGTCTGGACCCTTTATATAAATGAAGATTTTCTTTCGCCCAATAATGAACATTTCTTCTATTCAAAATTCCATTCTTAGTAACCATGCTCTCATCGGACCATACTACCTTGTAGGGAAAATTGTGGGTCTCCTGACATTTTCTGGTATACCACTCGCAAAATATTCGCCGTCTTTCTGCATCACCTGGCCTTAATCCTTGGCAAGTTCTGTATTTGTATAGATGAAAACTTTCTTTCTGTAAAATAAATTGCGCTGTGGATTTCGCTACACCTAAATTTTTTTCAATTTGCCGAGTTGATATTTCGGGGTTTTCCACAACAGCTAATAATACGTTGTTGACTTTTTCTATATTGCTGGGTTTTTTTCGAGAGCACTAATTTTTTAAATGAACCGTATTGTTTAAGATTAGTCACTAACTTACTAAATGTTCTTTTATTTGGTTGGCTCCTTTCTGGATACTTCTCCAAATACATGCGCTCTTCCACATAATAGTTTTTTTGAGATAAAATAAAACACGATAGAATATCAAACTTTTCAGCATTGGTAAAATTATGTACGTGGAAATACAAAACCTCTTAAAACGCTTTCAAATATTGACAACGATCACAATGGGAATGTCAAGTGAAACAAATAACGTGTCACCATCTTAATTTTTTTGTTTCAAATGCCTACTTTTCTTTTAAATCCCGAACCAACAGAAGTTTGAAATAATGTTTCTGTATATTTTTTGTTCACTTATTTCTGGTTTATTATTAAATTATTTGTTATTTATTGAACTAGTCAAACATAAGTAAAAAATTTAGAGCTTACTTATGAGATATTATTTATAAAATTAGGAGAAATAAAGGACCGTATCCCAAAATCTCCGGATGTTGTTCAAAAAACCCTCGAAACATCATTAAACCACAATGTGTCACACATCGTTGCATTCGGAAGAGAAAATCTCTCAAATTCCTATATCAGGAAAACAGGACCGTATTTAAACAAAGAAAGTTGATAATGGCCCCTCGAAGATGACTCGTGTCGGATTACAAGACAATTAACGCTGTTAGATAGAGCGGAAAAGTGGAAATGTAAAAGTGCAATTTACTTTAGAATTCGTTCTCAAAAAAACCCAGGATAAAAATAAAACGATTTTTCAAATTTCGGTTTTTTCTAAATATCTCCGGAACTACTCGGAATTTGAAAACTTTCTAAATGGCATATTATTAGGCACGTAAATGCGCAAATTTACCTCTATTTAACCGACTTCCGAGATCCCTGTACTGGCTCTCCTTATTTTGGACACGTTGTATAACTGATTTTCTATTTACCCCTATAAAAAAAATCCAACATACAAAAAACAGAGAGCTTATTCCTCACTTCGTACGTTCTTAAAAAGTTTCGTGTAATAAGCGTTCACAAAAAACTAACGGTACGCTTGACTGGCATTCTTCAGTCTCCTTCGCCTTTAGATCATTCGGTGCAAGTGAAAAGACGCAGCAATACTGTCAATGTCTAACCTGTAAAACTTATTCATGTTCTATTTTGTATTTAGAATACCTTAAGTTAATGGCAAACAAAAGCAAATGCTTTTAGAATTTTTAACCGGTGCTTTCATGAATACTTTCACCAAAAAGGAATATATGAGAATTCTTTTTGGAGACATGTATGGTATTAATACTTGCATCAATTGCCTAAATACAAATTTGTTTAGTCTAAATATTCTGGTGAACTAAGGATCCGATAATTCCTCAAGTGCACTTTTCCTAGCATCATGAATTATCATATGAAAGCTATTATTTTCCGCCTCTGCATTATCTAAATCATTAATCAGGTTAATATGTTATAGACCCTCCATTCTTTATGAAATAAATTTGAAAATTCAATTGCTATTTTCAAATTACTGGCTTTTTATATAGCAAACTAAGGTTAGGAAGTCAGGTAACAAGCGCTAACATACCGAAATTTCAACTTGTCAATCTCACCGATTTTCGTACGTTACCAGTGGAAGTAGTGAAGAATGCCAAATTATTAAATATTATTCGGGTACAAGTCAGTCTCATCGCTTTTCGCTCGTTTTCGAAGTAAAGAATAAGGTCTTAGGTAATCTTGGAGGCCACCTGACAGGTCCATTGGTACCAATCCAATTATCGGCAAATGTGGCTTCTAGATAATCTCTCACTATATGAGAACTGTGACTCGGACATCCTAATATTAAGTAGTAATATTTCCATTAGTGCATCTCGCATTATATTCCGGTTAAAGTTCCTTCGTAGATAAAATACTTAATTTTGGTGCCGAAAATAAAGCATGACACGCTAAATCCAAACCGACCTTGACATTCTCGAGGAAATATTACGTGTTGGATCCCTTGGGATCAGTACCTTGAATTGTTTTGGTTTAAGATATCAGAACTCGTAAAATAAGCCTCGTCGGACCATTCCACCCTTCATTCAAAATTTGCGTTTCCTGCAACATTTGTAGGTATCAGTTTCAAAAAAATGTCCTACGTTCTGCGTTACCGGGATGCAAATGTTGGACGAGACGGTATTTTTATGGTTTAAATTTATATTTTCTTGTGTTAGCTGCGTTTTTGGTTTTTTAATCCCAACTTCATCATACACTTCTTTGCAGGATATGGATGGTTGTACCGTGACAGAGGCTAATAATTTATTTCTTCTTCTTGCCTGTTTCCCTTGTTGTAAAAATTAGGCCTTGGTTTTTTAAAAGATCCGTGCTCAATGAGTTTGGCTTAGATTTTTTGAAATATTTTTTGATCAAGTTGTTGTCTTTCTGGACATCTACAAAAATTTAAATATGTAACAAAAAGCTAGTAATAGATAACAATTATGATTAAAATTTTTTGTTTTTATTATGAATATTAATGATACCTAACAAATTATTTTAAAACTTACCTATTAAAATACAGCATCGAGGCTGCGTTCCCGTCTTTATTAGCTTGGATGAAACAAATATACATACATGTCGCGTTTTTTATAATTTTCATATTAATCATTTTGTGTCATGTTGAACAATTTTTCATATATAATATCACAAGAGAAAAAATTTTGTCGGCAAATGTATGAAAGTTTGTTGCTTGGCAATTCCGCGAATGACATTTTTGACAAAATCACGAGCCGTGAGGTGAGGTGCAGGTAGTAATTTTGCCAGTAGAAAACAGGCCGTTGCTATGACATTTTGCTAGTGTAAAACATTGTAGTGAAATAGTCATATATAATACCACAAGAGAAAAAATTTTGTCGGCAAGATTTTCGATTGGCATGGAAGTTTGTTGCTAGGCAATACAAAACCACGAGCCTTCAGGCAAGTGGTTTTGTAAAAAATTTCATGAGCGAAATTGCTAAAAGCAACAAACTTAAATAAACCAAGAGAACAATTTTGCAGAGTTAAATTTTTTTCGAGTGATACTCGACATGACTATTTTACGAGAGTGAGAATAAATGGAAACGGATGTTTTAAAACAACTTTTATTTAAGGTTTAAACAAATCCAGTAATAAAAAAGGTAATAAAAACTACCTACACCGTCGGACAAAAGTATAGCAACATTTTCGAAAAATGAAAGAAATCTCGATTTTATAATATTAAATGCATGATATCGTAGTATTTAAATACATTGTGTCTTAAATATCGAAGTAGGCTGCTGTTATCGGCGGCAACAGCTTTTTCCAACAATAAAAACAAATGAACTGATATTGACGTAAACTTTCCAATATTAGTATTAGAGTATTGTAATGCGTCAAAAAAGTAAAGCAACATTTTAATATTTTCCTAAAAAAGAAAGGTTTTAGTAAAAGTAAAGGCTAACTTATTTTTGCAGAGTTTATTTTATGTTTAATTAATATTTCTGTGCTGTATTAATCATGCCAAGAGGTAATCCAATTTCGAAAGAATTGAAGCAGAGAGTAGTGAATGCACACTTGGAAGGTACAATACAAGCCACAATTTCAAGACGGTTTGTTTTACCGAGATACAGCGTATCCAAAATAATTGCAAGTTACATTCAAAGGAGACATTTAGAGAATCTACCGAAATCGGAAAGGCCGAGAAAAGCAACAATTTGGACAGACAGACGCATTAAAAGAATTTCTCAAAACGATCCTTGGATGTCTGCACCTAGAATTATTGCTGAAATTCCCGAAATTATGGTTAGTCCACGAACAGTTCAAAGAAGGTTGGTAGACGCAAAGATATTTAGTAGACGCCCGGCTAAAAAGCCCCTTATTTCGGCAATAAATAGAGTGGCTAGGCTTGAATTTGCACGTCGACATTTAAATTGAACAGTAGACGAGTGGATAAAAGTTTTATTTAGCGATGAAACGCGTTATAAACTTTCCAATTCTGGTAGAATGAAGCGTGTAAGACGGCCAATCAATACAAGGTTTAATCCTAAATACGTAACACCCACAGTTAAGCATGGCAAAGGCAGTGTTTTTCTATGGGGTTCTTTCTTATGGAATGGGGTGGGTCCTTTATACTTCATTAATGACACCATGGATCGATTTGTCTATAGAGATATAGTGCAAAATGTAATGTTGCCTTATGCAGAGTGTAAAATGCCATTGCGTTTTATTTTTCGACAAGATAACGATCCAAAACACTCTTCACGAGTTGTTCAAGAGTGGTTTCAAGAAAATAACGTTCGGGTTTTGCAGTGGCCGGCACAATCCCCATTGAAAATCTATGGGATGAAGTTGAACGTGGAATTCGTACACAATTATTTCCAAATAAACAATCATTGGTAAATAAAATCAATGAAGTTTGGTCAAACCTTTCCGAAAATACTGTTCAAAAACTGATTGCCTCAATGCCGCGACGTTGTCGACAAGTAATAAAAAATAATGGATTTTCTATTAACTATTAACATAATACTTTTAGCTATTGTAATTATTAAATGTGTTCAATGTTTTTTTATCGTAATATGTAAAATAATATACTGTTGACACAATTTATTGCTTTACTTTTGTCGCACTTCATTTCGTCGATATTTATAATAATAAATATTTCTGTACCATCATTTTGTTTAAAGTGTGCCAAAATATTGTGAAATATTACTAATATTGCCGGGATAATATTTCATTTAAATTAGCTGGGGATCATATAATCAATTTTTTTAAATGCAAAGAAATAAAAGCACTTTGTTGCTCTACTTTTGTCCAATAGTGTACATATAAAAATTAAAATTATTGTAGTTGATGATCGGCGCGTTATTTTTTTCAATTCAGTTTGACATGACTTCAATTAAATAATTGTTGTCATAGAAATAAAACAAATGATTGTATTTTCAGGTGACTATTTTTCTAAATGTCAAAAAATGGTCGCGGCAATACAAAGTTGGTTGATTTTGTCGACCACCAGTCCAGGTAGTTGTATTGTTAGCTGAATACCGATTTTACTGCCGGTGAAATACACTCTAGGGAAATATTCACAGAAACAAAAAATAAACTTACAAAATCAACCAAATATCAGTAATATTTGACAACAATCCGTAATATCGCATTTACACAATTTGATTTTCTGTCATGGCTATCCGTGATTGACCATGACATAGCTTTCTATACGAAAAATGATTTTTAATTTTACAATAAATGTTATTATTATCCCTTATCAAAAGAAATAAATATGGACTATCATACATTTTTGGAAAGTTCTCTTAAAAAGATGGATAAGACAAAGCAATAATATATAGGGTCTCTTATTTAAAAAACACAAGTTTGGGTCATCACTCAAAAAGATAAAAACTAAGTACGCCACTGAATTCTACATAAGAAAACTCTATAATAACCCATTTTTACCGAATTGATAAGTCATCAAATAAGCGTCATAAATGACAATGATTTCAAAATCGCCCTGTATGTCAAAAACTGAGAGGGCTACGAAAATTTCGTTGACGGCAATGAAATTTTCATAAAATAATGTAATAATGTAAGTCCATCTTTCTCTCTTTTATAATAAGAGAGCTCTTATATGAAAACACACAAAAATTGGATACCCTGTATTGTGACAGAAATTAATTGTTTTCAAGATTGAATGATTAAAGTGTTAGAAAATGCCGAGCACCTATTCAAATTTATAATATCGACGGTGAAAGTACTATATGTTGTATCTCGAAAAGTCATACTTTTCAGGAGGCACTAAAAACTTTTTATTTTTCAATAAATCGCAATCGTAGCAAGTTTATTATGAAAGAGAAACCCTAAATTCGTATTTTTAAGGAATTTTCGGGAAAAATTCACCATTCACATAGGTATTTGACTTACGACTTATTTAGTTGTGAATAGTGATTACATACGACATATTTATTGAACTTTTGAGTTGGACAAAAAGTACAGAAGTGTAATAGAGTAGTTTTATTAAGTACTAACAAACAAATTTAATTAATATACTAACTGTAGATTTCCATCAATAATTTTACATGTAAGGTAGGTTATCGTAGAATAACTAGCAATCAACAGGGATAATTGGCTTTAATTATTGTAGATGATCAAACTTGGTTTTTTTAATGGGCAAGCGATCATTGAACAGCCGTGGAAATTCATACACTTTTGAAACTTTAGGTCTAATTGGAAGATCGAAAAAGTCACTGTCGGAATTCGTCTTGTACTTGATAATGTCTTCAGGTTAGTTCAGGTTAGTTTCTTCTTATTTCTATGCCGAGGTCCTTCTTTAAGTTTTTAAAGAATGAATCATCTAGGGTAACTGCTTTATAAGGACTAATTCTTCTGAATTTTCTGCACAAGACGGAATAGTCGCTTGGTAGATGTATTGACTTATTCTTGATTTTCGTTTCAATTAACGCGTGGGCACTGTCGCACTGCATTTGTGTATGTCCCTTTACAAGATATTCTGGTAAATTCTGATTTTTAACTCGGAGGCCAAGTGGAGAAGAGCGTTGAACATAACTGCGTTGCGATTTCGATATGAACATCCATCGGAATAGATAATTATTGGTTCCAAATCGTTCAGGTATCTCCTGATGTAATCCGTCAAACACGTTGCAAACGTAGATGCTTGGAGATCAGCTTCTATTTCATTAAACCATTGGCTAAATTAAAGACAGTGAAATTATGCGCGCAAAGTTTTGTTTTATAGTACTTACCATAATTGCAGGATAGCGACACAACCCCGGCGATGCACTGAATGAATTGACGAGTTACGACAAATTTGTACAGCTTGAGAGTAACTCCATATTGAATTTGTTTTCTGACTGGTGTATTTTTATTACACCAAAACCAATGAAATTTGTCACACACATGCCGCGTGATATTATGCTGAGCTTGAGCGCGAAAACTGAATATCGGTAAAATCGAACTTACGACATATTGTACTTTCACCGTCGATATGCAAATATGGTGTTTGTTTATGTTTCCTGTAAGTGCTGCGGCTGCTGTTAAAGAATATAGTCAAGGGTTTCCACATCAGAGACATTCTAATAGAAACGTATTTCTTAGAAATTTCAACGAGTTGTGCCAGACCGTTAAGCTTCCCAGTGCTAACATAACATCTGAACGAGCTATTCGACAACGTTTAAAAGAAGTCGAAAATATTCTGGACTTAGTAGACTACTTCAATTTTGTACAAAATGTATTACGAATACTACTAGAATATATTCCTGTGAACATCAGAATGCAAATGTCCTATTAGCACGATAGAGCCTCTGCACATTTCGCTTCTCAGGTCAAGCAACATTTGGACGAAAGATTTTCAGGGCATTTAATTGGCCTCCAAGATCTCCAGACCTCACAGCACTAGATTATTATTTATCGGGCTGACTTAAAAATGAAGTGTATAAAGTAAAAGTGAAGACTAGGGATGCAGTAATTCGACGTATTAGAAATACTGGAGCCAATATGAAAGAAGAAATACATCAAGCAATTAGAAAGGCAACAGGCGGTCTTCATTGACAAAGCAGAAAATGTTTGAATGTCAATGGCGATATTTCTGAACATTTATTAAAATAACCTTCTGATTAGGAAACTGTTAATGTATGAAATTTTATTTATTTATTATTATGCTACAACTTAAAAACAACTCGGTTAAGAACATATGGCGTTTTCACATTGTTTTCGCGTGTATACTACACTTCTGGAATTTGGTCCGTTCCTTCCGACTAACTCACCCTGTATTTCTACTACAAAAATATCTTGTAATATGAAGTACTGTTTCCTGTTGACAATAGCAGTGTTTCTTTAAATAGACAATTACTGTCCACAACAACGTAAGTTTCTACTTACCCCCGGTGGCTATTATCTCTTGGTTAGAGTGGTTAACTTCGCTCCTTGTACCCCATGTGATATCTGATTTTATCCGACCTCCGGCATAAATAGAATGAAAGAAATGAAATATTTTTTGCACTTATAAGAACCAACTTTTCCCAAACTTGGTGAAATTTGAACGGCATAACGGTAAAAAGCAAAAGAAGAGTCTGAGAAAAAGTCAAAAGTATTTCGAGATAAATATATCCCTAAAAACGTTACAAGCAATAAAATATAAGCCAAAATATTAATCACTGTAATTATTTTCAATTTAGTATTTAAAATAGCTTGTGCGCTAATTTTCGTATTGCTATTTCCATCTAAATCTGATTAAAAATATATAGAATTCCATGCATAAATAAAACTTTAACAAAAAGCGTGCTTTATATAGCTCAAATTAAATAATGTTTTTATGGCTTCAAATTTAAAAATATATGATATTAGCGTTATGATGTTTGTTTAACAATTTTTTTGAATTGGTGCTTAAATAACGTTTCAGATTGCTTGTAAGAAAAACAACAATTATTGAATTTTCAAAGATAATTTTTAAATGTCGGTTGCTTGTAAACCTCCCAATCAATTTAAGTAGAATGCAGGGTGAAGTAAGAAATGAAAAGTTCGTTAAGCATTTTTAATAATCATATTATATTTATACCAAGGCATAAACTGCAATGCCTCTCATCCCGTTGCAATTCATCTCGTTGCAATCCACTCCGTTGCAGTTCATCCTGTTGTATTCATCCCACTGCAATTCAACCCATTTTTCAATACTACGTATTTCGACCTAAAGGGGCTTTTAGTGTTTAGGATTTTAGGATGAGGATGATTTAAATATTTTACTTTCTTTGAAGGTAAAGTATGTCCTCTAAAATATTTTGAAACCAGATTATAATTTTTTCAATCAATTTTAATTTTTAGAAAATCCCGAATGATCTATACCTGATGCAGCATTATTTCCTAACAAATCTTGGTACAAAATATACACAACTCTAAAAAATTATAAATATCATGCTTACAAATTCTTGCTGGTGCAGAATTTAACTGAAGAGAACATGCAGCGGTTGCATTATTGCCAAGAAGTAATCGGGCATTTAAGAGTAGACGCAGACTTTTTAAATAAGATCATTTTCACAGATAAAGCGACGTTTACCACCTCGGGTATGTTCAACACGAAGAATCAATATTATTGGCAATGGAAAATCCCAACAAAATCCTGGTAGTGAAAATACAGGGAAGCAGATCAATCCATATTGTTAATTGATGTGGCATGTTGCGTGATAAGATTACTGGTCCCATTATTTTTGATGGGAATTTAAATGGTGAGAGATACTCAAATTTAATTCAAAATGACGTTGAAAGTTATTTAGAAAATATTCCATTATGCCATTATAACAATCTTATTTGACAACAAGATGGCTCACCACCACACAATTCTACGCCTATTGCGGAACATTTACAGAATCGTTATAATTTCTGGATGGACAGGTTTGGTACACTTAGATGGCCGGCGAATAGACCCGATCTAAGCCCATCCGACCTTTTTTGTGGGGCTATTTGAAAAACAGGATTTACTATAATAGGCCTGCAAATATAGAAGTTTTAAGACGAAGGCTCGAACATGAAATTTTTTTACCAAACACAAACTTAGAAGAAATATGTTTAATTATGTAAATAACCAAGGAGGATACATAAAAAATATGTAAATTAGTTTTAGTAGTTATATTATAGTAATATTAATAATAAAGCATTATTCTCTAGACCGCCTTGATTTTTAAACTTATAACGTATAGATGGTTTATAGTCAAGTATGTCAAAAACGGCTTCTCAAAATATCTATTTATTTTTTTTTATTTATTTATTTATTTATGGGATTACCCCTTTTTACAATAGAAACAAGTATAATAAAATATAAATAAATACACATATTATATACAGGGTGGCTGATTAGTGCGAGGAAGTCCAATATCTCCGTTGTTCTTAAAAATATCGAAATTTATTAAATACAAAGGTTCTAGGATAAACAAAAGCGCACATTTTAAAAATATTTTTGAATATACAGGATGCCCCAAAAAAGTGGGGTTTAGCAAAGATGTATTTTTTCAAAAGGAACACCCTATATGTTATATTATTTTTGGATGCTACATAAAATTACAGTTGTTTTTCAATAAGTGCATTGTAGTTCTAAACTTAATAGTTTTAGAGTTATCGACTTTTCCAAAATGATATTTTTGAACTTTGACAGCTTCTAATTTTCTAACGGTACTTCTTAGAGCAAAACGGCTTACATGTCCCTATCTTACTTTTTAATTGTCTTCCCAAAAATATTAATTTCCGGTTAAACCGGAAGTAGTATATTTCCGACTTTCGAGTTACATCCGGTTTAACCGGAAATTGATATTTTTTTGAAGACAATTAAAAAGTAAGATAGGGACATGTAAGCCGTTTTGCTCTAAGAAGTACCGTTAGAAAACTAGAAGCTGTCAAAGTTCAAAAATGTCATTTTGGAAAAGTCGATAACTCGGAAACTATTAAGTTTAGACCTATAATGCACTTATTAAAAAATTACTATAATTTTATGTAGAATCCAAAAATAATATAACATATAGGGTGTTCCATTTGAAAAAATACATTTTTGCTAAACCCCACTTTTTTGGCGCATCCTGTATATCCAAAAATATTTTTAAAATTTGCGCTCTTGTTTATCCTAGAACCTTTGCATTTAATAAATTTCGATATTTTAAAGAACAACGGAGATATTGGACTTTCTCGCACTAATCAGCCACCCTGTATATACAATATATCGAAAAGTATATTGGTTTAATACAATAATAAAAATAACAATAAAAAGAAAATATACAATGAAATCAGAGAATTAAGGAACACCGACGCCTGAATTGAGAATAGGAAATCCCAGTGAGTTCACATTTGTAACTGTTGGCTAGTCTAGATTATCTTGACAAAGGACTATTATAAGTATAGTTGTTAGGATGGTAAGGTACGCAAAACAAGTCAGCATTACGAGTGTTAAAACAAGGAATCTTAAAGAGCAACTGTTGCAATAAATCCGGACAGTTTATATCACCGGATATTAGTTTAAAAAGTGTGCTAAGATCTATGCGAGTACGATCAATTTGTAGTGAAGTAATAGACATCATACTTCTCATGTCATCATAAGACCATTGCTCTCGTGGAACTCGCAATCTATAGCCGCAGTACCTCAAAAATTTATTTTGAACAGATTCAAGCCTATTAATGTGTATTTGGTAGAAAGGAGTCCAGACTGGAGAAGCATAGTTAAGTATACTCTTGATTAATGAAACAAACAAAATTCTGACTGTTGAAACTGAAATATCTGAGCTGTTCGGCAACACAAAACCCAACCTAGTAAATGAATTAGATATAATTTCATTAATGTGTGGAATAAGGGACATTTTCCTATCCATCACAACCCCCAGATCAGCAACCCTGTCAACTCTATTAAGTGAAATATTTTCTATAGTGTAATCAAATATTATTGGTGTCTTAATTCTAGGGAATGTTATACAGTGGCATTTATCTATACTAAGTGTCATGTCATTCTTTTTGGACCACTCACTAAGCTTATTTAGGTCATGTTGAAGATTTTCACAATCCACAACACTATTTACTTTAAGATATATTTTTAAATCGTCGGCAAAGAATAATAGTTTACAGTATGAAAAGCACTTAGTCAAATCCATGACAAAAAGTACAAAAAGACACCTGACACTGCCGATATTTCACGCGAACAGAAGCCATGTAAAAGCTTTACAGTAATCTGTATATATTGCATCCACTTGCAAAGATGATCCCAAAGTTGAAAGAATGTCTTGTTCATACACCAATAGATTGGTTGTGGTAGACCTTTGTGGAACGAATCCATGCTGACATGAATCAAAAACACTTTTACAGTGCCACTGCAAATAGGGTATCAACACTTTTTCAAAAAGCTTGGGTATGGATGACAAAATACTTATTGGGCGGTAATTTTTTGCATCATGTCTATCTCCTTTTTTAAATATTGGTAAAACATAGCTACAAAGCCAAGCTTGAGGAAAATTGTGCTCAGATATTGATTTGTTAAACAAGAAATGTAAAGGTTTTGAAATGGTGTACAAACAACTTTTTATGAATCATGGTGGAATCCTGTCAGGACCGGAACTAAGTTTACTGGGCAAAGACAATATACCCTCAAATATTTCCTGCAGAGAAAATGTGATTTGGTTTATGTTAAAAATTTCAGATATATTACTTTCATCAACATTATAATCGGTTACAGGATTAGCACTATAGCATTCAGAAAAATGATCGGAAAAAAGATCGGCAATATCAGATCTACTGGTAGCACTAATGCCGTTAAGGTGGATGGTACTAGAGATGCCATTTTTCGTCCGTGAAGAATTTATAAATTTCCAAAATAACCTAGGGGCGGTCTGCAAATGGCTCTCAAGATTAGATATGTAATTTTTATAGCAGCTTGATCTAAAATTGCATAGAATTTCTCTGTCGCGGCGTCGATGTTCCCTGAAAGCACCACTTCCCAATCTATGGGAGCCAAAAAGTTATTAATTCCAACATAATCTGCTTTAAGAAAGTCCCTAAAATATTCAACATAGGAAAGTTCGTCCTGATCAGTAACAGAAATTTTACAACTATAACTTCGGTGGTGGTGACACAAAAAAGAGCATCTTCGGCGTATTAAATAAAAAAGTCATAGTGCGTCGAACCAAACACCAAATCCAGATACCTATTGTTCAGGTTGGGAATATGATTTAATTGGCGTAGACCCATGAAACAAAAATTGTCACAAACTACTTCTGCTGGATAACCATTAGGACATTGGACAAGCTGTTCCCCAGATTCGGACATAAACCAGGCAGCAGAGGGCAAATTATAGTCACCAAATAAATAAACCGATGCAGCAGGATGATTTCTGGCAATACCTTCAACCACAGAACAATGGTCGACATACTAGTTAGTACTAGAATTGGGTGGAATATATACTGCTCCCAGGACCATCTCCAGTTTGCCAACTGTTAACAAAACAAAAACATGCTCAGCAGCAGGAATATTCTTGGAAATAATTGATGAATTTAAAGAGTTTTTGATACAGATCATAACTCCGCCGCCCCTGGTTCGCGTATTGGTTACTTCCTCTCTGTCCAAGCGATAAATATTGTAATCTGGGAGGCCCAGCTCAGCATCATTAAACTCTGACGTCAACCATGTCTCGATTATGATAATTATATCATATGTAGAAACAGCTACACTTGTAGCAAAATCTTGTAGTTTTGTGCGCATGCCACCAACATTGTGAAAATATATGGATAGGTCTAATTTATTCAGTTTTTTTGAACAAGTTGAGTAGTTTTGATAATTGTAGGCGTGCCGTTTCTATAAATAATTCTTAAATTGGACTCACCATTGTTCAATCTCTGCTTCAGTTCCTTTACTGCACTACTATGAATTTCCTGTTGCATCTTGGTCTTGTCATAGTTAACATTAAAACCCAAATCATGCAGTTTTCTTCTGGACCGCACAATTGCCTGGCTGCTTTGAGGATTATCAAGTACTATACGTAATGGTCTGTTTTTATTTGGTAACTTCTTGCCCAAGCGAACAACTTTCTTTACACAATCTGCTGCAAGACCTGATGCAAGTACAATGTTATGGGCAGTGTCCAAGTCATGTTTAATTTTATCCTGTAAGACCTGAGATTCACCTTCTATCGCATCAAAGGCAATGGCATTACTCGCCCTAGCACTACGCTCCTGGATTTCTGTTGTATATCCCCATAAATAGTGTTAAGTCCGATAGGTCTCTATCCATACATACATTAATGACTGCTTATTTTTTGCATGTAAAATGTTTCACGCCTGCCTGCTTGGCGAAATACAGCAGTACCTAGTATAAAATAAATCGTCACTCAAACCAGTGCCTTTTATTTTCCCAAATATAGTGTGTAAAAATGTTTTTTTATTTCAGAATGCAGTAACATATTTAGGTCATAAAATTTACAAGGAAGGACTTCATACTTCTGAAGAAAGAGTTGTAGCGGTCAAGCAATGTCAAATTCCCAAAAATGTAACTGAATTAAAATCATTTTTAGGAATGTTAAATTTTTACTGTAAATTTCTTCCTAATGCTTCATCAGTTTTAAAACCTCTTTACAATTTACTTAAAAAGGACGTTAAGTGGTTTTGGACGCTAGAATGTGAAAATAGTTTTCAAGAGGCAAAAAGAATGTTATTGTCGGCAGGAGTGTTAGCTCATTTTGATCCTACTAAAAAACTTAAATTAACTGTGGACGCAAGTCAGTTTGCTTTGGGTGCAACTTTAAGCCACATTTTTGAAAATAACAATGAAAAACCTATAGCTTTTGCATCTCGTTTATTAAATAAGGCCGAAATTTCTTATTCTCAAATAGAGAAAGAGGCTTTAGCAATCATTTTTGCAGTTAAAAAGTTTTTTCAATATATATATAATCAAAAATTTTTATTAGTAACAGATCATAAACCGCTATTGTCCATATTTGGAAATAAAAAAGGTATACCAGTTTTTGCAGCAAATCGCTTGCAAAGATGGGCTCATATATTATCAGCATTCGACTTTGATATAAAATTTGTTAGTTCAGATAAGAATACAGCTGATTTTTTATCTAGGATGCCATTAAAAATAAACTCACAAATTGGAAATAATAAATCCTTATTTTCAGATTGTTATTCAGAAATTTCTTATTTAAATTTATTAAAGGATGCGCAAATTCCAATAGATTTTGTTGATATAAAAAACGAGACGTCTAAAGATATAGTTTTAAATAAAATAATTTTTTATGTGCGTCACGGCTGGCCAATTTCTTGTCCGTCTGACGAAATTAAACCATACTTTAATAAAAGGAATGAAATGTCAATAGAACAGGGTTGTCTCATGTGGGGGTTTCGGTTGATAATACCTCAAAAATTTCAAAAATTTATTTTGGATGAACTGCATAGTACCCATATGGGAGTAATTAAGATGAAGTCTCTTGCCAGGTCTTATGTATGGTGGCCTTCTATTGATTGTCACATTGAAGATCTGGCAAGAAAATGTCAGGCATGTGCAATGTTTGCTAGTAATACTTCAAATATTGGTTTAGAAGTATGGGAGTGGCCAAAAAGTCCTTGGACACGCCTACACGCTGATTTTTTTGGACCTCTATTCAATAAAAATTTTCTTGTAATTAGTGACGCGACATCCAAGTGGATTGAATGCTTTGAGGTGCATAATATTACCGCTTTTACAACAATAAGATTTTTTCGTGAGGTTTTTGCAAGATTTGGGTTGCCCGTACAGATTTGTACTGATAACGCAATAACTTTTGTTTCAGAAGAGTTTCAAAAATTTCTTTCAGAAAACGGTGTCAAACATTTGACTGGAGCTCCATATCATCCTGAGACAAATGGTTTAGCGGAAAGCGCGGTAAAAATAATGAAAAATGCAATTTTAAAATTTAAACATGAAAGTCCGACTATGGATGTGCATTTAATTATAAATAGATTTTTATCTCTTTATAGAAATACTCCACATACCACGACGGGGGAAACACCCGCGAAAATATTAATGGGTAGGAATCTAAGGGGGAAATTTGATTTGTTGTTTCCTTCAGTTTCCAGTGTTGTTGAAAATAAACAACACTCCCAAAAAAAATATTATCCTGCTCAAAAAGAAATTTATTTTAATGTCGGCGATCGCGTTTGGATTCGTGATTTTAGAACAAGTCGAAGTAAACCTCTGTGGTGTCAGGGAGAAATAACTGAAGTGCTTGGTAGAAGAACCTATCTTGTTAAAACCGATTGTGGATTGCAATGGAAGCGTCACACTAGTCAAATGAAACGAAATTTTTGTGAGATTCAAAAAAATAAAAGTGAGGTTTCAATTGTTCCACGCTCGGAATTAATAAAGGATTCTAGTTCAAATTTTGAAGGCAGTAGTGATAATAATTCGCCTAACAATAGTGAAGTGCAATCGTCCAGCCGATATGAGCAAGTGTTAAGGCGACGCAGCAAAATTAAACCACCCGGGCGTCTGGTGGTCGGTTAGCTACTATTTGATTTGGATTTATTATTTTTTTTTATTTTAGGGGAAAGGTGTTGTATATCCCCATAAATAGTGTTAAGTCCGATAGGTCTCTATCCATACATACATTAATGACTGTTTATTTTTTGCATGTAAAATGTTTCACGCCTGCCTGCTTGGCGAAATACAGCAGTACCTAGTATAAAATAAATCGTCACTCAAACCAGTGCCTTTTATTTTCCCAAATATATAAATCGAGATATTAATTATTCATATTAATAATTAATATCACATATAGTACAATTTCATTAAGCATATCACTGTCATATCATATCAACATATTATATGTTTTTGAAATCAGGATACAAGAATCTTTTATTATAGCGAACAATATACAGGGTGTTTCATTTAAAAAAAAACGAAATGTGCATATTTTCCTCAACTCTACGATGCGCTTTTGTTTCTATAGTTACCGTAAAAGATAATACACAAAAAACTTTTTGCATTTAAAGTTTTTCTCTAGTTCCCAAAATAAAACGTCTAGGTAGGATACAGGATATAAAGAAACAAACCCTGCACATTTTGAGGTACCCTTATCATAATAAATTCGATTTCTTAGAAATCTCCACAGAAACTACTGAAGTTTACTGGATCTGTCAGTTTAATATAAAGCTACTTAGACTATAATTTGTTGCAAATATTTCCATTTCAAAATATTTTTTGAAGCAAATATCCACTAACGTACTTTTAAACTGAATTTTCTTGCAAATAAACTTTTAAAACATGCAAATTTTGTAATAACTTTGTCGCTTTAAGCTACTTTCGAAATCGTAAAAGTCCTGGAATGCAATAATACCGCACAAAGAATGCTCTTTACTGTAAAATTAATATTTTAAATAACAATAGAGGAAATTTTATAGAAAAATGGCTTAACGATCAGTTAAGGCAAAAGGAAGTTTTATAACTTTTACTTGTAATATAACTAGGTACTAATCGGTTTAGGCTTTTTTTTCAATAATCTAACCTTAACATGTTCTAAATTTTAAATGAGATATTGTGTAAAGTACTTTATCTACAAATAGTATTAAAAGTGAACTTTTAACGCTTGTTGTCAATGTCTATAATATCATTTTATGACAGTGTTAAAAGTGGATTACTTTTAAGTCATAAAAATCTATACAAATCTTTTCAACTGTTATTATTAACTTTACTATTTATTGTACAATTTTAGCAACCAGAAACATGAATTTCCTCTGCAGTTCCACTGATCAGGGTTTTGTTGCCATTTTGTATGCTTGTGGAGGGAATGAAAATAATAGTACTATGCAACGACGTCGTAAGGAGGCTTTTGGCAATTATCTTTTTTTATTCCAGTGAGTTTCAAATATGTCTTTCTGCCACTGTTTAGGACTTCCATCCACCATGTCTTTTGATAGTTCTCAGGCTCGCACCAGGTTCTGTCAGTAAAGTAGCCGCAGACCGATGGAAACAGTGGCTAGTGTAAAGCTTCGGATCTGGTAGCCTCAAGAACTCTACTGTAATAGCAGACTTGTTACCGAAAGTATTCATTCCAGCTATATTTTTTAGCACATTTGTTGTTAATTTATTTGATAGAAATTCGACGATTCCTGATATCTGCAGCCGAAGAGCTCTTGTATTTTTTGTATAAATTCAAATACAATTGCTCAGCTACAGTGAAAGTTCGCGGAACCTTAGTTTTTGTATCTGGAATGTTCACCATTAATGTAGTATCCAAATCCTCGATGTTGTCGATTGGCAAATGCCACAGCTCTTCTTTACATCAGGAATTTAATATACCCAATATAGTGGCTACTTTCACGATAAAGTACTTATCGTCTGATGCATTTCCCAGAAACTGTTCAATTTGGTTTCTCGTCAAAATCATAGACTCTTTAGGTTTATAGCCCTCAAATAAGCGTGAAGTTTTTCATGTTTTCTAATATCTATATTGCAGTTTTATTTCAACATGGCTTTAATTATTGGAAGTGACACCAAAGAGATGAAGACTTTTCGAAATATGCGAGAAATAATTTCTTTTATTTTCAACAAGCGCTCTTGAAATCGCACCACGGCAGAAATTCTCCATAAGCAGTTTGGTACTGTTCCTTTGACTTTTTTGCAACAACTCAAAGATAGTTCTACTTGCTGTTTAATTTATTTCTATATTGGGATCGTTTTCTTCCAGATGATCTCTCGAAAATCGCGCAAATTTAAAAGAACGCGTTTTAAGTTATTGACAGCGAGTTTTTCCGTAACTAACAACAGCACACGTTGGTTCTCATGCAACTAACAATAACAAAATAAGGTAAGTCACTTAATTTTGGATTTTTATGGATTTAATTTTGAATTTGAGCCACAATATAATCGACAGATGTTATTCTTGGAAAACGGTAGTTTAACGGTCTTGTTATTATTACGCCTCTTTGCTCATCACAAACTCCGATGAGCCAGCCCTTAAACATCCATCATGCGCATGGATAGCGAGAATGCTGCAACGCGACCAAGCCGTCACCTCTCAAATATATTACGAAAGAAAATCTAAAAAAAAAAACAGTTGCGGACCTATGTTTCTATGAACTTTTTTTCATATAGTTGATCTGGGAATCATCCATTAATATAAGTATAACATTAGCACCTTTTACATCAGTGGGTTAGAACCAAATAAAGTATTTGAATGTTCAAGACAATAAATTTAAAAAATATGAAACCTAACGTGTCAGTCTAACCCTAAAGGTGCGTCCAGACTTGTGATAGAATTTCGCATTGTAACATCGTCGCGAGCCTCGTCGCGTGCAGTCCGGAAGGTACTGCGAAACCGCAACGAGTGACATCGCTGCGTTCACCGCGTGTCGTCAGTCCGTTCCATATCTTCTCGGTTTGTTGGCTAAAGGAGATGTCAGGCGGCCTTGTTCGACAAGTTTGGATACAGCGTGGGCAAAACGTATAACATACTCTATTTCCATATTCAGCTGTTTTCGATATATCACAATCTAAACAATAATAATTAACAAAATTTAAGTGGTAGGTTTATTAGGTAAAAACAGCTGCTTTTAAATCTGATTATGAGAAGTAGAGTACTGAATTAAATGTTCAAATTGATGGCTATTGACAATTTGGCAGTGTCCTAAATGTAAAACAAATTCTTTTTAAAAGTTCCCAAAAACCTGTTCAGGAATTTGTCGAATTTCATGTTGTGTAATTAGTTTTAATGTCTCTAAATCCGATGGCTTGTTCTTGTACACTCTTTCTCTCAAATATCCCCACAAAAAGGAATCTAGGTGTGTTAAATCGGGTGAGCGAGCTGGCCATCAATTTTCCCCCTTCTACCTATCCATGTTTGTTGGAAAACCTCGTTTAAGTATTTTCGTACCCGTGCGGCGTAATGGGGCGATGCACCGTCTTGTTGTAGCCAAATGATTCTTTCAGGACTATCTTATTCATTGTGATCTAGATAGAGGCCAGCTAAAGCAGAAACTGATTCAAACTGTATAAACTCCAAATACCTCTCTCCGTTTAACGTTTCTTCCAAAAAGAAATGTCCTAATATTCTGTTACGTAAAATTCCGGCCCATACGTTTAGCTTCTGTGGGTGCTGTGTATGAGCCTCTTGCATCCAGTCTTCTCTGTCGACCAATACCTACAATTATGTCGGTTGACTGTTCCATTAAGGCAGAATGTAGCTTTATCAGTAAATAAAATATTCTGCGCGAAATTTCTGTTATTATTGCAGATGTTTTGCATATACTCGCAAAACTGAAGGCGTTGATCGAAATTATCCCCATTTAGTTCGTAGACAAGACAAATTTTGTAAGCATGATATTTTTCCTTATGAAGAATATTTTGTACAGATTTATAACCAATATTTTTAATCCGGCCCACTTGACGAGTACTGGAATGGGGATCGTCTTAATACGACAGTAAAACGTTTAATCTAGTTTCATCACAAATTTTGGGACGACCACTTTTTAGTTTATTGCGCACAGATCCAGTTTCTGTAAATTCTAAAACCATCTTACTTGATACCTTGATATCGGCGTTCGCTCCCTACGAACATTATTAAAAAGTTCACATACTTCAAATGTAGATCTCTTTCTATCGCCATAGCCATTAGCCAACCATCATGAGGATTTCTATGCGCTCTCTTTCACTTCAGTGCATTTTACTTAAGACGTGGCGTTCTAACAATACAACGTAACTTTTTTTGGCAATACTGTCACTTAAAATAAAATGACAGTGGCGAAAAAGTACAATAATGTGCTTGGTTACCAGGGTTACTACAATAAAGGTAATAAGTTTCCGTATTTTCTTCCCTATTCATTAATTTCATGAAAATTGCCATCATTATTTTTTAGATTGTGATATATCAAAAACAGCTGAATATCGAAATAGGGTATGTTACATGAAAAATATTCAGAATATTAAGTAGAATTCAAAAATAGAATAAAACTTGGAGTATTTTATTTAAAAAATTAAAGTTGACGACACCACGATGACACGCTACGAGGACACTCATCGAAGTTCGCGTCTTCGGGAAAATGTTCGCAACGCTGTCACGTTACTGAGTAACGCAAGTCTGGACACACCTTAATGTGTAAAAGTGTATCACTGGTAGGCTGAAATATTGTCATAATGTTCTAATATACAAATTCCATTAAATTCTAAATAGCTTCCAATAGATAAACAGATCCAAATAAAACCGAGTTGCAAATTCGCTATTATCTGATTTTTCATGTGGTATCCTAAAAATAATTTCCGTCGGTAGTATTTCACTGAATTAATTTCGGCACAGCACTAATGCATTTATACCTCAGCAATTTGGAGACAACAAGATGCTTTATGTCCAGAGCCGCAAACAGGATTTCCTATAACTTGGTTCATTTAATGGCAGGGATTTAAACTAAGTGAGCTCCATATTGTAGAGTGGAGCCAGAAACTAAAAGGGATAAAGCTTTATTAAATTACCTACAGGCTTTTTGACCCTGGCCTTTAGTTGATGACAATATTGGTAATTTTGTTTGGATGAAAATAAAATACTATATTTTAATTATATAATATAACATTAAAATTTTTGAATAAATTACGTTGCTGAGTTAGTTTAGTTTTAAACACAAATATATCGCAAAATGAAATAATATATCCCGTTGAAAAGTAAACTAACATTCAAATGAATTTAAAATATTATATTATTTCCTTTATTTCTATTATTTAGTTCAGGCAGAGATATATGATAATGGCTAATTCTAGTGTCATAATATCCATTTCATCGTGCAATTTATTAAGTCAGTTTTACTAATCGGATTTCTTTTATGTCTAAATTAGGGTCAGAGACAAGTGCTTTCATTTATCGGTCATTTAATATAAAAATACAAAAAGCGTGGGGATTTATTTAAAAATTATAGGCAACTATAAGGATTTACCAAAATATACTTCTCGGGCTTTCTTTATCTTTTGTTGTGTTGGTGGCCGACGCCGACGTTTCGATTAGCTAGTATTTGAAATTGTTTCCAATAACAAACACAATTTTAAATCTAAAGCAACTGGCTTTTATGCTACGTAATGTGCACACGTATATGTTACCATAAAATTGGTATCTCAACGCCGAGTTTGCTAAAGGTTTCAATATTGTATTTAAAATAATACGCTGCGTTTATAAATTTTCTCTTTGGTCAATTTGCATCATCGTCATTAAATGTAGTAAGTATGGATTATCTCAAGCATGCTCTTCGATACCGAACCTTGAGGTATATCATCCCGTTTCTTGGTATGGACGTTGATTTAAAGACAGTAAAAGGATGCGCAACCTTAAGGGACACAACGTGGCAAAAGTAATGCTCAGTGCAGTGCAACGGTGTTACTGTCGCGATGCACAAGAATTTCTGGTCGAAGCCAGTGGCTCAGTCCGTCAGAACCTTTTATTTTTGTGTTTGTCAGTTAAGCGCATCTCCCTTGTCTATGGCTATGATATGACTCAGTTATTGACTCGAGTCTCCAGGGTCGAGGGGTTTCTGCTGTAGTATGCGGTCTACCGCAAAATTTCCGCTATACCGCAGTTTACTTATGATTATGATATTAGGAGATGAAAATGAAAATGTTACACATGAATTACATTTTAATACATTTATTACACAATGACAAAAGAGAGAGATTCTATAATGTGTGTCATTGAAACGAGATGTTGGGTTTCCTGTTCAATAAGTTCCAAGTTTCTTTTAGTTTGAAAGGTATTTAAGATTGTTCCTGTACATATAGCGTAAACTTTCTGTTGTAGATGTAGATCTGTTTTCTATTATATTCGTATAATATTAGCACTGTTATAAATGTCTGTTCGAATATAAAGGTTCTGTTTACTGTCTTTCAAATAGAAAAGAGTCAAATACGACATAGAACTAAAATTAACTGTACAAGATTTTGGTCAGGCCGGTCCTGACTTATGGGGTGTCAATATGATGCAGGAGCGAGCATAACAGAGTCCAAATATTTCAGGACAAGGTTTTAAAAATGATTGCGGATGCTCCGAATAGGGTTTACTACTAATCCGCCTTACTAGGCAAACACACAGATATTCTCCTCCTGGCTCCACCTATATGTACGGGGACTGAGCTGGAGGGCTAGCCGAAATATAATATTTTTAACAAGAAAACTAGTTTTGAAAAGAAACAGCCATAACAACAATATGATATAAAAAAGTGAAAACAGTGCAGAGACCATAATATGACAATATATTAGTCGTACAATATAAGATTATTTCCTGTTTTTTATTTCTCAAATATAACTTATAAGGAAAAAACATATTT
This sequence comes from Polydrusus tereticollis, assembly GCA_963920685.1. Classification (NCBI taxonomy): domain Eukaryota; kingdom Metazoa; phylum Arthropoda; class Insecta; order Coleoptera; family Curculionidae; genus Polydrusus; species Polydrusus tereticollis. The sequence continues at coordinate 92,326,297 of OY987329.1, read as the reverse complement.
TTCTGTTTCATGAATTCATTTTAATACCTTTTAAAAAAATACTCTCCTGCTATGGTTAATCGGGGCTGATGATGACCGTTCATATTCTTGAATATTTCCGTAAAACTTGACAACAGCAATTTGCAAACAAGCATTTAAGTTCTTGTTTTATATATTTTGATAGATAAAAGTAAAAATTATTATTCTTTCTAGGGTATGCCGTTTAATTTTAAAATATTTTAGACTTTCTTGACAGTATCTTATTGCAAAGTTTAAAATCCAAATAAAATCAAATAGGAAACTCATAGTATTATTTTTTTTTTTTTTATGATAAGGCACAGCACTACAGGATAAACCCTTTATGGCGCTCTAGGAGCGGTGCGTATGCGCAAGGAAACGATTCACGTTGGCCTTGAATCTTTGGAGACTATACTCATTGGGGAAGACGATCTCAGGGAGGTCGTTCCAGAGTGATGACGTTCTCCAGATGAAAGAATTTTGAAACAGTGTCGTTCAAGGGACACTAAGCTGAACCACGTACTGGTGGGCTGCAGTGGCTGGTCGTGTATTTCTACCATGCACCGCTCTGGGTGGTATTAAGCGGGCAACCTCAGTTGAACACTTGGCATGAAAATATTTGTAAAATAGACTCAAGTCGCCAACCTGCCTTCGATGTTCAAGGCTTTCCAGGTTGTTTGTCAGACTATGGTCACCGATCAAGCGAATGGCTCTTCTTTGAATGGAATCTAGCAATCTCAGGGTATGTTTAGGAGCAGAGCCCCAAATATGCGAACAGTACTCCAGTGATGGTCGAATTTGGGCTTTATAGAGCATCAAAAGTTGTTGGGGTGTATGGAGGTTCTTTGTTCGGAAAAGTACTCCAAGCTTCTGCGAGGCTGCCTTAGCAATGGCCGCAACGTGGCCATGCCAAGACATATGACTATCCAAATTAACGCCCAATAAATGAATTGATGAAGCCAAGGGAATTGAGTGTCCCGCCATAACTATATCCGGTTCTTCAACATTAACTTTTTTAGAAAAAAACTGCCGCCTGGGTCTTTTTAGCGTTAAATTCTACTTGGTTACTGTCACCCCAAGACAAAATTTCTTCCAGGTCTTTGTTGAGATGTAAGACCTCTTGCTGCCTTTAGAGATGTGCATTAGCAGCCGATGTCCGAGCATCCAAAGTAAAAGTTGAAACAAGTGTGCTGTCATCAGCGAAGCTATATATAGGATTTTTAGTTTTTTCCAAAATATCGTTAATGTATAGTAAGAAAAGGGTGGGCGACAATATAGAACCTTGAGGGACTCCGGCGTTGATGTTAAATGTGTCTGAAAGAAATCCGTCCATCGCCACTCGCAGGGAACGGTCTTTAAGAAAGCTCGACAGCCATGAACAAAATTGAACCGGCATTCCGTATGCTCTCACTTTAGTTAGGAGCCCCTCATGCCATACTCGGTCAAAAGCCTTGGAAATGTCCAGTGCTACCGCCCGGGACTCCCCATGGTGTTCTATTGCGTTGTTCCAAACATGAGTAACATAAGCGAGAAGGTCTCCTGTTGATCTAGACTTACGGAATCCATACTGACGGTCACTAATAATGTTGAAGCCTTCCAGGTATTTTAGTAATTTTTCGTTGATAGCCTTGCTTATGATGACAATTAGTTAAGTATTGTACTAGGGAAACGCGTAATAAATTAAATAAAAACCTGATATAAAATTCTACTTTTCTATAAAGTAGAAATATTCTGCTACATTAAATAAAACTTCAACAATATTTTAGACCTAGATAAGCGGCAAGTCACAAAGAGGTTCGCTTCTGACAAACTCTATTTTAAGAATATTCTTCGCTTAAAAATTAACAAAACTGGGCTAACGGTTTTAGAAGACCGTTAAAATCGACGTAGTTCAAAGTATAAACCAACAATACTAAGCTTGGTTCTAGGAATTATTCATATATCGAGTTAAGATAAAAGAAAGGTACAATATTCTCAAGTAATCTATTTATAACTTCCTTAAAAACCTTTATTGGATATTATTATATGCTAATGAGGTTCTTTGTAAGATGCCTAAATACCGCAGTAGAAACATATTATTCTCCTATAAGTTGTTCTATTTTCTAACTCGTTGTGTATAAACATGGCGGTGATGGCAGTTACGACGATGGACTACGTGGGCCGATATTTCAAAACCATCAACTAAATTAACATATTAATATATCTAACTACAATATATCTCTAAAAGTTCACTATGACACTTAGTTTGGTGTCAGTCAATTTGACAGCTGTTTGACAGGTGTCAGTATACTGGGCGCTGGGATATAACTTTCCTCACACCACCGTCCAGTGGACACTCAATTATTATAAAGAAAGAGCAAAAATGACCTATCAAAAATGTGAAGAAAACAAACAAAAAACAAAGTAAATACAAAAGGGGTTATATTAATAAAGAAATTGAGCAAGACATTTTTTAATAAAGTAAAGTTCTGGTATTGTCTGCACTTTAACATCGCACTTTTGTCCTTTACGGTGGATGAGTTAGGCTCTAAATAATGTAAAGGGCCTGACGAAGGACGGGATTGATCGTTCGGACCCACACCATGTTCTCCAATAAGGGCAATAATAATCGGCTCAGGTTAGACGGTTATTTTAATCCTTTAATATTCTGTATACAGGGTGTCCATTTAGTGTGTAATTCTTCGATATCTCATATTATTATTACAGATAAGGAAAAACTTTAAATACAAAAATTAGGGGACTATTAAAAGTGTATATTTTTAATATATTTTTAAATATACAGGATGTTTCACAAAAGCGGGACAACTTAAATTTGAAAATTTTTAAATAGGACACCCTATATTTTTTGCACGGAATATGTGTCTTTCTATATTATTTATGTAATTTTAGATTTTTGTTTCAATCTGTGGCGGTTTTGCCAAGATATTAATTATTTTCCTAATTTTTTTGTTTCTGAACGGTTGCAATAAATATGCTACAGTTTCCCTATTGATTTCAATTTAATCAAGATTTTTTGCAAATAGTTGCATCTGGGTTATATAAGTACTATTTATAAGTGTTTTCGAGATTATTTTATACAGGCTGCTCCAATTGTATTTCCAAATTTCTGATAGTTTGGATTAGATTCAAATTAGCTCTACCAGGTCAAGTTATGAAATCCTTGACCTGTCTGCAGCCCGGCGTCTGTCGCCATTCCTCCTAAGATAGGTTGGCGGCCCCTTCTCTCAGGGCTGTTCCTAGGTTCCTGGTTCTAGATAAGGACTCCGGCTCCAAGTCTGACGAGCTAGTCGGCCGTCTCGTTGCCATGCACTCCGCAATGTCCAGGGACTCAGACCAAGAATACCTGTGTCAGTTCTGCGAGCTTATCAAGTGCGTCCGCTCACTCCTGCAGGAGGGTCACACTGCTATTTTGAGGGCGGCTTGGCTATCAAAGCAGATATATACAGTCTGCTCTTGACAGTCCATGACCTCCCTTATACTTGTCACCGAGTGGATGGCATATACCTCTGCTTGGAAAACCGTCGCAAACCTTCCCAGTGGTTAGCTTCTTCGTAAATTGATGTTTTCTAAGTATACTCCTGTCCCTGATGATTCAGTTTCGGCCATGCGTGAGCCATCGGTGTAGCATACCAGACTATCATCAGGGTACATCACCTGCTCTTCCTTCCACTGCTCCCTACTAGGGATCGTGAGAGTGAACTTACTGTTTAGCCTTAGTACTCCTTCAACTGGCATTGCTCTGAAGGAAAGTATGGAGATTTCCCTTTGCACCCTCGGAGCTATCCTAGTGTGACGTCGTCCACTCCTTTCCAGCATCCAGTGGCCCGCAATCTTTGGTATGACGCCATTGCCTCCTTCTAAATTCAGATAGGAAGGCTATGCAGCTCAAGTAGGACATCTAATGCAGCCGTGGGCGTTGTTTTCATGGCTCCGGTTATGCCCAGGCCTGCAAGCCTCTGCAACTTTGCCAGTCTGGTGCGCACGGTGACCTTTTCCACTCTAGGCCACCAAACCACAAAGCCATAGGCGACTCTCGGTCTAATGACTACGGAGTAGAGCCAGCGCATGATATGGGGGTTTAAACCCCAGCTGGCACCCACCGCACGTCGGAGCTGCCAGATGGTCGCTATCGATTTGTTTACCATATTGTCGAAATGCGCTCTCTATGTCAGCTTCTGGTCAAAAGTGACTCCTTAGTATTTCACTTTTGGCGTCAATGTAAGAGGTTTTTTATATAATTTAGGCGCCCTAAACTAATTTATGTTCTTCATTTTTGTGAACAGGACCATTTCGGTCTTGTCTGTATTGACCGATAATCTCGTCTCCTCACACCATTCCTCGAGTATCCTGCAAGCTGTCTGCATCCTATCGCACACCACACCCCATCACAAGAACTAGTTTATCATCCGCGTATGCCTGTGCGCAGAATTCAGCTTCAGCGAGCCCCATGATCAGGCTTTTCATAACCAGACACCTTAGTTGGGGCGATAGGCAGCCGCCCCTCACCCCAATTTACAGCCGAACGTCTCCGATGGTGGCGCTCACCTGTCGCTCCTTGAGTGCAGATCTGACCCATTCTATAACCGCGTCCCTATATTACTACACCAATTAGTCATAGTAAAATATCTGCATGCATGAACATTACTCACCCTGGTGACGACAAATTTGTTTTCATCCATTTTACGAGCAAAACAGTAGTCACAAAAGTACCGCAAAGGAATGCAACCAGGGTGTATCAGTGAATATCACGGCACTGTTGAAATTGGTGCCATCGATAATATTCTGTAAAAATCGAGTAAACTGTTTGTCTTCATTCAAAATAATTAAAAATTTTTGGCGCGAAACTATACATAGCCCCCAGCCGAAATTACAACTCATTCTCCGATCCCAGCTCTTTCGAATCTAATTATATCCACATTATAAATGTGTCCAGTTAACTTGACGCGGGCTCTGAGGGGAAACCGACATGTTCAGTATACTGGACGTTTGCACTCAAGATGTTAATCATTTTTAATTGGTGGCCCACGCGACAATAGCAAAGAAGGTAGCTAGGTGACTCAGTGATATTTAGGACTCACTAACAACATCTTGACCGAGAGAAGTTCGCTTCGCCACCGGGTTCCACGGGGCCGATTTTCTTTTAAAGACACAACGAAGATGTTGTGTTACTTCGCTCTGTAATAAAATTCCCTTAGTGTTATTCAGCGAGTAAGCTATTTGTCTCCTGCTAAGTAGTTGCAAAATTCTCGTTCGTATGTGTAAAGCAAAGACGCGTTATATTTATCTATGACTTCTAAAAGTAAAGTGTTCTTTTTCCCTCGGCTTACGACAATTAGTCTTGAATTATAAGGTACTATCTATTTTTCGTTGTGATAAATTAAAAATCCCACAATAACATAAAGTGCAGTGTGTCTAACGTTACCAAATTCTTATTTATCAGGTATAGTGTATCCGCAATTTAAGAAGTTTAAAGGGTTGACAAAACTGAACAATCTTCCATTTGAGAATTCATGTCAAAAAAAAATAACTGAATTGGTCTACAGAAACTGGACACAAGAAAACCGGTAAAGAGAGCGGGAGTAGCAATAGTACAATTAAGGATGAAAAGAACAACATCAAAAGGACACATGGAGAAATGCAATAAAAAGATTTCAAAGAAGAAAAGAAAATCATGGAGAAAAGCGAAAGAAATGCCACAGCTATACAATGGGTATAATAAGGAACCTTGATTATACAGTGCGCGTTTAGAGCCCACCCACCCCGCTAACTTTTGATGTGAGAAAAATAATTTCTTTTTTACGTTCAATAATAGCTAAATTCATGACTCAGTTTCCAAAAATTAGAGGTAGGTGTTTTCAACGTACCAACGATCCCCAAGTTTGGTAAAACTTTTTCAAACTTTTTATATAATTTCTTATTTACTCAAGATGACGCCCTACCCGAGACTTCACACGCGCACTATATATTATCAATAATATCACGTTGGCTTAAGGTCCATAAAGGGTTTTCTCGATCCGCTAAGCCCGTAGCGTCATATATAAACTAAACCATTTCCATTTCTCCTATCCCAACTTCAAATTACCATTGCATCCTTTCTGATATGAATTCCCAGCGTATTAATAAAACGTTTTTCAATCTGACATCTCGATCTTGCAAGTCAAAAACACAATGTCTGTCTGGGGAACACAGGCCGAGCGAAGCGATGCGTTGGTCTAAAACTGGAAGCCTATTTCTAAGTCTTCGGGGAGCGATCGTAAATTATTAGCAGTCAGTCTTAAATGCGGCATATTCTGTGAAATTCCCTCTCTTGTCGGTAGATTCCAGTTTAATTAAGGATTTACTCCCACATTTCACGTGATTTAGCGGAAACAAATATTTTTAATTTTTATCGAAATTATCCAGACTTGGTGATATGTTTTCTAAAAATAGTATATTGTGGATCTAGTAGGAAAGATAACATATTCTCGTACAAGGATACAAGACTGTGGATGAGGCGCAGCCTAGTTCAGCAAACGTCCGAGTACTAGAATATGATTTTCTAACGAGGTACACAAACTATTTGTTCTGCGATCGAAAATAAAATATAATAAATCTCAAGATTATATGTATGTATAATGTGAATAAACTAAATTCTGTATGAGAATATTTTACTCCCGGCGTAGGCCTAACCTGAACTAAGCCAGTAAGTATAAAAATCTCAAAATGGCCAGATTTCGACATATAGTTATTGCAAAACAATTTCCCTTGCACGTCATCAATCACCTCATAATTGTAAAGCCGTAAAAAAATATTAAAAAATTAAATTCGGCAAAAATTATTAAAATTTCATGCGATATTGAAATTACCTACAACTTAAGGTGTTCTTCTTTGATACTACCCCATTTATAGCAAGCATTTTTTAAATTTAAATTTGTAAAAGATAATATAATTTGAATCTTATAGGCAGACTCTTGGCAATTGAACTATCAACGCTACGGTGGTGCCAGCTTGTTGTTGGCTTGTTTGGCATTTTCTTTTCATTTGGTGTTCTTGTTCATGTATTTTTTAACAAATATCTCAGATCATTACATAAATAGCATTAGAACACTTTCTTTAAGAACAACCAAGGCGTGCATACATATCTCTGTCGATTACGTTGTTTACCATTAGTGAAAACTGCCGAATTTAAATATCCGGTGAAAAGACTTAATAGCTTTCCTAGTAACCTATTTTCAAAACGAACTTAACAACAATGGCCCATTGTTACCCTTGGCGGTAGTTAAAGAAGTAACTTTAAAGAGCTTGTTATAGTCTACATGCCTAATTTCGCCTTTACTCATTTTTAGCGTATATAAGCTGACCTAAATTTGAATATCTTCACTATAAACAGTTTCCAAGTAAGTTAAGAAAAACAAATTATTAGAATCACTTGAAAAGTAACGTTCTCATGCAAATAGAGTTGTAAATGTGTCAATATGTGGATATAGTATTTGTATTCAGAAATAAAAACATTTATTATTATATTGAAAAGGGTTTGCTTTTTCCTTCTGCCAGAACCATCCTCAGGCGCGTTTCGCTGTATAACAGCTCATCAGTGAGGCTATGGGTTCTGACAAAAGGAAAAAGCATCGGCGTCTGTTTTAAAACAGAAAAATCGGTTTGATACAGATAATGAGGCCAGATGGCTCCATCTCATGGTGCTGGTAAATAACACCGATTTCTAAGCATACCTGCGACCTCTGACATGGACTTATCAAGCTACAAATATCAGAGGAAAACCTGCAAAGACAGAACGTCACAATTACAGGGGTCCTCGCTAGGCAGCGCTATGCGTTTTGTCGGCTTAGTAACCGAAAACTTAATACATTGAAAAGGGTTTGCTTTTTCCTTCTGCCAGAACCATCCTCAGACGCATTTCGCTGTATAACAGCTCATCAGTGAGGCTATGGGTTCTGACAAAAGGAAAAAGCATCGGCGTCTGTTTTAAAACAAAAAAATCGGTTTGATGCAGAGAATGAAGCCAGATGGCTCCATCTCGTGGTGCTGGTAAATAACACCAATTTCTAAGCATACCTGCGCCCCCTGTTTTTTTTTATTTATTTTTATTACCACTATTATTATTATTTTTTTGTGCTAAGTGGGAAACCTTCAAACAGCGCTTGGCGGGATAGTTATTGGATGCCAAGCAGTGTGGGATTTTTACCTCACTAAAAACCCACCTATGGTGAGTATCGACTGCTAGAGTCATTAGCTCTTAGGGACTTACAGGTAAGTATAACTTAAATACCACTTAAACTTTGTCAAGCAATTTAATACATTTCATATATTCCAATGTTTATGTTTTCTATTTTCAGATTTTCTTCGGTGATTGTTTGTATATTATATTATGTCTGTGTCTTTGTACATTAAATGCTGGACATTCACAAATACCATGTGCCACTGAAAGAAATCGTATTGCTCACATATTGGTACTGGTTCACCTTTAATCGTGTGTGGAATCGTAGTTCTCTTAATCGTTGGTTCTATTCTACGAAGTAATGTGTTGGTCCTATACCATATCGCTTGCCATTCAGCAATACTTTTCTTTTTTACGTTGCTTGTAAAATCTTTTATTATTATTATTATTATTATTACATTATATTTCATTGGCAGACTGTACTATTCTAACCTTTAGTTTCGTACGTAATAGTTTTGGTTTGTACTATCTAAGATAGTAATTATTCAAATCTAAGCAATAAAACATGAATGTGACTGACGTCATTAGTCGTGACTGCATCTAGTCAAGAACCCCTCGGCGATACTATTACATCCAGTATAACTACATGAATTTTGTAATTATCCGCGGCCCGCCAGGACATGCCCTATAAATTTCCCAGCCTAAGTTTAATATGGCCCAGTGAGTTTGTGTGTAGAAAATCGAAATTCCGGTTTGAAATTGAACAAAGCATGCAAAACATGATAAATGATATAATGATTATGGGATAGAACCTTTGAGAGCAATGCCAGTAAATACCGGAATCATCAATGAATACAGTGAACAATAATAATTTTGAAATGCACTGTACACGTAACGGCTTTAATGGAAAAGTTTTTTTTAGTGTATTAAATACAGTTACGGATTTGCTGTGTATTGGAAAAATATAATGATCAGTCGGAATACAAAACAATGCTGGCTTTTATTTCTATATTGATTTTTTTTTTAATGTTCAGCTTATTGAAAATGAATCGGCACTATTTCTAACTTTCTTAATCAACCATAATTATCAAGAAAATGTGTTGCACAATTGAATTATTATAAAAACAACGTTTTCAACTGCATGCAATATTTTGACGTTTAGGTTTAAGATTTATAATTCTTTAATTACTTAATTTCTTTTTCAGCTTCTAAAGTTTACATAACTTTTTAAATTGCAATATAATTCACTACTGCAGAATTCTTTAAAGGCTATTTAAGATAAGTGTCCGATCAAATTTAATTTTAATAAAGGACTACTTCTATTTGTATGGTACAAAAAAAAAATAAAGAAATTAATGAAAAACCAATGGAACCAAAAGTACTCAATTTTACACATATTTCAGTCTAAATGTATTAGAAGTTGCCTATATACAGCTATATTTATTCTCAGTCTCTGTAATATTTAGTAGTGTCTAAGAAGCTATTAAATAGGAATTTGATAGTGTAAGGCATAATGGATATTCTACGACATTTAAAAATATAACAAAATCTTTGAAATTGGGGATACAAAGATACGATTTTCTTTAAAAAACAAGATGCGTGTTTTAAGGTTAATATCGTCGCTCATATTTGACAGAAAGTGGGAAATGGGTATAGCATATACCTACATTATTCGTGACGCCGATCCTCGGTCTGGGAGAGGTTATCTTTGAAACAAATAGTAAGGAGCGGTTTCAACCAAAGGGTAAAACTAAGGTTTACGTGCAAAGAATTTATTTAAGCTGTTATTAAATAGGTATGTAGTTTGCAAAAATATCACTAGCACCGTAAATTTCAATTATGGCAAAAAAACGGTAGTAATACTAGAATGCAATTAACTTAAAATATCCAAATTGCTGTTATCCTTCCATATTTTAAATTAAATTTCTTTTGTACCAAAATAATCAGAAAAGAAATGAAACGTGTCGCTATACTTTTACCCTAGTAAACCATATTTTCCAACAAAGGATACATATTCCGTAATTATTATGTAATTGTAATCTTCTTCTTCTTCTTAACGTGCCATCTCCATCAGTGGAGGTTGGATATCACAGTAGCAAATTATTCTCGGTCTTCGGCTGTTCTAATAAGCTCTTCAAAGTTCAGTCCAGTCCATTGGCGTATGTTTCTCAGCCATGATAGTTTCTTCCTTCCAAGGCCACGCTTGCCTTCGATCTTTCCCTTAACAATAAGTTGTGCGTAACGATATTTAGGGTTCCTCAGAATGTGTCCCAAATACGCTGTTTTCCGGATCTTTACGAGTTTAAACAGCTCTCGTTCTATCCCCAGCCTGCGTAGAACTTCTTCGTTTGTGGTGTGCGATGTCCATGTTATTTTGAGCATTCTACGGTAGGTCCACATCTCGAAAGCTTCTAATTTATTAATGGTTCGTGCTTTAAGTGTCCATGTTTCGGCTCCATACAAGAGGGTAGACCAAACGTAGCACTTCGAGAGTCTTAAACGCAGACTTAGGCTGAGTCGTAAGTCGCAGAGTAGCTTCCTAAGTCGCACGAAGCAGTTTCTGGCTTGTTCTATTCTACATCTTATTTCTACGTCAGGATCCAACTTGCAGTCCATCCAACATCCCAAATACTGAAACCTATCCACCTGTTCCAGAACTTCGCCGTTTATTTGAATTGGTTGTGGGACATTTTTTGATTTCTTGATGGTCATAACCTTGGTTTTCCTTATGTTTATTTTCATGCCAAATGCTTCGCAAGCCATGTGAACATTACTGAGGAGTCGTTGTAGGCCCAGATCCGAGTCTGCGATCAGGACAGTATCGTCGGCGTCTCTGAGGCTGTTAATGTTCACGCCATTAACCTTAACTCCGTCTGAAGAGACCGCCAAAGCTTCGCCAAATATTAATTCCGAGTAAAGGTTGAACAGTAGTGGTGATAAAACGCAGCCCTGTCTAACACCCCTGTGGATCTCAATTTGCTCGGACGACGATTCCTCAATTTTAATTCTGGCGTTCTGGTTCCAGTATAAATTCTGCAACAGTGTAGTGTCTTTCTCGTCCAGACCCATGCCACGAAGAGAGTCCATCAACAGGTCATGTTTCACTCTATCAAATGCTTTCTCAAAATCTATGAAGCAGATGAAGAGGTCTCTTTGTTGATCATAGCATTTTTGTGCTAATACCAGCAAGCTAAACAGGGCCTCTCTCGTACCCATTCCGCCCCTGAAACCAAATCGGTCATCTCCAATATTTGCTTCGCATTTGCGAGAGATGCGGTTAAGGATTATTCGCAGCAGAACCTTTAAAGCAATGTTCTACGCTCTTAGGCGCCCGAAGCTTTAGTAGTAGACAAAGACACATTATATTCCGACCTATGTAAAATATCTTTTTATGATACTTATTCATCTTACTATCTTACTCATATAATATGTAGAATCGTATTCTAATGCCTATTGTTTCTTGTGCGGCTGCTTAATTTGTTCCAAGCGCAAAAATGGAAATTAGTGTTTTTTAATTTTATTTATTTAAGTAATAATAATAAGAACCTAGGTGTCTACTTAACATCATATAGGTATGCATCTAGCCACTAACTAGGTATTATTATATTGTGTCTAATTTTAACCGCAGGTATTTTTTTGCATACAATACCTATTTTTCTTCCTAAATTAAACCAAGTTACCGGTAAATAGCAACGCGAGACGCGAGCCACGGACGGAATCAAAAGTATCAATTCGCCGAATTCGATCGTCCTAGCCTTCGACACAGTTTAGAACGTTTGACAGTATGTAAGCCGCGTTTAGGGTGTATTTTGCAGTACGTTTTGATCTCGCTAGTCTGTCCAGGTAAGGTTTGTTGCGGCTGCTGATAAATTCCTTGCGTTAAGTTAAATGATTGATGACCAAAATTTGTTGGGTTAGGTAACAAAAATTATTATGTTTTAGCGATTTTGTTAATTCTTTTTGTTATCTAGTCATGTCGAATATCACTCTAGCAAAAGTTGTCTCTGGCAATACGATTGTTCTATTTTCATTCGAGTTTGTTCATATTTGGTAATTTTGTTTGACATTTTTGGAAAAAAATGTTGACTTTTGACGTAACAATGATCGAATTGATTTCGTCTATTTGTAATCACGTATGCAAAAGCAACCAATGACAATAACATTACACTAATAACAGCCCATGGGTAGTTATCGCTTATGTCATCATGGTTTGCCATGGAACAACAGTTTTTTGACACTTCCGTAATTGTTACAATTTAAAAGTTCATTACATTTTCTCACCGAATATCCCTCGGGCATTAATAAACAACTCAAAATTTGATAACAACTTCCACAAGTACGTTACTTTTTGACAACAGCTTTCTACCTACGACATCGGGCTGTTGTCAAGTAAAATGCTTTTTTCCACTACTAACCTATAACATCGCCATTATTGACCGATTATTAACGCTAGAAATCGTTTTTCTCTACCTTATAAGTCATTATTGACCATGGTCAATAATAAGCCATTGAAATCCATTATTGACCGATCTTTGATCTTAACCGAATTTTGTATGAACGCAGGTAACTTGATTTTTTAATTCTACAACATCAATTCATTGTGGTTAGGCAACCAGATAATTATCAATACATATTATATTACTTGATATTGTAAAATATCGATACAATCAACATTTTTTCTGCTTCCATCCTTAATTCGGGAGGTGTACACATAATATTATCACTAACATTTTCTTCGCTCATTTAAAAAAAAAAAAACGCAAAACTCGTGAAATCTGATGACACAAATGAACACAAATTGACATTGGCAAAGCCACCTGACAAAACAACAAAATATTTTGCCAATTCCAAAGCGCAGGTAACTTGATTAAAAAATATACTTATACCTACCTATAATTTTTTATAATTATTATTAATACTATAAAGATAAATGTCATATAAAAGTTTGTAGTAGTGGAAAAAATAATATATTAACCACGGTTTAGACAGCTTATTATAGCCCTCGCGTCTTAAATCCCTCGGCGCTTCGCTCCTCGTGATTTAAACTCGCCGCTCGGGCAATAATGATGGCTGTCTAAACCTTGGTTAATAATATACTATTAAAATCTGTAATGAAATTGTCTTGAAGATATCAATGCTCTTGGAATATTATGAATAAAAACTTTTCCACCTGAGGTTCGCAGTTGTATTGTAAAAAATTTTACGCACGAAATTGCTTAGCAAAAAACTTTTATAACAATCGCCAAATTTGGCCGAAAAATAATTGTCTCTTATAATATTATAATTATCACAAAACTTTTAAGGTGGATACATAGAGCTCAAATAAGAAAAAAATTAATTAACCTATACATGAGTCGGGAGGAATAGGCCTAACTCTAAGGGTATAATCTAAAAACTCAAATGTTGTTATCCAATATTCATTTGTTTTGAAGTTATAAGGCAAAAACAAAATATTGCATTAATTTAGCTTTCCTGTAAGAAATGTTATTATTGTTTGCTTTTGATTGTTGTGCTGTCACTATCCTATTAGTGTGAGTATAAAATGTTACATTGATTGACCGTTAACTTTCGGATTTGTATCATTTTAATTTTATAAAATGCCACACATTTATTTACATCTCGAATACGCCAATATGGTTTTTATTTATGGTTTGTGTAATGAGAATGCTACAGCGGCTGCTGCAGAATATCGTGAACGATTTCCATATGAAAGAACACCGAATAGAAAGGCCATTATCAAACGTGTCAAATGTAGCATCTGAACGAGCCAGTCAACAGGATTTAGATGAAATAGAAAACGTTCTAGCTTTAGTAGAAGAAGATGCAACGACAAGCTCACGAAAAATTGGAATTCAGTTGGGGATTGCCCAAAAAAATATGATCAATACGCTTCACGAGCAAGGCTTTATACCCGTACCATGTACAGCGTGTACAGAATCTTCAACCTGGAAACTACGCCAAGCTTATGCAATTTTGTGAGTGGATAATTAGTAATCGTCATCTTTTACCGCACATACTTTTTACTGACAAAGCTACATTCACCCGTGACGGCATCAATAATAATCGAAACTCCCATGTATGGTCGGACGAAAATCCTCACGCAATAGTCGAAAGTAATTTTCAACACAGGTTTTCAGTAAACATGGGGTGCTGCATGATCGATAATAATTTATTTGGCCCTTTTCTTTTGGAAAATCGCCTTACAGGAGACCACTACTGAAATTTTTTACAAAATGAATTGCAAGGACTACTGGAGGAGATTCCTTTTAACATCAGAATTAAAATGTTTTATCAACACGACGGAGCGCCTGCCCATTTCGATCGTCGGGTCAAGCAATATTTAGACCAAACGTTTCCAGAGGTTTGGATTGGTCGCGGTGGTCCTATTACTTGGTCTCCTAGATCGCCAGACCTCACGCCGTTGGGCTACAATTCATGGGGTTGGTTAAAAATTGAGGTTTACAAAGTAAAAGTAGATACTAGGGATGCATTAATTAGACGCATTAGAAATGCTGTACTCAAGATTAAAGAAAGGCACGAATCAATTAGAAGATCCACGCGCGCCCTTCGTAAATGAAGCAGGAAATGTTTGAAAGTCAATGACAGTATTTTTAAAAATTTACTAAACCAATGATTTATTTAATACAATGTTAATGTTGGATATTTTGGCTTAACAATATTATTGTTTTAGTTAACGCTGTAACTTGAAAACAAGTGAATATTGGATAACAACATTTGAGTTCTTTCTAACTATTTTGATGCATAGATTACAACCTTAGAGTTAGGCTCATTCCTCCCGACTCACCCTGTAATAAGCTCGTAGTGCGGGCACTTATACAAACCATCCAAAGTTCTTTTCACGAAAAATGGTTCTACTTTAATTACTGCAATAAGATGGGTGCCAAATGCATTCGTTAATCTCCGTAAATTCCCAGTATTCATTTTCAGGACCGGATTATAACGATTTCTAGGTAAGGTTAAATTAAAATAAGGTAATTTTAAATGTTCAGTTGTATTGCAATATCATTTTACGGAATACAATATTATACGTAGAAAACAGCATTATACGTAGAAAACAGCATTATACGTAGAAAACAGCATTATGTGGCGTCCGTGAAAAAACATTGACAGAGCTTCTTCAACTGTTGCGGTGAAGGAAAAGCATTTATTTCTTGATTCTACAAACACTGTTTATAGTCCCTTACTGAACAGGGGAACTAACGTTAGTTCTGCTGCGAGTGAAACTAGTAATTTGATTAAGATACCTCTATCTACAGTCAAATAGATCGTGTCAAATTCCATCAAATCAAGAAAGAAGCATAAATATGCCGGTTCCAATAAATGTTTTGACGAAGCCGACAAGGAGTTGATGAGGCGAAATGTCTACACCATGTACGAAGAGCAACGCGTACCTGCATTAAAATCTCTGAAGCAACGGCCCACTTATAAAGAAACCTAAATAAGCTGTAGCATCACTAGCCTTTAGAGAGTTTTGCTTAAAATGGGCTTCAGTTAACGCACAATTAACAAAAAGCAGGAACTTATAGAATCCCAGCGATTACAAAAATGCCTTAAGGCACATGTGGCACCAATTAAAATCAATTGTCAGGTCAGAAAATACTTGTCCGACTTTAAGTAAAGTGTAGAATTAATAAAAAAATGTGTTAGTGATATTTTCCAAGATAGTTGGAAGAATCCAATCCATCTGCATGATACAATTAAACCGAATATAATTAATTTAAAAAATACAAGTAGTATTTAAAATGTATAATATTTAGTTTGGTTTTCATTTCATTAACTTAATATAAACACATCATACAAGTATAATTACTTAATTTCCTTAGTCCTTACCTTTACTGCACATTTATACTTTACGTATTTATTGTCAACACAATGGAATCGACACTTTAGTTTAATTGTAGTTAAAAGGTCAAAACCATTTACTGTGAAAAGAACTATAAAAATAAATCCAAATTAAATAAAATAAGGTTCTAATGACCTACATAAATCCACTTTTACAATAAACATAACTTTTTAGTTCTTTATACTTAAAAAAAATTAATCTCAGAATTAGACATTAATATAATTCAAAATCTTAAACAAATAATCATAGTTAAACAAAATGCAAAAGCTTAAATAATTCCTTTTCTTTTCTTCAATAATCTCATTAGCCATTGTTAGCGCCTTGAACTATAATCACATTAAGCAAACTGGCTTTAAAGTTTATTAACCGCAACTGCCTTTAGACATTTTTGTACTATAGTCATCATTATTTTTCTCTTTGGTTTTATGCAGCAGGGGGAAGTTGGATAAAACATTATACTAAGTATATTAGACATTATATATTAACTAGGTATGAATAAATTACCGTAATACTTGTAGGCTAGATAACAAAGGTCTTTCATCCAGAAGTTATATTATATTCTTATCCCATCTACGGGGTTATGATAAAGAAACGGATCAGCCTTTTATATGGAAAACCGACTACTTAACCAAAAATCGCTTGGACCCATCAAATTTATTGTTTTAAATTGCATTTTTTTCTTGAAAAAAGATGTTGTACAGGGTAGATCATAAAGTGCTACATGTGTCAACTTTAATTTTTTTAATGAAACATATTGTACATTTTTACATTTTTATATTCTACAATCAATTCTAGATATTTTTTATTAATTATGCCTTATACTTATCTTCAGCCGTTTACGGAATATTACCAATCTTAAGTTTTTTAACAATTTTAAAACAAAATAAACAAACAACAAAGAATGAAAAGAAACTATTTTATAAGATGTTGAAATGTCCTCCACCAACTCTTCTGCAGTAGATCAATCGATCTAGAAAATCCTGTTGTACATTTAGTACTACTTGTGGAGATATTTCTCTTATTGCTTGTCGAATAGACTCCTTCAGTGTATCTACCGAGATGGGTTTAGATTTATAAACTAAATTTTTGACGTAGCTCCATAAAAAAGTCCAGTGGATTAAGATCAGGCGATCTGGGTGGCTACTCTATTGACCCCCGTCTACCTATCCACCGCCCCGAAAAAATTGTATTTAAGTACTCCCTTACATGAACAGCATGTGTGGAGCACCATCCTGTTGAAACCATAAGGGTAGACTTAATAAATTAGGATCTTTATATCTAAAAACAGAGTGGCAAGAGCTGGAACCAGATCATTTTGAAGGAAATTTATATATCTTTCTCCAGTGAGACTCTCATCAAAGAAATGGTCCGATTATCCTATTTCCAATAATGCGCGCCAAACACTCACTTTTTATTATACTGGGTGTGATTTTCTATGAACCAGTGATGATTTTCCTGTGCCCAGTATCTGTAGTTTTGTCTATTAACCTGACCATTTAAACAAAATGTAGCTTCATCTGAAAAACAATCACTATTTTACAAAATTGGTCTCGCCTATCAGGATCATCGTCCAATAACTCTTGTACAAATACTGGTTTGTATGGATAAAACTTCTCTTTTTGTAAAAATTTAGATTTGGTGAATATCGTAGTCTAGTCCAAGTTGTGTGCTTGAGCTATGAAAATCTTCCTGTAGTGATAATAATATGTTTATTTTTTTCTCCTCGAATATATCAGGACGAACACTTTTAACACTATCTTTAATGGTACGGGAAGTTCTCCACTAACTTGCTACCCTAGACAATGTTGATTGGCCAATAGCGATTTGGGTATTTTTAATTAAACATATCACGGACTTCCCTATGACTTCTACTTTTATCTCCACAACCCAACATAATCAAAATTTTAATCCGCTCATCTTCGGCGATGCGTATTTCGGTGAAATGTCAGCAGAGCAATATTCAAATTTGATTAACATTCACTGTCATTTTTTGACGTCCCACAGTTAAATAAGAAATTGTCATAGTCAAAAGATTGTGACCTAAGTTCAGAACGTTGCTATGTCGAGAAACATACCAATGGTGCATACCAGCATTAAAGTGTTAGTATTTCGTAAACGGCTGAAGATAAGTATAGAGCATGATTAATAAAAAATGTCTAGAACTGATTGTAAAATATAAAAATGTAAAAATATACAATATGTTTCATTAAAAAAATTAAAATTGACGAATGTAGCACTTTTATGATCTACCATGTACAACATCTTTATTTAAAAAAAAAATTGCATTTCAAAATATTAAATTTTACGGGCCCGAGCGATTTTTGATTAAGTGGGCGGTTTTCCATATAAAAGGCTGATCCATTTCTTTATCATAACCCTGTATATACAGGGTCTCTAAAAGATCTGTACAAAGTGGTAGGACAAATTTCGAAGGCTTAACTATGACGATCTTGGGATGCGAGATCTTATAACAGTTTGCATGGACAGGATGGCGCCTTTTCGACGTACATTGGGGATTTTGTCGACACTAGACTAGATATAATAAATCTGACTACGCACTAGAGATGGGATAAGTAACTCTTTTCGAAGAGATAGATGGCTCTCTAACTCTGGCTCACCTAAAAGAGTCGACTCACTGAGCCGACTCAAAAGAGGCATGGGGCTTAGTATTATTTAAATTCACCCGCAACTCAAAGCATGAGCGATTCCACGCTTACAAACTTTACGAAAATGGATGTGGCTCACCGTGGAGTTGCGGGTTTTGTGAGCACACCACACAGCGCCGCAATGCGTAAACCAGCGTTGCCAGGTTTTTAAATTTAGTTGCCAGATTTTAAACAAAATACGTACTCTATTATTTCAATGGTTTCAGTGCACAACCTGTTCCGTATTTTTATTTTACACATGCACAAATAGATAAGTTCAAACCGAGTGTTACTGCAAATTAGCCGATATTGTATGTTTTTTGTAATATCAAGAGCAACACTTAACTACATTAATGTTCAGATAGATCAAATACGCTGCAGGTTACTAGGAGAATCCCATGGCTTGTGATTGTCACAGAACTCAAGTCCTTGTCCTTGTAGTTCCCCGGTCCCTGGGCCGCATTCTCTTACCAATGTACAACCATAATTAGGTGTAGAGCTGTGAACTTCCAATATAATTGTTTTTAGTCTTTGCATTTATAATTATCCCCAGATTTGAATATTAAAAAAAAAGACCTGGCATCACTGGTGTAAGCGTCAATAATCGAGAAGACAAAAGAGAGGTGATTCATTCGGTTCGGTGACCTATAGATCAGTGACTCACTATACAGAGTCAACTCTTCGAGTCAGCTCGCTCATGAGTTACACATCTCTACCACGCACTCCCGTGCTCCATTTTTGTTATTAAGTAATATTTTTTTTTCCTTTTTCTTTTATGATAAGGGGAACATGGCCTCAGGGAGGTCGTCTCAGAGTGACGACGTTCTCCAGATAACAGAATTTTTAAACTCTATCGTTCGGAGGACACTAAGTTGAACTACGTACGGGTGGGCTACAGTGGCTCATCATGTATTTCTCCCATGCATGGGTGGATTCAAGCGGGCAACCTCAGTTGAGCACTTCCCATGAAAATATTTGTTAAATAGACTCAAGTCGCCAACCTGCCTTTGATGTTTAAGGCTTTCCAGGTTGTTTGTCAGATCATGAACACCGATCAGGTAAATGGCTCTTATTTAAATGGAATCTTGCAATTAGGATATGTTTAGGAGCAGAGTCCTAAATATGAAAACAGTACGCCAGCAATGGTCGAATTTGCGCTTTATAGAGCATCAAAAGTTGTTGGAGTGCATAGAGGTTCTTAGTTCGGGAAAGTATTCTCAGCCTCTAAGAGGCTGCCTTCGCAATGTTCGCGTCGTGACTATGACTGTCCAAAGTGACGCCCAAAAAATGAATTGATGAAGCCAAGGGAATCGAGTGTCCCACCGTGACTATTATATCCGGTTCTTTAACATGAACTTTCTTGGAAAAAACTGCCGCCTGGGTTTTTTTAGCGTTAAATTCTACTTGGTTACTGTCACCACAAGACAAAATTTCTTCCAGGTCTTTATTGAGATGTGAGACCTCTTGCTGCCTATAGAGATGTGCATTGGCAGCCGATGTCCCAGCATCCAAAGTAAAAGATGTAACATGTGTGCTGTCATCAGCGAAACTATATATAGAATTTTTAGATTTTTTCCACAAGATCATTAATGTATAGTAAAGAAAGGGTGGGCGACATTATAGAACCTTGAGGAACTCCGGCGTTGATGTTAAACCTATATGTCTGAAAGAAATCCGTCCATTGCCACTCGCAGGGAACGGTCTTAAAGAAATCTTGACAGCCATGAACAAAATTTACCCGGTATTCCGTATGCTCTCAATTTAGTTGGAAGCCCCTCATGCCATACTCGGTCAAAGGGCTTGGAAATGTCCAGTGCTACCGCCCGGGACTCCCCACGATGTTCTATTGCGTTGCTGCAAACGTGAGTAACATAACCAAAAAAGTCTCCTGTTGATCCAGACTTACGGAATCCATACTGGTCGTCAATTATAATGTTAAAGCCTTCCAGGTACTTTAATAATTTTTCATTGATAGCCTTCTTCACAACTTTTGATATAACCGAAAGCAATGCGACTGGACGATAGTTTTTTGGCAAGATTTTTTGTTTTGGGTATGGGCTGGACTTGCGCAGTTTTCCAGCAAGAAAGAATATTCCTTGTTTGTAAGAAAAGTTAAAAAGCCTCAACAAGACTCCTCAAGATTCGTTTAACATGGCGGTGCCGAAAAACAATCTGGGGCATTCTCAATTCTGCAGGGGGAATTTTCACTTATAATATCACAAGAGCTTAAATTATTTCCAAGAATAATTTAGGCTTGCATGGGATTCGGTAAGAAAATTTCACACCACTTCACATTATCATTTAGAAAAAAATTATTAATCCAACCTGACATTTTAAATTAATTTCACTGCTTGTCAAGTTGGCCAGGGTATCATTGTTTTTGACATAATATGTTGATTTGTCATTTTTGTTTACCGGTTCTGTCACAAAGCTTAATAATTACTAGTTTAAAACGTCTGTACGTTGAGTTTAATAAGTGTATAGCGAAATGTCGCGATTTGGTAAAGAAAATCAAAAATATGACATATAAATATGTATACATGTGAGAACTTTGTTCTCAAGCCACTTGCTGAGACCTTATACAATAAGGATTAACCAAATTATGCTAAAACAGCTATTCTCTGGGCTACATGCCCCAACGAGCGCTGAATTAAATAGCACAATTTGGCGTATTTTGACTAACACTGTTAGTACTAAGTAATAAGGTCTCAGCAAGTGGCTTGAGAACAAAGTTCTCACATGTATACATATTTATATATCATATTATGATTACCACTTGCCAAGTAGTATTCTATTACTATTTATTGTGAAAATCAAAAGGTAATTAGACAAGAAATTTAAAATATAACACCAGATAACTCCCGAAAATAAAAATTAATATGTTTATATTTATATCATATGTTTACCTTTTCAACTGTCAAAAAATTTTCACTTAAATATCGTGGCGCCTCTAAAAAATTTCCGGAAATTTTTTTAGTTGCCATGGTAACTAGTCAAAATTAAGGTATCTTATTGGTTAAAAAGTAGAGGTGTGAAATTTTCAGTGGAATTTTTCCCTAAAAATGAACCGTTGAATGTGAAGAGAATTGTTCCGCCAGTAAGTTGGCATTTTCCTGTGCTTTGGGCGCGAGGGTGCCATTAGAACGTGTTAGAGGTGGAATGTCTCAAATCGCAAAGAGATCATAGCTACCTTCATTCGTTTTTGATGTACAGGGTGTTTTCAAAATTTTGGAAATTTAAGGTACCTTTTGTGCTCAATGTATAAATTGGATTTTAACAACACAAATTTTAATGTTATTACCACTTTCAATATAACATTCTAACATTTAAATTTGTGCATCCTTCGTATAGGAACAAATAAACATATTTTTACAAAATTGTACATTTCTAGTCAGTTGTATGTCATTTTAGATAGCTGTGGCCAAGTTTTAGTCTACTTGGCATGGTTGGTTAGTTTACCAGTTTTCTGAAAAGAGGACAAAAAATGGCTACTATAATATAATACCCTTTACTTATATATAGGTAGTCTTATTCAAAATATCAGTTAATTATATTTTTACTGTAAGAAATAAGGACCAACAATAAACTAATCTGAATTACATTACTTCTAGTAAGGTGTGCATCATTTAAGATAGCTGTCGCTGAATTCCAGACTACTAGGCATACTCAGATTGGTCAATACCCGTTTCCTGAAATGAGAAAAAAGATAATTACTATATAATACTCTTAACATAATATATAGTCTGATTCGTTTCATTGCATGAGGGCTCAGTGATCATATTTTCTGTCGATGACCCTGCAACAGCTTCATTTTGGATAATATTGATTGGTTTATTTACATCCTTAACTGATTTCACAGATATTAGATATTAATTTATTAGGAACTTGAGCAGGGAATAACATGCGTGCGACATTTAAAGGGCGACTTAGGAAAACAATCATATTTTATATAATCCTCGTAAACATAGAAGTTGGTACAATTTTTGCTCCGACTTATATTTCATGCAGATTCCCAAGCAGATAACGCGATAGGATCTTTTGGAAAACCATGAAATTTCTAATTTCTCGCCTTTAGATAATAATAGTTTTGATACCAGGGATACATGCCGCCAAATTTCCTTCTTTGTAAAAAAAAAAAGCAGCAGCAGCAAGGCCAGACATTTAAGATAACTGTTGTTCATTTGAAAGCACTGGTAAAAGAAAAAACTAGCCGCTAGGCCCAATTTCAAACAAGATTTGACTTTATTCAGGCCAGGCTAACGGCCTGCACAGTCTGCCTGAAATATCCGCAGACGTTCCGTTATATCTGGATTCTACTGGGAAAACTCTGAATTTATTGTATTCCAAGTTTTTTTTATTTTAAATTGTAGCAAACTTTATAATAACAAAATAAATAGCCTAGAAAATTGAACAATTTTCATCATCAACATCGGAATAATCAACAAGTAAAACCTTTTCAGTGGATCAGGTGTTTAAAATGACCACCATTTTCTACTAAGCAGAGCGCCAATCGAACCCTGAACCCGTCTACAACGTTTAAGAGGAAGTCCTCTGGAATGGCCCGAATTCTAGCACTAATTCTGACTTTTAGAGATTCTAGGTCATTTGGACGGTTAACGTAGACTTTGTTCTTTAAGTGTCCCCACAAAAAAAAAATCGAGCTGGGTTAAGTCCGGGGATCGCGCTGTAACAGTTGATTTTTGCTATTAAGAATGTATTTAGGTTTCACCTTCAGTGAAACGTTTATTTTAGAAAAATACCGCGATATTCTGACCCCTATATTATGTTTTCACAGTTGTAAATTTATTAGTTGCAGTTTTTATATACGTGGAGAGATTTGTTAGTTATTTTAGAGGGTAAATAAACCTTATATCGATGACCAATTAACTTCAAGCTAGTTTGTGTTAACAGTTTTGGTTAGATAATTTTATTAGTTAACCATAGGAAGCTATGTGGTACCCAGGAGTTTAATATTTATTTATTCTTACCTTATGGGGCTGCTCGTGTTAGCTTATAAGCCAGTTAATAACCCGATGGGCTGAATTGTGAATGTTTAGTGGTTTATTTAATTTTATTTGGTTTTCCTCTGCATTCTACTACTATCAATGCCAACCTACTTCCTGGAGACTTGAGCCCAGGAGGCCAAGCTTCAACTGGACTAGTCCTAAATGTTTAAAGAATAGATTAAGTACCTACTGACACTGGCTTAATCTCGGTGAACACACACGTTTAAAAGTTACATGTTTCTCCTTGATATCATGGGAAAGAGCTGTTGAATCTTTTCATAAAGCAGTGTAGGCCTATTTTAGCTGCATTACACCTATTTCCAGTCTAAGTCTCTCGTAATGGGACATGGTTTTGATATTGTTTACATAGTTTTCTTGCAGCTGGCTTACCTTGAATATTATCGTACCATTCCTACGAAATAATGTTTGTTGGTTAGTGTAGACTCCAATTTCCATGTTAAGGCTGCATTTTAGTTTTTGTACCTCAACAATTTCTAGTGTATTTGGGGATGTTTAATAGTTAATTAAATCTCTTTAAATAACTTTGACGTTAAAACGTCAAAATACGTCAGTTGTCTGTCCGCGATCCTGCGTAACGCAGCGCCTCTAACGCTTTCAGGTGTAACTATATAGACCGGGGCAACTTAATCGATGTTTTTCGTCTGAGAGTCGATTCCGATTTTCAAGTCCTGTTTGGGGCTATATTATGAGTTATTATTTAACGTAGTTGTTGTGCCTCGTTTATCTGCACCTTGTTTGTATTTTAGTATAACTTTTCTTCCCTGGCTGTAATTCATTTAATTTTTTTCGGGCCAAAAATCCAGTTGCACCCCTTTTTGGAGTGAGTTTTGGTAATTTTTTGTTCTTTTGTGGTGCACTGGATCCAAGTTTTTGGATAATAAATAACTGTTGGGTAAGTTTTTGGAATTTGCACGTTGTCCTAAGGGGGCATTTTGGTAATTTTTCTTTGTTTTCTGTAGTGCTGTTTCAAGCGAGCTGGAAAGCTAAGAGAGCTTTCGGGCTTGACGACCATCCAGGCAATTTAACCCTCAAGCTTTTAGGTAAATACATCTTGATCAATTTTATCTGGTGTGCATTCATTGGAATTAATTTAGTAGTAAAAATGTATCTATTTATTTAGCATGGTAGGTCTTCTAAAGTAAGCACCAATTTTATTAAGGGGCTCATGTGAGGGCACATTAAATCGTTAGTGATGAGTTTGGCATTTCAAGTCTGGGAAGGGTGTACTCTATTTTTTTTTTTTACTTTAACTTCATGAGGGGGGAAGTCGTGGCATAGCTTACCGGTCGAACGTTAGCGACCTATTAATATTTTCTTTTTATATTAGTAACGTAAAAAATTTATTAGTCAAAACTATATAGACGTTTTAAATTCAATTGAAATGGTTTATAAAGGGGGGGGGGGGGGGGTAGGCATTGTTAGTATAACATTTCAGTATTAGGAAGTTTGATGGGGTTGTTTTATTTATTTAATTAATTTGGTTATTTCATTGATTTGAGTGATATTATTATGGTGGTTGAATATTATTATTATAATTGAACAATATTGTCATATTTAAACTATTTTCCTATTTCAAGTACTTGAATTGAATTTGTGGGCATTCGTTATTTATTAAGGGGGGTAGTACAGATATAGCTTTTGACGAGGGGAGGCTAATTCTAATTTTTGGGTTTTATATTAGCGGGTTTTTATTGTGGACCAATTATTGATTAATACTACTCGTGATTATTCATGTGATAAGGAGGGGGGTTTAATTTTATTTGCTGGATTCAATTCCCATTTTAGATTACCATTTTGGGAGGGGTGTATCGATTAAATTATTGCTTAAAGGGGTTGAATTCATTAAGGGGATTTTATGTATTATTGGGTTTTTACATTTGTTAATTGAATTTTAATGCCCGTTTTTGAGGTTTCAGCGGGTTTTTAGTACGGGGCCGTTGCCGAGCGAGTTTTAGTACGGGGCCATTGACGACCGAAGTTTAGTACGGGGCCATCCAACGGCACGCCACAATTTGTGCAGGGCTATCTGAGCCATCCAGGAGTAGTGAGAGAAGCATAATTATTTAATTTTTTTTTGTTTATAAACATTAATTACCCCACACTGTAGCCTATCAACCGCTACATCTGTAAGTCAGTGTAAAACCTTGTGATCACGAGCGTTGCGACTTTTAATTGGTTAGAGGGTCTTCCTTAAAGGGTTCTATTAGTTTTAAACTTTTTCTCTGCATCTACTCGCTATTCCGGACTTTGGCTAGCCATACTATTTTAATTTAATATTTTTTTCTGTGTGTTTGTTTATCATGCATTAGTGTGGTGGGGTTTAGTTAGTTCACCGTACCCACCTCCTCTTATGTTAACTGGTTGAAATTTTAATTAAATTAAATTAAATTTAAATTGAATTGTTGAGTATGAGCCGCGACAAGCTGCCAAAAGACCAGCAGTGTTTTCCAGCTTAATAGCGCAAAGCTGGTGGCGCAAAGGGACTCACACCCGTCGGGCAAACACTTGTGACACGAGTTAGCCTTGTGCCGGTTCACACCTCGATAAAATTTTTTTTTTCTTTTTCTTCTTTTTTTTTTTATTAAATCACCCTTTCCTAAATAATTCCCTTAAAGGAGAATTCCGTGTCACAGCGCTGGCAAGTCAATAGCACCTCTTCTGCCTGTCCAACGTCCTGGAAATTGTTCGCTTTTGTATTGTCTAACATATGCCGTATATTGCGCAGGTGCTCCATCTGGCTGTCCCCATACCTGTTCGTTTATGCCATTATTTACACCCGGTAAAATGATTCCTGGGGAGGTCCAGATATTTTTCGCCATTCAAATTATCATTTATGAAAAAAGGTCCCACAATATGTCTACCAACAATGCCCGCCCAAATATTAACTTGTTCGGGCCTCTGAGTATAACCTTTCTGGAACCAGTGAGTATTCTCAGCAGACAAATAACGATAATTGTGTCTATTAACAATGCCATTTAAATGGAATGTAGCTTCATCCGAGAAAATGATATTTGTTGCGAATTTATTATCGTTGTTGCATCTTTTCATCATCAGCTTAGAAAACTCAGCTCTTCTATCAAAATCGTCCTCGTTTTACTCGTGCACCAACTTTATCTTGAAGTAACGCAACTTCTCCTCTTTAAACAAATCTTTCACTGACTGATAAGATACACTAAAATCTATTACCATTGGCCTGGATGATTGTGTTGGATTTTTATGTATTGAGAGCATGATATGCAAAGCTTTTTCTTCCCCGGTTTTCCTAACACTGCATGTTTTTCGAAATTTCTTTACCACTCGACACACCGTTGACTGATTTATTGAAGACCTATTTGAATATAATTCATTGAAAAGTTGACAAACGTGATCTTTCGATCTCTTCATATTTCCGTAACCGCTCATTATTAAAATTTCAACTCAAAACACCTTGACTCAACTGGTGGGTATTAGGTAGGAATAATTATAATTAGGAAGTTTTCCATTTTTTACTTGCAGATAATAAAAAAATTCAGAGTTTTCCCAGTAGAATCCAAATATACAATCATATGCAGTTCCATTAAAAAAAAGTAAGTTAGTCTCTATGGCAACCAAACCAAAAATGACAAAAAAATTATAATTGGGAAGTTTTTTATTTTTGAGCTGTCATTATCTCGGAAACGCTTGCAGATAGGTGATAATTTGAAATACAAAAAATTCAAAGTTTTCCCAGTAGAATCCAAATATGCAATCATATGCAGGGCGTTCCATTTAAAAAAAGTAAGTTAGTCTCTCTGGCAACCAAACCAGATAATGAGGGATAAATCACATACCGTGATGGACTCTCAAGTTTAGACTTATAATGCACTTATCGACAGAAATTTCAAAACGGCGTGTCCTAGATTTAGGTTTAATGTCCACAAATTTGATCACATCACACCTTGTTCAATTTATTCAGGATGGCTTACTATCAAAGAGCGCTACGAACTTTATATCTTGCATGTGGTTTACAAAATTTGACTAAATTAACCTCAATCTTACCTATTTAGCAAGCTTACTAAGGGTTCTGATGTGCATAGTGTCCTAACACGCTACAGGATTTTGTATAGTATGCCCAAGCACAATCATGCTTTTTTCAGCGTTCATTCATCTATACAACCCTTACTACTTTTACTTCTTTGCCAGACAGTATCAGGAAAGCTTCCAATTCTGCTACATTTTGCAGGGGTGTTAAGCGTCTGCTGGCGCAATCCACGCTAGCGGTTGAAGTACATGCATTTTTTTTGTTTAAATATACTCCCCCTTATAGTTTATAAAAATTTGTTTCTATCCAATAATTATTAGTGTTTTTCTTTTTATATCCAATCTGTATAAATAATTATTTACCTTTTATAATTTACTTTAAAAACTTTATATTGGGAATACTGTCTTTGTTGCATTCATTGGCTAATTTTAATTTCTTATGGTAGATATTTAAGAATTGTATTTGGTTTGTTAGTACTTTTAATTTATATTTTTTGTTTTCTTGCTTTAATTATTTTATATACTTTTTATGAATTGGGTGGTTGAATGAGCAGCAACAGTTGAATACCGCCAACCTCATTATTATTATTATTAATATTATTAATATTATTAAAAAATAATTATAATTTTATGTGAAACCCAAAAGTATTGTAACATATAGAGTGTTTAATTTTAAAAAAATATAATTTTTACATGGATATTTTTTTTGGGGCATCCATATCTCACAATGCAATTACCTAAATAAATAGAAAATGTTAAGATTTAGCCGTTTTCCATTAAATTACCGCATTGTATATGGTGCGCCACCCTGTATAAATAGTAGGTACATAATTAAATGGAAATTTATTTTAAAACCGAAATATGTGTGGATTTATTTATCAGTCCATTATGTGAAAAAATAATATTTGACCGGTTAAAACTAAGAAGGAAAAATTGATTAACAATAACAATAACATTTATTTTCGTTTCCTTCAATAAATAATACCCTCATATTTGTTAAAATTCTCACCAATCATCGATCGTCAGACGCCCTGGAGGTTTTTCGCCGCTGGATACTTCTCCATTTTCTCCAAACAAAATCACCTTAATATTTGTTCGTGGCAAATGCAATTTAAGTTCCAGTCATCGCACAATCAGAACTTCGGAAAAATCGAGTAAATTTTAAAGTTGATTTTGTTTCAACGAAAGCAAATTTGATGTTTAAACGGAAATCCGTTTTAAAAGTTTGGACAATTTTACATTTTCAATTGGGCTTAATTGCAAAGGTGGACGTTTTGGTCGATTTTGGTTACACTTTGCACGCTGAGGATTAAATTAAATATTTAGGTTTTTAAACTGCAGAAACCTTAAAAGTAAATTAAAAGTTGATGCCGAAGCTAAAAACTGACGTTTAGTCTTAAGCATTAACAAATTTGTTTTACGGTTATGAGGTTAAGCATTAAGACAAACACAAGCCACAATGAGATGGTTTTAATAACACGAGTGCAGTAATATGATCTATTAAGTCTCCCCTAATACCTATTGATTAATAAAATAAATGTGAAAATAATGAAATTTTGAAAAGTTGTAAAAGTGCGATAAACGTAAACAGCGGCGATACTAGCGTCAATGTATGTAGTTTCATTTTGGTAAGCCATGCATATTTTTGATTCCAATTAGCTGAAAATTACCCGTTACTCCCCCTGCCTTCAGTATTAATTAAGCTCAACACTTCACACACACGTCCGACACGACCATTGTTTTTTTTTTATTTTACATTGCTGAACTAAAGGAAAAGACGAAATTATATATTATAAATCTAAAATATATTGAATAGGATCACTTTTTACCTCAGTTTCAAATTGGTTTTTCATATTATTGCGTGTGTAAGTACCTCCTTAATATTGACCTATTCATAAATTAAGGCCCAGAGAATCAAGCTAGCTAAGCGAAATAAAATAAAACCAATTATGTTTTCTTTGACTGAAAACGATATGAATATATAGGCTAACTCGCGCCGAATTGAGCGATACGATAGCAAGAAACTACCAAAATAGTATTATTTCTCATACTACGTTTTAGTTATATGTTGTCTGTGAAAAGTGAAAATAGCGTTGTGTTGTTAATTTTTGTGATTAAAGTGTTGTTACGGTACGAAAATTACATTTTCATAGTTTGGTTATTTATGTTAAGTTTTCGGTTTTAAATTTTTAAAGTACCTAGGTAGACTCTCACCTTAAACATTAATTAATAGTCAATAGTTCCACTTAAATCAGTTTGAAACCTTTGTTGGTTATGTTTATATTCCAGGAATGTTTTGTATCTTGTAAGACATAGCCAAGTAGATTGATTTCTTCTGTTCTTTGTTTCATACTACTTGTGGACAGGTCTTATTTCAAATGCTTGTTTTAATTGATTAATGATTAGTGACTTTACAAGTTATCAATAGAAATAACTTTTTAACGTTGCATATAAGATGTAGGTTAAATTTTTTGAGTGCTGTGATTCAGTGTCAAACTGACAGTTCTGGATTTTCACGGCAACGTTTGGTTAATTTTTGCCTTGGTTGCGTTGGTTGACTTCGGTCGCCGTTAGTTTTCTATGGTGTAAAAGGGGTTATAGTTTTCTATTTCATGGATAAGTATGACTTATTTGTCGACGATTGTTTTGGTATCTATGTATGTCGAAGAGGGAATGTTATCGGCCCATTCGACAAAAGACACTTGAAAGGAATGTACGTTTGTGGATCTAGCTCCCAAATTTTAGTTTTCCTGAGTAGGGAAGGCCATGTGTTGCCGATAAAACATCCACAAATGTATTAAAAAAGGGTATGGCTACGTAGTTTGCCTATTTTTTCGAATCATTGCCGATTAAAATTGTTTTTCCATCAACTTCACCAAGCTATCCTAGACGCCATTTTGTAGATTGGAACCCTCGTTAGTTATTTGAGGTAGGTATAAACTTTAGTATCTAATTACCCTCGATGGGTCTTACAAAAGTTTATTTGTTTCATGTTGTACATCTAAAATTCAATTTTAGGGTTTTTTTTGGTAGAGGCTAAAAGCCCAAACTGGAGTACTAGTTTTCGTATTGGAGTTGCCTGGACGCAAGACGTACCAGTTGCCATGTACTATTTGAATTTTTGGAGACTAGCTGTGTAGCAGTATCCACGTTAGCTGTTTCAGGGACCATGTGTGTGTGTGTTTTACTGAAGATTGAGTCTTTATGAACTTTGGGTAGCACATAAACTTTCAGCTAAGTACAATTTTTCTTGAGTATGTTGTAGCATAGTGACAACTTAAAATCTTAAAATTTTGCATTTGCATATTGTCCTATATATAGTGTTTTGATAAAGTTTTGAGGCCATGGTATGTACAGTGCATTGTAAAAGTGTAGCGTATGTCGACATAGCGATAAGACGTCACAAGAGTCTCTAGTAGTTTAAAACGTTAGGTAGTCTGTTACAGCTAATTTCGTGGTAAATATAGTTACAATTGTTAATATAAAGTAAATGTTTTTGTTTCCCGGCTAAAGGCCATTCGTTTCTTCAAACTTTAACTCTTGTAACTTTAACATTTTAACTATCTACGCCCGAGTGACTAGGATGCTTATTGAGTAACCACAGGTACTTGTAAGATTTTGTATTGTACTTTAAGAATGCTCTTATGGTAAATTTAGTTAGTTGTGAGAGGTTCTTGCACAGACCTTGCAGAAATTCCAAGTCTGAGGCAATGTCCTGGATGTAGGTCTATGTGGCTACCAGGTCAGACTAAACAGTTCTTTTTTTTACAGTGTAGGCCTGACAGTTGCCGTCTTGTGCAAGGCCCTATCAGACGTGGTTTGACTTTTAATCATTCTTTTAATGATAACTTTGAAATTTGAACCTTTAGAACTTCTATCTCAAACCTAATACTATCACTCTGTTACTACATTTAACTTATCTACCTTTAACTTTAAGTACCTATTGTCTACCAAAATAAGAGGAGCTTGCATTTGTAAATCCAAGTAGCCAAAGGCCTAACACGATATAAGAAATAAATATTTCTATTGGTCTCTGCTAAAATTTGGCTTTTATTTGAAAGGCAGCGACTTTGAGGGACTGGAGTGAATGAGAGCTTGTAAGAAGCTATTGTGAATCGATCGTGACATAATTGTTTTATTTCCTAGTTTGTTTGTTTTTTTTTGAGACCAAGCACTAGAACATTTAAAGGCTTGTAAGTAAAATAAAACTAACGTGGAGTCTTCAGAATTTGACTTTAGCTTACTTATATAAGAGTGGTAAATCTCTCAATCTAGAAGCAAAATAGCGAACCTACCCTGAGTTGATCTAGCTGAGGGGTGAATTTCAGGCAGCACAACAAAGGTCATTTTAGGAACTGTTGTCTGAAGTACATCCTCCAGGGCGTAAGGTTATCAGAGTAAGAGTGGATAGGTTGCCTTGTTGCATCAGGTGAGTTATCTCACTGAGTGTCTTTTCTTTTAGGGATTAAATTTATTGGTTTTATATTTAAAATAGTGCCTGAGATAGCCGGAACATAAATAAATGAAAATAAAAAATGAAAGGATTATTATTGCTGTTAATACGGTTTAGACTTTATACTGACATTTTATCATAAGATTCGTATGTAAATAAACCTTCTGGAGCTGACACAATGTAGGTAAATCCCTTTGTGATCCATTGCACCCCTTAGAGTATATGAAACAGAGATGAAGTAAATAGGCCAGCGTTTGAGGGAGCTTACAATGTAGGTAAATCCATTTGTGTCCATTTCACCCGTCGGCGCTGAGTCAGGTGGTAATTGGAGAGGACACTTTGTCGGTAAATCCCTTTGTGGTCCATTGCAATTCTTAGTTCCATCATAGGTGCTATATTGAAGTGGATAATATCTGGAGAGGATCATAATGTAGGTAAATCCCTTTGTGATCCATTGCACCCCTCATTCCTATGCCAACTGGTATCTGGAGCGGAAACATAATGTAGGTGTTTATGTTCTATTGCACGCTCAGTGCCAATGATGAGACTACAGTAAATTGTTTACTCGTATGAATTAACTCAGAATCAACTAAGCCATCATTGAAGCAAATTAATTAATTAATCCATATTTAAAGATTAAATAGCTTGCCCGTTAAAGAATTGGACACTTTTGTGAGATTTTATTTATAGTACATATTTACTTGTGATGTCTACGTTAGGAAGATCCTCAACCCTTGAACAACCGGGTACGCTCCATTCGAGATAGAAAATAAAGAGTAAAACAGTAACTAGGGTGACCCTGGTATGACTTATGAATATTAGAGTTTTGCTAATCACAAACATCTTAATGACGATTACTTTACTACTAATGATTACAAATTAAAATTAAATCAGCATAAATATATATCGTCTTACATGTGCGTCCAAACAAGATATTTTTTTTAAATTTTAAAATACTTACCTGAGGTCGTAATCCTAAATAAACCTATAAACGAGACCGAAACTTTTGTGTTTTCACAGATCACACTCACTCACACTTATTTTACACTAATTTAGTCCTTCTCTTTACCGAATACTAAGCCGTGGTAAATTAATTGAGCGACCATTAGGGGGACTGTACTGGTACGGTTCTTGGTCGGATTGAAACAAACCTTAAATTTACTGGCAAATCTGATTTTGCCGAGTATGACGGTGTGTGAAGCCTTCAGATATAAAGTGCTGTATGTTTGGTTGCCTATCCTAAAGCCTGGAGTTTTTAAGGTATTTTCATGGTAGGGTAGGCTTGCCGGACCTGGTTCTGGTTACAAAAGC
Source organism: Polydrusus tereticollis (assembly GCA_963920685.1). Taxonomy (NCBI): domain Eukaryota; kingdom Metazoa; phylum Arthropoda; class Insecta; order Coleoptera; family Curculionidae; genus Polydrusus; species Polydrusus tereticollis. Next base: position 92,292,846 of record OY987329.1, on the reverse strand, counting down.
GATTTAAAAAGTAAAACAACTAATTTGATAGTGGTGTGTTTACCAGTACTCTACCATGACGTCCTGGGTTACAAGGACAATTTGACAAGTAAAACGGTTATTCGATGACAGCTAGCGAGTTATTAAAAATGCGAATTGATAGGATTTTATCGACATTTTTTTTATTGATATTGAACTGATTGAACTATTTATGCTTATTAAGCACTATTATTGTTTGGGTTTAGTTTAAATTCAGTTTATACTAATCTTTGGATTTCTAATAGTATTTTAATGAATATAGAACGCAGCAAAATCTCATATTTGTTAAACAAAAGATAACAATGAGGGGGAATTGCACTTTATACGTGCACTTTATAGGGTTTCTGGTTTATGTTAGACCGATTCTAAATTCATTTTTGAAACACAAGGAATGGCTGAATGTGATTGTAGATAAAATGAATGATTATCGAAAAAATAACCGTTTATGTGGTGTTTTATTTTATAATTGAACTCTCCACTATCTATTTATAATTATTACACAACATACGTTATCTCTTAAAGTTAAGAATGCCCGACACATACATACAGAAAAACTCTGTAAAACAATATAATCTGCAATAAAATTATATGAATAAAAAATTACGTAAAGTTGACTTTCATTTAAAAAGCCTCCATTGCATTTTTTGGTCTTTATCTGCAGTTTAAAATAAAAATTAAAATTTGGTCGCTAAAAGTTGTAAAGGAATAATTTCTATAATAGGATGTTTTTAATAAAAAATTCTTGGAATCTTTGAACGGATGAATTGCATTTCTTCTAAACTAAAAAATATGTATATATATGACAAAGAGTGCTGCCATATTATTCTAAACGATTTATTGCAATTTAATTATAACTCTCACTTGTAACTTTTTTGGTAATATAATTGAATTGGCAACAGTGTTTCGCATTTACGATTTGTTCGTAGAAAATTCAATTTATGTTCCAGTTATCGCATAAGCACAGCTTTGGAAAAATCGAGTGAATTTTAAACTCGAATTTATTTTGACTGAAATAAACTTAATGTTTGTTATCGGCAAAGTCTGTAATCTATTTGTTATCTATAGAACTATCTTTGGAGTATAAATAAATAAAGCATAAAATCATGAGTTAAGTGTATAAATAAATTACAATCATTGCCTAGGCATTTTAGAACAGTTGGCTTGATTTTTTTAACAGAATACTTTAAATAGACCTAGTTGTTTTATTTTTACGCTTGTCATCTTTTACCCCAAATGGTTAAACTATGCCGGTTTTAAATTTCAAATTTGTTTGGTATCGTATATGATATAGCATAAAAGTAGATAGATAAAAGCGGACTCTTGTCTCAGGAACACAGACTTTCCTGCCAGTATTTACTTAGTTTGAATGTTACGTTTATTTGTTTAAGTAAAGTTTTTAGACCCATGCACTGACAAAACTTAGTCTAAGTATGATATACATATTTCAATATTTTCTAAAATGTGGCTATAATACCAAACAAGGAACATATTATTATCATCCGCGGGGCTCTTATACTTTCGATTTCTGGTAAGCTTATAAAAATATGACTATTCATTTTAACAAATTAGAAACCAAGTAAGCAGCAAGGCATTATATTTAATGCAGGCACATTTCTAAAAGAAAAGCTTTTGTTACTTAATTCGAGAGAGTAAAAAACCATTATTGAACTATAAGACCCAGTGGTCTTCACCATATTCCATATGTGTAGTCCAATTATTATTATTTAATTATGTTTATTGTTAGGAGTCCCGAGATCGGGTAAGTAGAGGCACAGGTAGTTTACCTACCTGTGCCTCACTGTTTCAAAAATTTTAAATGTTTAGTTACTTTCCGGCATTTGTTGGAAAACTTCGTTCTTAAAAATGGCTTGTGTTTCTGAATTTGTTGCTGAGAAAGGGATTAGTAAAACTGCGCTTTCTAGAAATGAGAAAATTATTATTCTCAATGTGTTCAACGCTTTTCGCCACCAACATTCAACATTCGGAGTTGCAGAAATAGTTGAAATGTGTTCGAATATGACTGGAGTCGGACAGTCAACAATATACCGACTTGTTCACGAGGATACACGCGGTCCCATCAGGTCACCAAAGAGAAGCACAGTAAGAAAAAAAAATGTAATAAATGAGAATCATGCACTCGTTTTATTTAAAAAAAAGAAATACCTACCTTGAACCAAATAATATCTGAAATAAAAAGGATGATTTCATTCCACCCATGGGTAAGAACAAACTATGAAAAACTTTGAGGGAAATGAATTTTTGTTATGAAAAAACAACAAAACAGAAAATCACTTTCAATAGAGAAAGACGAAATCATCCGCTGGTGACGACGATATTTGAGGGCAGTTAAACAGTTTCGAAGGAAAAACAGGAATATCAATTATATGGACGAAACTTGGTTGAATGATAAATCAAAACCGACTATAGATAGATAGATAGATAGATAGATAATGTTTTATTTGTTTCTAAGAAAAAGCCAAAAGGCGTAAAACAATTGTCGCAGTACAATGATTACAAAAGTTACATTATAACTGTTAAAATTTATAATAATATATAAAAAAATAAATACATATAACTGACACATACGTCCTAACATACACACAGGTAGTAGTGATTGTAGATTTAACAAGATTTAACAAGAGAAGAAAATACACAGAAGAAAGTCAGGCAAAAATGTAATTTACAATCCAAGATAACGTTCAGAGAATAGCGGATCTCTCAGAATCACTATAAAATTCATTTAGACTATAATATGCCTTTTTAATTAAAAATTTAGTTATAATTGTTTTGGCTTGGCCATGAGGTAGGTTACGTATGCTCTCTGGAAAATTATTGTATATTTTTATAATAGTGTAAGAAACATTTTTTTGTATATAGCTAAAATTACATTTTTCCGGTAAAAGGTTGGCCTTGTGTCGGGTAAGATATTGGTGGTTATTAATAGTATCTTGAAATAAGTCTTTATTATTATGGACAAACATAAAAGAATCTAATATATACATACTAATTAGAGTTAAAATTTTGTTACTACTAAATATGCCCTTGCAACTTTCGCGTTTCTCCATTCTAAAGATAAACCTAATGCACTTTTTTTGAAGTCTTAAAACTCTCTCTATTTCTATTGAATTCCCCCAAAAAGTGAGGCCATACCTTATCCTAGATTGAATGAAGGCATGATATGCTGAAATCGCAGCATCAACACCAACGTTCTCAGCAAAAACCCTTAAAGCATAACAGTACCTAGACGTAGCCACTGCCACGTGCTCGACATGCGCTCTCCAATCCAATCTTTTGTCTATTATAAGTCCAAGGAAAGATAAGTTAACTTACAGTTGTAGCACTGGACATTTTTCAAATCCCGCTTCTTCGGTGCAGGTACTTCCAGGCGACTCTCAACATGACGTAGCTCGGTGTTGCGATCCCGCCTTGAGCTTCTAGGCTGTGTGCTAGCATCATTCTCTTGAGAGGGCTTGTCGTCACGTAATGAAGACAAGTACTCCTCATACAGCGCTTCGGGCGTAACGTAACGGCCTGCCCTGGCACCGTTTTGAATCGTCGCGTTCATAATCCCATCTATTAAGCATGAAACCGCATCTCTTCCAGATATTTTGCAAGTTCTTATAAGTTCCATTTTACTAAAATAGTAGTTCGTCATGGTTTCATTCCGTTGTTTTGTTCGATTTAACATTTTACGTAACGCTGTAGCGTGATCTATGTGGTCTGGGAAGGTTTTTGCGATTAGCGTCTTCCATTCGATCCCAGAACCAGGGTATGTTGATAGACTGTGATACCAATTACGAGCCATACCAACCAGGCGCGATTGAACTTGGTAGACAGTCGTAATGTCGTCCCAGTTATTAATTTCCTTTATTTGGTCAACTTTGTCCAGCCACTTAACAGCGGACATATTGTCATTTTCCGGATCAAACTCAGGTATACAGTCGCTCCTTAATGAAAGGCGTCTAGGCTCTGATTGTGGTATTTGTTGTTTAACTAATACTTCAAGTAGATTTTCTAACCTGTGAACACGTGATTCCACCGTCGAGGCTTCAATTGATAGGGCCGGCGCCGGCGTAACTGTGGCATGCCTCTCAGTTTCGTTAAATAGGCTCTCGTTGGCTCGAGGTGGCGTAAATCCCCGATTTTCGTTAACACCTTCACTTTGAGACGTTCGTAACGGTCTCTCAACACTTTTATCCCTAGGCAAAGGACGATTTCCTTTCGACTTACCCACCCCCGTATAAGGATGTCGATTGATCAATCGTTCGCTTCCGGCTTGATGACCGACGTGAATTATTGGTTTTGTACCTTCCACTCGACGAAGGACAGCTACTGTCTTCCGAGTCGGAAGAATCCTTTCTATGCCTTTTACGGCCCATTATAATGTAATAAACGTATCAATCGTAAAACAATAAACACTACCACAAACTTAAACTTAAGAGAGAATAACCAAAAACACTAAAACTTTAAACAATAACCACTTAACTAACTTAACTTCGACAACACACAAAAACAAGCAGAAAAATTATTTTGTTCACCCCACACCTGAACTGTAAACTACTATGAATAATTAACAAAAGTCCTTTTTCAAAATTAGACTATATTGTTACACAAAAATATGAAATAATCCAAAAATGCAAGTTTAGCGAAAGAAAGCGTCGACATCAATGTTTTCTCCACCCAAGTCCTTATATCATCGTTCGGCCGGGCGGGCGATGTGAGTCAGCACGCCGCAAATGAAAAAGCTCTCGTATACAGGGCAAAAGTTGCTTACAGAATATGGGAAGCTGATAACAAGCTAGAAAGCACTGTAGAGCCCCTTATTATTTCTCTGGACCCCAACGACGATAGTTCATCCGACTAATATTGCAATTTACCTAAAATTTACAATATGACCCTTACGTTGACCACCCTGCTTAATGGGTTCTGTAATTGCAAATTGACATTTAATTTTCTCTGACATTAAGCAACAGAGTATATAACCGAAATTTTCCCTCAAACAGATTTTCTATTACTTGGCTGATTATTGTCAAACTATTAAACATAACGTTTCTCTTCATTAGATTAAAAATTACCAAGTTTTAGAGCAAAGCAACCACCATATTATTTCAAAAAATTCATACTTACACGAACTAACAAATTGGTTAATTCAATTATGCTAAGCACTTAATTTAAGCAGTTGCAGAATTACTTTTTTATGCTTAATAAAGAAATACAACAAGGCAGATATTTCGTGGTTTTGATCTGGATGTTTCTTATTTCTAGTCAGTCGGTACTGTGAACAAATAAGATAACCTATTTAACCAATAAACACGATTCTTAAAACAATATAGCTAAAATTGAATAGAAATTAATACAGTCTGAGTATGAGTGTATATTTTAAATACATCAGCTTCTTAATTGAAGCTGATATCATGTCTCTGCGTTTTTACAAATCACATTTTTCCTTCAATTAAGTATTTTGCCTTCGTGCAAGTATTTCTGTTTTTTTTTCGTACAAGTAAATAACGTAATGAGACTTAATGTATATTTATGGAACTCGAAGGTGCAGTCGTTAGCCGGTATAATAGTAGGCATACAATAGATATGGCTTATATGGGTTAAAAACTTTTAGCAATAAATAAAAAGCAATTTACAAGAAATTTGTCACACTTCAACAAAATAAAATTAATTTTGTTTGCAAGCAAGCAGGAAAGAATTTTCAGAGCAACTGGTTTTACAGAATCGCTGTTAAGGAAAAAGAAATTGCCAAGTGTAATTTATCTTCTTCAGACCAGGAACATTAACCAAGATTAGAGAAATTCGCTAAACGAAATCGAAAGTGGGATTTAACTTGGTTCTTGAATAAATTAACTTTGAGGATGCTAATCGTCCCAAAACGTTAAGAAAGGCTGTAATTTCAATGGTTTAGGCCTTTGCCAATTAAAGTTTAAATTGGCCTTATTTATTTAAATTAAGGTTAATTCGTGAACATTTTTTGACATAAAACTTTCTTATAAATAATGTTGTATATTCACAAAAATATCAGTGTTGTTACTTTGTATGCTACTTACAGGTAAGAACAATGTGACTATACTCTGTTGGTTAATGAGAGAGTAATAAAATGTAAATTTTTAATGACAAGACCCATTAAGCAGGGTGTATAACTTAAAGGTTGCATTGTGAATTACAGGTAAATGCAATGATGGTTTTTAAAAATTCCGTGTCTCAGATATTTAAGACCTACAGACCCCGAATCGAATTAGAGTCACCCTAATTTGAATACAAAAGAAAGACGAGTTTGGTGAATGAAAGCAATGTGACAGCGGAGTTACTACAGGTAGTTTATTAGAATAATAAGTATTATAATAATTATAGAGATAGGCAGATAATTGAGACATTAGTTATTCTAATATTAAGTATTAATTTAAAGAAATAGTCCATTCTCGAAGTGGAGTTGAAATATAGGGAAAGGGGAAAAAAAGTCAAAAAGTCTTTCTCCACTAATTTAATAGTGAGCTATTAAAGGCTCAATTTTAAAATTAAATTGTCTCTACATGTTTCGAAGGTAGTAACCTTCATCTTCAGGAGACCAAAGTAGTGCTGCAGTTATTATTAGCTGTAGAGAGAGAACTGTTGGTGGAAAATGACGTTGATGGAGTTTTTTTTATTTAAAAATATTTTGACAAGATATTAATAATTGAATGTAATCAGCATGCTAAAATTGGAATTGAAAGTGGAATGTTATATTTAAATCAAAGATCCTGAAAAGACTCTGTCAATCTGTGGTCGAATTTAAATTATTTAATTTATTTTCCCTTTTTAAATTCGACCACAGATTGACAGTATCTTTTCAGAAACTTTGATTTAAATATAACATTCCACTTTCAATTCCAATTTTAGCATGCTGATTACATTCAATTATTAATATCTTGTCAAAATATTTTTAAATAAAAAAAACTCTACTGCTAATAATAACTGCAGCACTACTTTGGTCTCCTGAAGATGAAGGTTACTACCTTCGAAACATGTAGAGACAATTTAGTTTTAAAATTGAGCCTTTATTAAATTAGTGGAGAAAGACTTTTTGACTTTTTTTCCCCTTTCCCTAATATTAAGTAGATAAAAACTTATATAGAAGTAAGAATAATATGAAAATACACAAATTGGAATAAATATTAATATTAATAAAACAAATATTTACTATGTACAATACAACATAAATTTTAAATTTTAGTCATCATGTTCCGAGAAGTCCGATGAACTATCGTTATTAGGGTCCAGAGAAATAATAAGGGGATCTACAGTGTTTTTTACCATGTTATCAGCTTCTCACGTTCTTTCTTCTATTTGAATCACATGTTCGACGCAAAAAGTTTTTCATAGTTTCTTCTTACCCAAGGGTGAAATGAAATCATCCTTTTTCATTTCATACATTATTTTGTCCAAGGTAGGTACTTCTTTTTTTTTAAGTGAAACGAGTGTGTGATTCTTCTGATGACAGTATTTTCATCCTGATTTATTACAGTTCCTTTTCTTCCTGTACTTCTTTTTGGTGACCTGATGGGGCCGCGTTTATACTCGTGCACAAGTCGGTATATTGTTGACTGTCCGACTCCAGTCATATTCAAAAATTTCAACAATTTTTTAACTACGAATTTTGAATTTTGTTGGCGAAGAGCATTGAACACATTAATAATAATAATTTTCTCATTTTAAAAAAGCACAGTTTTACTAATCCGTTTCTCAGAAACAGATTCAGAAACACTAGCCAATTTCAAGTACGAAGTTTTTTAAGAACGCCGGAAAGTGATATTTCAAATTGTTGAAACAGTGAGGCACAGGTTAGTTTAAGTACAATAATAATAATTGGAGTACATCTATGGAATACGACGAAGACCACTAGGTTTTATGGTTCAATAATGATGTATTACTCTCTCGCATTAGGCAACAGACAGTGGGTTTAATTGGGGGGCTCTATCACATATCATGTATTAAATTTAAACAAACATGTTAAGATATTATTATGTCGACATCTAGTATTTGGAACCATATGGCATACCCTATATAGCGACAACCCGCAATATTTTGGTTTAATGTTAGTGCCAGCGGTGGATGGAATGAAATCTTTAATCTTTAGGCGAGCGATTCAAATTATGTAAAGTATATACTTTTTTTCACTACTAACCTATAACATCGCCATTATTGACCCATTATTAACGTTAGAAATCGTTTCTCTCTACCTTATAAGTTATTATTGACCATGGTCAATAATAAGGCATTGAAATCCATTATTGACCGATCTTCAAGAATCTATTTGAACACAGGTAACATGATTTTTTGATTCTACAACATGAATTCATTGTGGTTAGGCAACCAGATAATTATCAATACATATTAGATTATTAGAGATTCTTGATATTGTAAAATATCGATACAATCAACATTTTTTCTGTTTCCATCCTTAATTCTGGAGGTGTCCACATAATAATATCACTAACATTTTCTTCGCTCATTTAAAAAAAAAACGGAAAACTCGTGAAATCTGACGACATAAATGAACAAAACTTGACATTAACAAAGCCACCTGACAAAACAACAAAATATTTTGCCAATTCCAAAGCGCATGCAACTTGATTAAAAAATATACTTATACCAACCTATAATTTTTTATAATTATTAATACTATAAAGATAAATGTCTTATAAAAAATTGTAGTAGTGGAATAGTATATTATTAACCAAGGTTTAGACAGCCATCATTATTGCCCGAGCGGCAAGTTTAAATCACGAGGAGCGAAGCGACGAGGGATTTAAGACGCGAGGGCTATAAGGTGTCTAAACCGTGGTTAATATAATATTTTTTTTCCACTACTTTCACGAGTTTTCCGTTCTTTTAAAAAATGAGCGAAGAAAATGTTAGTGTTAGGTGTACACCTCCAGAATTAAGGATGGAAGCAGAAAAAATGTTGATTGTATTGATATTTTACATATCATTACATATCAAGCATCTCTAATAATCTTATATGTATTGATAATTATCTGGTTGCCTAACTGTTAAAAATGTTTATGAATTCATGTTGTCAAATCAAAAAATCAAGGTACCTGCGTTCAAATAGATTCTTGAAGATCGGTCAATAATGGATTTCAATGCCTTATTATTGACCATGGTCAATAATAACTTATAAGGTAGAGAAAAACGATTTCTAACGTTAATAACCGGTCAATAATGGCGATGTTATAGGTTAGTAGTGGAAAAAAAATATTATATTATTATTTTAAACAAGAAGATGGATTTGAAACCGGTTAGCACCCATTTAACCAATGTAAGTATACTATACAAATGCAGTAACATTGTAATAAATTACCAACTGTTTCTTAATAAATGTAGTTGACTAAGTTGGACAAGTTGCAGTTCGAATATTCTATATTTCAGTAATTAAAAGAACCATGGCAACTCCCCAGCGTTGAACTCACAGGTCAAATTATTGTGTTTATTCATTTCTTTTGAAGATTTTAACTAAATTTGCAGTTTTTTCATTATTTCTTTGATAAAATGTTATTTTGTTTTATGGAAAGATCGTTTGGTTCAATTGTAGTCACTGATTTTAAAGAGAAAACAACTAAATCCAAAAAGTAAAAGGAAAAAGAAACCTTACTAGTAACTGAAAAAGTGTTAATAATTTATATCTCAAAAACTAGGCGTTTCCAGTGAAAAAGCATATTATTATCTAAAACTGTGATCAGCGACCTTTAATTAGTCCATTTAAAAAATGTTAGCGAAAAATTCGCTGTTTTCGGTCTTCCAAATAATTACCCGAAATCACATACATATACCAATATATTGCTAATACCGTGTTACAGAAATGTCCCCAGCATGCGGCGTTTTCCGGAACTGTTGGGCCTGCGCAGTTCGCGTGCACATCAGGTCCGGCTTTAAAATTATTTAACTTACTGTGTTGGAATAGGTATTGATTTATAAATAAAACGCAACTCTAGTAAATCTTGGTATAATATGAAATATAAGAAGATGTAAGGCATCAATTTTCTCGAAAAGGCATTACACTGCAAGAAATTATGAAAATTTCAAGACTTGCGTATTTTGGGGCGTAGATACAGAAATTGAAATTTCGAATTACAGTTTAGTTTCTGGCATAGTTTCGTAAGTAATGTTAGTTGATCTTAACACCAGAACAGGTGCTCTTTGTCGCCTGGTCTCCTTCTATCATTTTCTATTCAACATACGATGAAAGTTGCAACACAATTACTTTTTTTTAAGATTGAAAGTAAATCAGGACGGAGGTTTTAAATGTTTATTATAGTATACTTGATAAATCAGTGAAACCAACAATTATTCTATTAATATATTTATTTATATTATAAAACTACAGTTAAGGTTTTAGTAGAAAAAATGTTAATGTTCAGCACACTAAAAAAAAAACAAAAGAGGGGTAATAAAAGTAGTATTTGGATGTATATTCTTTAAACAAAAATAAAGGTTTTTACGCTGAAATATGGAAGCAACAGTAAAATAGCAGCCGTATTGACGAAAGACGTAATATTAATGCATAATTAGATATAATGTGAAGAATTTTGTTAGGGTGGCAAGAAGAGACAAGAATTGTTAAAATAGTACACTACTAGACATTCAATAAACAATGTGCGCCATGGATAAGGATGGTATCCATACATTGGCACTGGAAATGTCTTTATATGGGTACATATTATTTAGCTTTGACAAGCAACAATGTTTGGGAAAGCGTTTTTTACTATAACAGGATATCTCACGCAAGAGAAGATCCCTTGATCCTCTGAGTAAATCAAATATCTTACAACATATTCTGAACTGTTAGCTTAGGTTAGTTTACCACTAAAAGCAATGTATAGACGACATAAGCAGGTATGCAAAACTGATGGCATATTTAAAAATGAAGTCTGTGGGATACAAAGCTAAGAAATCAGAGGCATTCTCCAAGAATGAAGTTGTAAAATTCCTTGTTACGGCACCAGATGAGGAGTTTTTATTAATAAAGGTACTTAATTGCGATTTTTTTAAAATCTACTTTTAAATAGCAACTTAGCAGATTTGCTTATTTTAATTTGGGAAAAATCAGTAAACAAGTTGGACACAAATAATATCCCTAGTTTAAACTGTGTCCAGCTTCAAATTGGATATATTTTTGTAAAGTACTTGAACGTTATGGTAGGTATACCTACGAACAGCTTAAATATTCCAAAAAAGAACATTTACCTAAATAAATAGATGATTCTGTTAAAAGCAATGTAAATGTTATGCGGGGATACAATTTTAAAATTATTTTAAGTAGCCTAGGTACTTACCTAAAGAACTGGATTTGGGTCGCTGGCTTGCAAAACAATACCATACACTTGTTTTTCATCACAAACTTACACTAAAAGGTACTGTACTATAATCTAAATAAGCCTAAACTATTTATAAAAGTCTAATCTAGTAAAAAAAAAACATCGAATACAATAGACCACTAGTCCTTGCTTTCGTAGACTTTCAAAAGACCTTCGATACGGTAGAGCTGAATACGGTCTTCAGTGCATTACAGGAATGTCGGGTTGACTACAGATACTCAAAGCTGATTTACAATATCTACAAAAATGCTACAATAATTGTAAAACTCCATGAAAATACTAAATGCATTCAAATCGGCAGAGGTGTCAGACAGGGAGACACGATATCGCCCAAACTCTTTATCACAGTCTTAGAGTACGCTTTTAAAAATCTCAATTGGGATAATAAGGGCCTAAATGTAGACGGTCGAAACTTAACAAATCTACGTTTTGCGGATGATATAGTTTTGCTCTCAGATAACCTTAAAGACATTAAAGACATGTTACAAGAACTACAAAAGGTATGTGCTGACGTAGGTCTAAAAATGAATACCTCAAAAACAAAATGTATGACAAATTTAGTTTCCAGTGAACAAATTTTCATTGGTGATGAGGAGGTGGCTCTGGTGAGCAAGTATGATTATCTTGGCCACGAAATCCAAATCTCCAAACGTGCGAAATGAAAAGAAGAATTACACTATCTTAGGCAGCCTATGGAAAGCTTCCAGAAGTCTTTAGAAGCGACACGCCACAATGTTTGAAGAGGAAGATGTTCGATCAATGCGTGCTGCCGGTCATGACCTATGGAGCCGAAACCTTAACACTAACCACAGGAAGTGCTAAAAAGCTTATGGTAACACAGCGCAAGATAGAAAGGTTCATGCTCGGAATGTCACTGCGGGATCATATAAGAAATGAAGACTTACGAAGGAGAACCGGCGTCACAGATGTAGTTACCCAGATTCGCAAACTTAAGTGGAAGTGGGCTGGACACGTGGCACGAATGACGAACGGGAGATGGACGAAAAGGCTGCTCGAGTGGAGACCGCGCTTGGATAAGAGAAGCAGGAGAAGACCCCCTACGCGTTGGACGGACGATCTAAGGAGATGTGCAAGCAATTGGATACAGAGAGCTCAAGACAGGAGGGAATAGACAGAAATGGGGGAGGCTTATGTCCAGCAGTGGACGCAAAGAGCTGAATAATGATGATGATGATGATGATGATGAATCTAGTAATAAGTTTTTAACGAAAGTTCCAAATACAACAAATAACTAAAAATCACTCAAAATAACGCTAAGAGATCTCACAATAAACACGCCAAGTACTGTGTATATAAAAAATTAAGTGACAACCGGCTTTGGACAATATGAACTTTAAATATCAAAAAATCGTAGAAATCCGACGTACTGCGCATGAGCCACATTTCCGAAAAATCACGCATGCCGGGACATTTTTAGATTGGTCGACAATTAGCTTTGTTTTTTTACTTGTGGGAGTTCAGTGCCCGAAATTCAATGCAATAAATTAAATCCAAAAGTTACCAGTAGGTCTAGCTTGACAAAGTTATCTTCTGAAAATCTGGTTCTGGTTTAGGAAAGCGATGTTTCTTAAATGTGGAAGAATCAGTACATTCAGGTACAGAACACATTATTGAAGATAAAAAAGAACTTTGAAATGTTAGAAAATTACAAAGACAAAACAAAAAATAAAGTGGACAGTAATTTCTGACATTAATGGGTCTGTCGTGTCACCGGCACGTCTCGGGTGGCCGGTGGGTTGACATGATAACGACATCAGCGCTTGCAATGGATGCAATTATCCATAACATTATATTCGCAGGCTTCCATTTCAGAAAACTCTATATAGGTAATGCCTTATACTTTAAACTACTGTATGAGCAAATGTCTTTTTTATCTAAGAGGGCTTGCACGGATTCATATTAGGACATGGTATGCCATTTTTCCTGCACGCCGGCATGGTGAAGTGAAGTATCTTTGAGCTGTAATATCCTCTAATTAGCTAAAACAATGTGATCTTAACATAAATACTTCACTTCAAGTCACGATGGTAAAGAATCCAATTTTAATTTTCTAAATCTCCCTTTCTTAATTATAACATTATGTTCATTTTCTACCCCCCTATAACCTAACAATTTGTTAGCCAATACTTCAGGCATGGTTGGATAAAGCATCTTTGAGCACCTATATACATCATTTTCCTCTAATTAGCTACAAACCTACATAATTGCTTCACCACCTGCCCATTGGCTTCAAATTAATAAATTCCAACCTTAAAATAGTATAATTTTAATTTTTATTTCTTGTTTATCTCCTAAGAATGTGTTTCTCACTTCTAACCTCTTTAAACCCAGTATTTTGTTGACCACACCCCAGAAACGGCTACATGAAGCATCTTTGAGCACCTCACTTAAAATTAATCTCCTCTAAATAGCTATAACTGACATAATTGCTTCACCACCTGTCTCAGTGGCTGCAGACTGGGAATCCCCTTCTTCAAAGATACCTTGACCAAAATTTCAAATATCACATCTCAGTCTTGAACATTCATTAGAACCTACAATTTCAATTTTAACATATTTTTGATCTTCGCTTATGCAAAATAGAGCTGTCGTAATCGACTACTGTATCCCTGATGATTGACATTTCTATGTCCGAAACATGAAGGATATAAACATTAAAATACATATTGTGAAGGTGGACTGGCGTTGTTTTATTTGATTATATCAACTCCACTGTAATGGACTACTTATTCAAGATACAAATTTATTTTGTTGTCTACAAAAAAAGGAACAAAATAAGAATGTAGGGAAAGAAAAATACAAAGTAAAGAAATTGGCCACCACCATACTCGAAGCATATTTTATATTCACACGTCTCTTCATATTTTCGAAAGCGTAGACCAGCATCTCTGGATAAATGTTACAACATTCTTGGATAATCCATTCTTGTAACTACTGTAAATTTTTAACTGGTGTTTTAAAAACATTGTTCTTGAAATTAGACAAAAAAAAGTAGTCCGTAACCGTCAAACAAGGTAATCTCGGTAGGAATTCAATTTCGAAACTGATCAATCGGTCGTCGAAAATATTCCGTAGTTTCGGCGGATGTATGGGCGGTTGCAGCGCCCTGTTAAAAATAATCAAAACGTAGTAATTACTCAACAAGTGGATTGAAAATATTGCCCTTATACCGCTGTGCTGTGGAAAAAAGTAATTTGTTAAGGTTGCAATGTGGACTCTACAAAAAAATGGGGACTTTCACCACTCCACATATTCAGAGAATTCACACAACCGGTGAGGTGAGACAAGGCTTCATCAGAAAAAATGTCAGGTCTAATAAATCACTTATTTTCAATCAATTTTGGGAAAACCACTGAGAGTAATTTCTGCGTCTTCTGAAAAATATAGCTCGTAATTCTTGGAATACTTGTATTTTGTAAGGAAGCAAATTTAACGGTTTTTTAGAACAGTCCTGCATATTCTATACGATCTTCCCACTTCTTGAGACAGGCGTATTACACATTTTGTTTGCATATCTTATAATATTTGACGAACGTTAGCAAGAAGTTCTTCTGTTCTTACAAATGGTCTTTCAGCTCCTTTCTTGTGTTATATAGAACCTGTATCCCTAAATAGACCTACGGATCTGCTCAGACAATGATAAGATTCCCCAGCAGTAAAGCAACGTTAGGTTAATTTTTGCGCGTCCATGTTTACACAGTTATACATAGGCATTTGATTCTGTTAATTTTGACTGTTAGTTGGCTAAACTCCATCACTATGGGATTCAGAACAAAACTAATGACTGGTTAACAACTTACTTAAAACAGCGATGTCAGAGAACTATGTTGGATGATCTTGATTCCTCTTCCATATCAGCACTGAAAGAACTATATTCTGGGGTTCCCCAGGGATCTGTCTTGGGCCCTCTCCTGTTCTCAATTTTAATAGCTGATCTGGTGAATGTCCCGGAACAGTGTGAGATTCTTATGTTTGCTGATGATATCCAGCTTATCTTTCAGTTTTCACCAAAGGACAGTGATCAAGCAAGCTCTTTTATTAATACGGACTTGGGCCTTGTAAAGGCGTGGGCTGACAGAAGTGGTCTGGTTCTTAATCCATCTAAAACGATGCATCTTATGGTTGGTTCTCCGCAGGTTTTGCAATCCTGCGGTGAACTTTCCTTGAGTATTTGTGGCGATCCGATTTCCACGGTAAAGTCAGCCAGAAATCTTGTACTGATTATTGGTTCTCACCTCAAGTTCGACAGACATGTATCTTAGCCTAAAATGCCTCTTTCCGTTTAAGGATCTCCTTGATTCCGAAACGAAGAAAACACTTATTGTTTAAATATAATATACTAATTAGGAACACACAGTTAGCGCTACAACTCCATCTGACAAGTAAGGATTTTTAAAGATTTTTAACTTATTGTTTCCTTGGTGTTGTCCCATTTCAACTTCTGTGATGTTGTCTATGGTCCTTGCATCACGAATGGCGCTCGCAACCAGTTGCAGAGGATGTTTAATCATGCTGTCCGTTGTATAGCGCCTGGACACAGGTTCGCTCATATGACACCGTATATCCGTGAACTCAAACTGCTTAAGCCTAATGAATCCCGTTTTATTCACTATGCCTGTTTCGTGCAGAGAATCCTTAATTCTGACGTCCTACAGTATTTGGCTACTAAGTTAAAAAGACGGGTCGACGTGCACACTAGAGACTTAAGGGGTATTGATTATCGTTTCGATACCCCCAGACACAAAACGTCTGCGTTTCGGGCTAGTTTTTCGTTTTGTGCTCCTTTTTTCTGTAACAATCTGCCGGATTTTTGAAGTGTCTCTATTTCGACATTTAAGACTAGTTTAAAGGCCGAGATCTCGAATGACAGTTTTAAACGCAATGTCGATTTAAATTCTTTCTAATCAGATGTAACAGGTTCACCCGGGCCTTTCTGTTTTTCTGATTATTTATTGTAGGTATGTATAATTTATATTCATATATGCTTTAATGTACCCAAGTTAAAATTTTTTAATACCTATAATATATATTTAGTGCATTACTAATATTAATGTGTAATCGATCATACACCAAAAATTTTTAATTGTAATTAATTGGCATGGTGTTTGTATCATTTTTATGCACCTTGTCCCTTTGTGTTGTTTCTCTAAAAAAAAAAGAAAATGTACACAATAAATTATTTGAATTAAATGTACAAACGCTGATTCTAATACCACTCACCATTTACTCTAACCCCGCTCCGAAAATACACTTCAATTATCCTTAAAACCTAATGCGTGAATTATTCAAAAAAATTGATAAATTAGCGATGAATGAAATTACTAGTAACGACTGTTAAAGATGCTGCTATTTCCTGACACCCAACAGGTATTAAGCTCTACTGCTAAGCAATACGGCTTCAGATGCAGACCACATTTTGGTGATAATAATTTTTGCTTGTACGGTATTAAATCTAAATAATTTCACTTTTAATTATGAATAGTAAACATGAAAACAATAAAACAACTAAGAGGAAAGTTATACATACTTCACGTGATGAGCATAAGCCCTGTTTGTCCTTCAATTTACAGCTCTGGGAATATTGAAGCTTGGATAGAGTAGAAACTAAACCAATATTATTGCTGCTCATTTCGAAAGCATGTTTACTTAAAACTAGTTACTGTTTACATTTAGACTTTAAAGTTGTATTAAATAGTAGTTTGTGGTTATATTGAATTTGGCAAACTAAGACTTTAGGAAAATAGTTATTTTTTAAGATTAAAATTTATATAAATCGGTTGAATATCAAGAATAAAAGGATATTATGTCAAAATTCCGGCTTTAGTAAAAAAAAATGGTTTCCAAGTCGACCATCGAGCGGGAACACCACGACAGTATATTGATTTTTTCCTTGAGCTAATTTTCTTTGTTGATAGTTTTGTAATTAGGACTAGCATCTCGACCTTTACTAAAGTAATCGACAAAACTTTTAGTATTATAGATAACATAATAGCTAAGGTAAACAAAAGTAGCTGTGTCTCCGATACTGGCGATTCATTCCTTTCGGATCACCAAGTATTCAGTTAAATCTTAACGCAAATATCCAATCAAATTTCGCAAAACTAATGATAAATCCATTAACATAATAAAACAAGAATTGCAGAACCTGAATTGGTATGTTTTTGTTATTCAAATAATGTGGAATGACTGATTTTTAGATAAGTGGTTGTCAATCCCTTATTAATGAGCATTCTTCGTTAAAAGCTGTTAAAGGTAATCATCCTCCTGTCCGTTAATTCACTAAATGATAAAAAAGACAAGAAAAACTTATCCAGTGTAAAATTTGTTACTATTTAATGTTACCAGAAATGAAGATTATATACGTAATTATTATGTATTAAATAAGGATTACAACAATTCTGATACAATGGCAAAAAGGAAGCATATAGTAATTATATCGATAACTCAAAATATAAATTTAAAAGGACACAGATAATCATAAGTCTTGAAAGAACCCATAATTATATGAATAATAATAGTACTGACCTAATCGCTCCTGACTTTAATCATTATTAACTATCAGCCGCAAGCAAATTAGTTCAACAACTACCTATTAGGTTTTCAATCATTTACATTTCTACCTGTTTATGGAGAGGATGTTTTAAATACAACTCTTCTGCTTAAGGAAACTTCTTCTAATGATATTTATGGTATGAACAGCATTATTTTGAAACATCTCGCTGCAGAACTTATCATGTCCCTTACTTTTCATTCAATTCCTTGCATTAACAAAGTTGTAATTCCAAATTCTTTGATGTTATCTAGGGTAGTGCCCTTTTTAAAAAGGGAAACGTAAATTCTACAAGTAACTATAGACCGATCTCAATTATTAGGGACCGGTTCTCAGCCTATTATCCAATATTTTGTAACATGTTAGGACTTATAGTCTATGAAACTGTATAAGGTTCTTAATGGTAGGTTTTGAATAAGTTTTTTTTTTTTAAATTTTATTTTTAGGTTGTTGCCTCCAATTATTGTCTCTTTCTGGTGTTTATCTTTACCTTTTTGATGTGTCTTTTCTCTTCTCTTTTTTTGTACAAGAGCACCTTGTTTAATTGATGTCTCATTGTACAGATTTATTATATATAAGTACAAGATTTATTGTAGAAGTTGGTATATGATATACATACAGGGTAGGCCAACAAGGGCGCGTCGGTCAATAGATGCTAAACTGGTGAACTTATGGGAAAATTTTCTTAATAAAACTTATAACGCTTCACCTCTGCTATAACCTAAAATTATTTTTAAGAATACAGGGTGTCTCAAAAAAGAGTAATATCAAAAACTATATTTTTGTTAAATAGAATAGATACCCTACATCTTAGAATATTTTTGAATTTTACATGAAATAGCCATTACTTTTTAATAAGTGCATTATAAGTCTAAACCTAATATATTCCAAGATATCGACTTTTGAAAAATGACATTTTTTTAAATTTGACAGCTTCTAGGCTTCAAACGGTACGTCTTTGAGTGAAACGGCTTACATGTCCCTCGCTCACTTTTTTATTATCTTCCCAAAAACATCAACTTCCGGTTAAACCGGAAATACTGTATTTCCGGCCTTTGAGTTACATCCGGTTTAACCGGAAGTTGACACTTTTAGGAAGAGAATAAAAAACTAAGACAGGGACATGTAAGCCGTTTTATTCTAAGACGCACCGTTAGAAGGCTAGAAGCTGTCAAAGTTCAAAACTGTCATTTTTCAAAAGTCGATATCTCGGAAATTATTAGGTTTAGACTTATAATGCACTTATTAAAAAATAATAGCCATTGTAACAATATTTTTGTGCTTGTTACAACGTTAGCAGATAGCCCGAGTTTTTATAAAATTTTGACCAATTTAGATAATTAAATTCTTTAAAAATTTTTGAATACGCCCCTGTCTAAAAGGTTCTAGACCCAGGCTGGTCTTCTTAATATAATAACCTACGTATAGGCAACCCGTAATATGACGATGTGTAGGACCAGCTGTCGGAATATCACTTGCACACCCATATGGTGTGATGAGATCTTTTACATTTTTGGGATGACTGCCGTTTCTTCGACGTTACCTAACCTAGTATTTTGAAGCAATTAGTTTCGGGTCAAACTTGCATCTATTTTCATGGCTTATTTTGGTTAAAATGAGTGGATTCCCGTTTTCAAGTTCAAAGTGCCCTCCAGCTTTGCTTGTCAATTGCCGGAAGTCACATGGGTTTTCGAAGCAGTGCGAGTCACGAGTGGGAAGTGGTTTTTTTGATAGGAAAGTCTATTTAAGGACTTTACGGCGTAGTGCTTCGGTCTGTTCGTTCTATATACCGGTCCAGAAGACTTGAACAGCAGGTGACGAAGATATAAAAATTACAGTTTTGTGTTAATTATTTGCATTTTATATGTGTCGGCAATGGCCGGATCGGAATTTAACATAGAAGCTATCTTTTAAGCCTTAAATGGGATTGTTCGTCACCTAGACCGAAGGAAGCCCGACCACCTGGTGAGTAATACCTTTTGGTTTCACAAAATGGCGTCCTAATGTTCACGTTTTGTTTTAGGCTTAATTTTTCGTTATTCATTTTTCGTTTTATCAACTTCGTTATTCATTTTTCTTTTATCAACTTCTTTTTCTACTTCCTTTATCTACTTCGAACCGTCTATTTTTATTTTATTTTCTGGTCCTTTTATCTCCTACATCTTTTATCTCCTACCTTTATTACCTTCTACTTCTATTTTCTACTTTCTACATGGATTTAGCCATGTGTTGGGAATGCTTTAGTCAGTAATTCGTAACCTGGAGTCTTCCTCTTAATTCTCTACCCTGCTATGGATCCCATGTCTGGAATGAAGGATGTATGTCTTAGAGAGACCAAGACGAGTGGGGGTGTCATTTTGGATGAAGTTCCTGTTTCGGTGCATGTGCCGGTCACCCCGACGTGCTGTATGGTCAACCGTCCACATTGATCTGATGCTGGAGATTGACGCATAATCCGTCGTGCCTGTCTGCTAGAGTCCTGCCTTACATGAGCTAAGTAGCATATTTTTTCTCCTTGATTACTGTACTAACACCACATCCGACTAATTTTTATTAAATTTCATAAAATATAGTAAAAAAAAAACCCTTCTTTTGAGTTTGAATAAGTAAATTTCATGTGTCTAATAATTCAGGATAATTTCACCTCAATACTTCAGTTGAATCACTCGTAATGTACTACTAATGGGCCAAGAGCCACCTTTTTAGATAATATTGCTAAAATACCTCTTTTTAATCACTTGTAACGTTTTCACTGGCACAATGCCACACTCACCGGACTTAACTTTTTTAAATTGATCACTAAAAGACAATTTGTTAACCCTTAACTTAATTTCCTATGTTATAAACCTTTTATGTGGTGATTTGGTAGACTGTATTATATTTGTATATTCTTCCCTCTGTATATTTGTATGCATAGTGTATAATTACCCTAGCTTCGCTTAAGACTGTTGTAAATTCTTGTAGATTTCGCTTAAAGTGGATGGGTCACTCCAGTAATGTACATATTACCTAAACTGCTTATCTTGTATCATACGAAAACTTCGTTTTCAATTTAAAACCGAAACCTCCCTCGTCAAGGAATGCTTGAGTGGTTGGTCTATTTATTGTAAATTCATTTGTATATTAATCCCTAGTAGGTTTTATGATTATCTAGCTGGAACAGGCTAGTTTTGATTTATGAAACTAACTTTTACTCGTCAAGGAGTATAAGATGGTTATTTTAATTATCTTAAATTGAGATTTACATTAAACAATAAACGTAAGTCTTACTTCCTCACCGAAGTAGCTGTTAAAGGTTTAATTTTTAAGTATAAATCTAGAACTTCCTCAGGAAGTATGCATTTTCGCACTAAGTTATTGAGATATTATATCTGTAATTTCTTTATTTTTGCTTAATGTTATTAAGGTATCCCTATAGAGCATTGAGATATTTCTATAGCTGTAATTTTCTCTATTTTGACTTAATTTTATTAAGATACCCCTATGAAGTTGTTGGGATATTCCTATATCGGTAACTTCTTCATTGGACTTAATCTTGTAATGGATATATCTATATCTGTTGAGCGGGTTAATAAGAGACTGATAATCCCGGTCTTGAATACATTACTTACTGACCCAGAAATTTTAGTTACCATCAGTATGTATTTTTTGTCATTCTAGGTTTTGGCTATATCTATTAGTTAGACTTAGCTAGATAATCTTTATCTTCACCCCTAAGCTATTTAGTTGGGAACATAACTAAAGTTTTAAGTTTCTCAAGTCTATTTTGGAATAGGGCATGGTAAATGTCTTTATTAATATAACCTGGAAGTGATATTACTAATTATGAATTTGATTCTAAACTATATCCCATTTTAAATTCTGGCGTAGTGAATGCTATCTATATATGTATATGACTTTATATTAACTTTACCCTAAATGCTGCTTTACTCTGAATTTTGGCAAAAGGGTAAATGTCTTTAATTATATAACCTTGAAGTTATCATAAATTTCTCAAGGGATTTTAACCAAATTTTGGGGCATCGTAAGTGCTTCAATTGACCTATCATTGACTTTACTATAAACAATATTTTATTTTCAATGTTGGCATAATGAATGCTATAATTTGATTTAGTTTAACTTAAATTTAAATTCTGTTTTATTTTGGTCACTACCTTTAAAGTAATTACACTTTAATTATGTTCAAAGCTTTTAGTTAGTATTTGACTCCTTTTATATTGGGTGTTTAGAAAAAATCCTCACTTCTAAATCTTTTTGATTTCCTACGATCTAATATATCTTTTAGTGGAGCTGTCTAGCTCATGTCATAACTTTTTCTATGTTATTTTTTATATCTTCTTTCTCTGATTTAGTTGCTTAGCCTTTTATTCAAATCCTTTTTCCATGTTATGTTTATTTCTTCCTATATGAATAAAATGGGTGTTAGTTGGAAAATATTATTCTTTTATTAATAAAATAGGATTTGATTACAATAATTATTGTTTTATTCATACTGCTTTCTCTTTCAGGGCTAGGGAACTAAATATTCTATTTACTCTTTTCTTTATAATCTTTTTCAACCCCTTTGGTTGATGGCGCCCAAAAATCTTATCTGAATGAAATCTACGACCTTAGCTCTCAAGCGAATTAAAAAACTGAGTGGCCGTGGTGACCCAAGTAATTAATTAATAAAAATATCAACAAGAACAACATTTTAAGATAAATTGAATAAGATAAAGTAAGAATCTTTTTTTTTTATTTTTTTCTAATTTTTTTATTTTTTATTAATTATTACAAATGGCGCCCAACGTGGGGCCAGGAATAACATTTTGTGGGTAGCTCAGTCGTATGTAACTAGTAAAATTTTTAACAACATTTCAGATAAAAATCTTCATTTTTCCTTGCAGTGATATCTTTCTAAACACATAAATTTCTATATTTTTGGCTTGGCCAGAGATATTATTTTGACCATTTTTTAATTGTATTTGGAATTTTTTAGGTACATTTTGGTATAGAGAAAAATGTCTAAAATGAACCCTACCTACCTGTGGAAGGATGAGTTGGTTTGGGAACTCTGCGTCAGAGGAATCCAGGCTGATCCAGGATCAAAAGTCAACATCCTCAAATCCTTATTGCGACAGCTACAGAAAGCTGAGAAAGATGATTCTATCGTGCCTCATCCGGCGATATCGATGGATTTTCAACAGGAAACACAAATATGCCAAAGAAAACTCGTGATATTACAAGGATTGGTAACCATTTTTAATTCCAATAAAGAACATGTTGATTATAAAAGAGCTATGTCACGTTTACTACATGTTAAACGTAGATTAGAGTATATCTCTTCTGGTAACCCAGAAGAAGATAATTTCAAATCCGAACTTATAACGGAAACAACCTCTCTTATTGCCAATTTAAAGGCAAAAGCTCAAAATAATGACGTCAATCTTTTGCATTTCAAGGACACAGATGAAAGTTCTTCAGAGACCTCGTATGAAAGCGATTCTGAAACCCCTGAAATTGTAAATTCTCGTAGAGTATCTTTTGCGACCGACGAACAAAAAGTAAATCCAGGAGAAAATCCTAAAATAATTATTCATTCTGACGTTCTTGTTCGTGGGCCAGCACAGGAGGCTTCGCAATTAAATTCCGTATCTCAACATATGAGTAACAATAATGATTTTGAAAGCTCTATTGAACCAACCTGTTCTCATACATTACAGCCTAAAACTTTGTTTAGTAGGGACATACAAGAAAACGTCAACTTGTATAGACGACAATTTAGTTTAAACTCAATATCTCAAAATAAAGTTGATAATGGCGAAAATTTAATTGATAATGACTTTGAAAGCTGGGTTCAACCAAATTGTTCCCGCACACCAAATCTTGCAACCTTATCTAGTAGAGACACCCAACAAAATACCAACTTAAACACACGACATATCAATTTAAACTCAAGACCTCAAAGTTCGCGAATAATGCCAGACTTTTATAATGAACAGGGCAGATTAGATTCCTTGGATAGATTTTCACATATGGCCACCTTGGAAGACTCTCCACACGACATGGATAATAGCCTTATTAGGGAGGAAAGTAGGTTTATGTCAGGAAACCAAGTAAATCAGGCCGAAGGTCATATTTTTCAGAGACAACAAAGTTTAGAGCAGGGTCCTATTTTGCCACAGGCAAACTTGCATAGCAGATATCAATCTGAAGGAAATGTCACTATAAATCGCTCATTTTTGCAGGGTCCTATTTTGCCACAGGCAAACTTGCATAGCAAATATCAATCTGAAGGAAATGTCACTATAAATCGCTCATTTTTGCAGGGTCCTAACTTGCCACAGGCAGATACCTATAACATAGATAGCTCAAGACCAGATATAAATAGGAATAGTTTATTTGCACAAGGTCCTCCACCTAATATCACCACAAGCTTACCTAATCCGAGTTATAACTGTTTTCCAAACTCAGGAATTTTCGATAGCATAGCCTCCAATTTAAATTTAAACGAACCCCGGCCATTTAATCAACAATTAAATAACGATCCTTATCGAACCTCCTTCTTAAATAGACAAGTGCCTTCAAATTCGTTAAGTAGTCAGGATAATTACAGACTACCTCCCTTAAATCGTATTGGCCTTAAGTTCAATGGTAGAAACCAAAGTCTACACAGCTTTTTAGAGAGGGTAGAGGAATTTTGTCTAGCATATAGAATACCTAGAGAAGGGCTCTTAAATTTTTCACACGAACTTTTTGAAGGGGATGTTTTAATTTGGTACAGGTCAATAAGAAGTCTAGTTAACACTTGGGATGAGTTAGTTTATCAGTTGCGTTTAAACTTCTTGCCTATGGACTATGAATTAGCATTGTGGGATGAAATGAGATCTCGTACTCAAGGTATTACTGAAAGGGCGCTTATCTATATAGCGGTTATGGAAAATTTATTTAAAAGATTTTTAAACCCAGTTGACGAGAGCGTACAATTAAAAATAATAACTAGAAATCTGTTACCCTATTACCAGGGACAATTAGCTCTGAGGCAACCAGTATCTTTATTTGAGTTAAAAAATCTTTGTCGAATTTTAGAAGACACAAAAGTAAGAACTGATAAGTTTCAAGCTCCACCGTTTTGCAATTCTTCCACTCTGGAACCCGAGCTAGCTTATAGAAAGCCTTTCCAAAAATTTAATAATAATAATAGAAACGTTAGTGAAATTAATCAATCTCCTAGCGATGTCAATCTAGAACAAGAAAAACTAAATTCAAGTCACAATGTCAATAGTACTAATAATTTAATAAATTTTCAAGACCTAAATTTAAGCGCTTTAGATCAAACAAATAAAACTACTGGTATAACTCAGCCTATTTTAAGAAAGAGAGTTAAATGTTTTAACTGCGATGAAGAGGGGCATATCTTCTCCGCCTGTAAGATGAAAAAGAAAATTTTCTGTTTTAAGTGTGGACACAAAAATGTCACCAGACCTAATTGTAAAGCTTGTGGTCCAAAAAACGTAGAAACCTACTCTCATCAGTCGACAGGGAGTGTTTAAAAGCAAATTTAAAGTCCGATATTTTTCATTTATCGAACAACTGGTCTCATGGGGGCACCTAAGAATATTTCCACACCATTTAAATTACTTTCTATAGACATTCAGGGACCTTTTCCAAAATCCAGGTCCGGCTTTTGTTATTTGCTCGTCGTAATAGACTGGTTCACCAAATTTACTTTTATTCATAAAATGAAACGAGCTTTGACTAAGGAAATTTGTAGCTTTCTGGAGGAAATAGTTTTTATATATTTTGGCGTTCCCCAAGTTCTAGTAGTAGACAATGGTACGCAGTTTAAATCAAAAGAATTCACCAGCCTGATGAATAGTTATAAAGTAGGTCACATCTGGAACAATGCCCGATACCATCCCCAAACAAATAACGTAGAGCGTGCAAATAGAGTGATAGGCACCGCGATTAGGTCCTATATTAAAGAAAATAACCACCGTGACTGGGACAAACACGTACACCACATATGTAATGCTATAAACACCACTACACACATATCAACTGCATTTTCACCAGCTTTCTTAACTTTTGGACGTAACTTACCTACCTCTGGAGATTATTTTGGTATCATAGAAAGTAAAAACCTTTGTCCCTATAAATTTGACGACAGACAAAACTTAGCTCAAGAACTTTCTAAATTACCAGACGTTTATGAACAAGTTATTAAAAACATCAATAAAGCTTATGAGCGAAATAAGAAATATTATGATTTGAGAAAGAGAAATATTGAGTTTAATGTGGGTGACGTAGCCTATAAAAGAAATTTCATCTTGTCTGACGCTGGAAATTATTTTTCTAAAAAACTGGCAAAGAAATTCATTAAATGTAAAATCATTAAGAAAATTTCTCCAATCATTTATGAACTTAAGGATGAGCACGATAAAAGCATCGGTCGGTATCACATTAAAGATCTTAAATCCCCTCTGGATAGCAGTCTTGATCTTGAAGACGCTGACCAGCCCTAAACCCAACCGTTTTCCATAGCTAGTAAGTTAGTAATTAAGACTAGAATATAAACCGAAATGTATATTGTATCTCAAATGTAAAGGCAACATGTAGCCTAAAAAAATTTTGGTAATTAGATGTTAAGAGGTACTCAATTGTCCTGAATTATTTCTTATTTTTTTAATTTTTTGTTGAAAGGGGGTATTTGTAACCATCTTTTTGTGCTTGTTACAACGTTAGTAGATAGCCCGAGTTTTTATCAAATTTTGACCAATTTAGATAATTAAATTCTTTAAAAATTTTTGAATACGCCCCTGTCTAAAAGGTTCTAGATCCAGGCTGGGCTTCTTAATATAATAACCTACGTATAGGCAATCCGTAATATGACGATGTGTAGGACCAGCTGTCGGAATATCACTTGCACACCCATATGGTGTGATGAGATCTTTTACATTTTTGGGATGACTGCCGTTTCTTCGACGTTACCTAACCTAGTATTTTGAAGCAATTAGTTTCGGGTCAAACTTGCATCTATTTTCATGGCTTATTTTGGTTAAAATGAGTGGATTCCCGTTTTCAAGTTCAAAGTGCCCTCCAGCTTTGCTTGTCAATTGCCGGAAGTCACATGGGTTTTCGAAGCAGTGCGAGTCACGAGTGGGAAGTGGTTTTTTTGATAGGAAAGTCTATTTAAGGACTTTACGGCGTAGTGCTTCGGTCTGTTCGTTCTATATACCGGTCCAGAAGACTTGAACAGCAGGTGACGAAGATATAAAAATTACAGTTTTGTGTTAATTATTTGCATTTTATATGTGTCGGCAATGGCCGGATCGGAATTTGACATAGAAGCAGTCTTTTGAGCGTTAAATGGGATTGTTCGTCACCTAGACCGAAGGAAGCCCGACCACCTGGTGAGTAATACCTTTTGGTTTCACAAAATGGCGTCCTAATGTTTACGTTTTGTTTTAGGCTTCATTTTTCGTTATTCATTTTTCGTTTTATCAACTTCGTTATTCATTTTTCTTTTATCAACTTCTTTTTCTACTTCCTTTATCTACTTCGATTACCGTCTATTTTTCTTTTATCTTCTGGTCCTTTTATCTCCTACATCTTTTATCTCCTACCTTTATTACCTTCTACTTCTATTTTCTACTTTCTACATGGATTTAGCCATGTGTTGGGAATGCTTTAGTCAGTAATTCGTAACCTGGAGTCTTCCTCTTAATTCTCTACCCTGCTATGGATCCCATGTCTGGAATGAAGGATGTATGTCTTAGAGAGGCCAAGACGAGTGGGGGTGTCATTTTGGATGAAGTTCCTGTTTCGGTGCATGTGCCGGTCACCCCGACGTGCTGTATGGTCAACCGTCCACATTGATCTGATGCTGGAGATTGACGCATAATCCGTCGTGCCTGTCTGCTAGAGTCCTGCCTTACATGAGCTAAGTAGCATATTTTTTCTCCTTGATTACTGTACTAACACCACCTCCGACTAATTTTTATTAAATTTCATAAGATATAATACCAAAAACCCTTCTTTTGAGTTTGAATAAGTAAATTTCATGTGTCTAATAATTCAGGATAATTTCACCTTAATACTTCAGTTGAATCACTCGTAATGTACTACTAATGGGCCAAGAGCCACCTTTTTAGATAATATTGCTAAAATACCTCTTTTTAATCACTTGTAACGTTTTCACTGGCACAATGCCACACTCACCGGACTTAACTTTTTTAAATTGATCACTAAAAGACAATTTGTTAACCCTTAACTTAATTTCCTATGTTATAAACCTTTTATGTGGTGATTTGGTAGACTGTATTATATTTGTATATTCTTCCCTCTGTATATTTTTATGTATAGTGTATAATTACCCTAGCTTCGCTTAAGACTGTGGTAAATTCTTGTAGATTTAGCTTAAAGTGGATGGGTCACTCCAGTAATGTACATATTACCTAAACTGCTTATCTTGTATCATACGAAAACTTCGTTTTCAATTTAAAACCGAAACCTCCCTCGTCAAGGAATGCTTGAGTGGTTGGTCTATTTATTGTAAATTCATTTGTATATTAATCCCTAGTAGGTTCTATGATTATCTAGCTGGAACAGGCTAGTTTTGATTTATGTTTTGCAAGATGGCGACTGAATTGCAGTCGGTTGTGGGTCGCTTATCAAGATTAAACAAAAATGAGCTAATCGATATTATTGTTTATAGAAGAATACCAGAAAATTTAGTAGAGTGTGATATTCTTAAGTACATAAAGAAGAGTGAAGGCGAAAAAACGCAGGATAACGAAGAAAAAGATAAATTTGTAGATGCTGATGACGTATTTCAGGAATGTTGCATTTCACTGGCTTGCGCGAAGCAAAAATGTAAGTCAGATTATTTAGAAAAGGAACTAACAACAAAAAATTTACTAATTACTCACCTTGAGTCAAGAATTCATGAACAATCCGATGTGATAAATGTATTTAAAACAATGTTGGTAGAAGCTAAATCGGCAGGGAAGTTATTAACACCAATTAACCCAGAGGCCCCATCCCCTAGCTTTATTGTAAACCAAAAGAAGCACCCGACAAACATCACCGTTTCTAACACCCGAAATCGCGGCAAGTCGACCGAGATACTAACCAATGCTGCTACTAAGCAAATTCCAAGTGGCTCCAAAGATCCTAAAATTACCGGGATTACTCAAAAAGAAACGCAGCAAACTAACAAGGTGTTTTCCAAACCTGAGGTTGCACAATCAATTCTGGATGCTCAAACAATTATTTCTGATAGTAACTTAAATCAGGAACCTCCTTTTACTGAAGTAACCAGAAAGAAAAATCGGCCTAGACCAAATAAACCAATTATAGGCAACAACAGTGACACTATGACTTGTGGTCTTAGAGCAGGCAATATTCTGTCCTTTCTGCACGTTTATGGCCTTCATCCTGAAATGACAACCGAGGAATTAACTCTGTTTTTAAAACAAACCTTCAGTGAGGCTACCTGCGAGAGATTAAACTCTCAATATCCTGAGATATATTCTTCATTTAAGGTGGTGATTCATGAAAATCACCTTACTATGGCTATGGACGCTTCCTTTTGGCCTAGAGGAGTTCGAGTAAATCGTTTTTTACACAAGCGGAAAATACCTCGAGTAACCAAATAACCATCCCGTACAACACTATCAATATTCCTGATGGAGAGAGTGGTCATATGTTTGATTTGGATCTTGCTAAATCATTTCTGGGGACGAATGGTATGATAAGTCTGTTTCACATAAATATTCAATGTTTGTCAAATAAGGTTGATTTGCTATCAGACTTTTTAAATGATTTTTGTTGTGACTTACTCTGTATTTCAGAACACTGGCTTACAGACATTAATTTGCAAAAAATTAATATAGTGGGATATAATTTGTTAACTTCATTTAGTAGGCTAACCTTTAGGCATGGCGGGGTTTGCATATTTTTGAGGGAATCGCTGTGCGTCAGGGAATTGGATTTTTCAGAATTTAACATTGAGATTCATGCCGAATTTTGTGGTTTAGAAATAACAGAGTGCAAAACCATAATTATTACAACGTATAGGTCCTGTAATGGCATGTATGATATATTTGTGAGTCGGCTGGAGGCACTACTAAAAAAATATTATAATCCGAATAAAAAAATCATCTTTCTGGGTGACTTTAATATAGATTTTCAGAATCCGTCAGTGGCGTTGAGCGAACTTTTATCAACATTTGCTTCTTATGGGCTTAAACAGACAATTTTTGATTGTACAAGGCGGAGTGACTTATCCTCAACATGCATAGATAATATTGTGACCGACATAGAGGAGGACTTGTTTGTTAGCGGTGTTCTGGATCCAGGACTGTCTGACCATTTCGGACAATTCATAATGTTTAAGGGTAAGATTGACACTGAGGATGTATTTACGGGGCATAGGGTAATAAACGAACAGGGATTGGATTTATTGAGGGATATAATTTTGGTTTCGGATTGGCGTCTGTTTCAAGATCAGAAAGCTGACGCTGATCAATTAGGAGAATTTTTAAACAATTTATATCTAAAGAATATCGATATTTTATTTCCTTTAAAAAGAATAAAAAAGAAGCATAAACCGGTAGTTAACTGGTTCACTGACGAATTGAGAGCAAAAAGGAATCAGCTTAATGCAGTTAAAACTATACATTCAGTTAATAAATGTCCCCTGTATAAACAACTTTACAAAATTCTGAAAAAAGATTATAAAAAATCCATTGAAGAAACTAAGAGGTCAGCTTATGACTCTTTTTTGATTTATTCGGAAAATAAGATAAGAGATAGTTGGAGAATAATAAAGGGCGAACAAAGGAACACTAGTATATCTATTCATAAATCTACATTAAATGCGGACGATTTAAACAATTTTTTTGTCGAAGTGGCTCCCATTATTATAAAAAATTTGCCAGAGATAAACCTAAATAATTCGACCCTTTTAGAGAGCGTACCTCAAAAATCCACTTCTTTTTTTCTCTTTCCGGTAATCGAGCAGGATGTGTTTGATGTGTTTAGGGCTATAAAACATACTTCATCTTTTGATATTTTTAACATTAACTATAAAATTTTAGAAGGTACTTTTGATTTAATATTATTCCCACTTACAATACTCATTAATAGGTGTTTTTTGGAGGGCAAGTTCCCGAGTTGCTTAAAAACAAATAAAGTAATACCCCTTTTTAAAAAAGGCAACCCTAATATACCTGATAACTATCGACCAATTAGCATTGTGCCTTTGATAGGAAAAATAATTGAACGTATCCTTAAGGACCGTATTCTAAAGTATTTCGAGAGTAATGATTTTTTTGATATTTCCCAGTTCGGTTTCCGGCCGGGATTGTCAACTACTAAGGCTGTTATTAGGGTGGTAGAAAGCATAGTTGAGGGTCTGGAGCGTTCAGAACACTGTGTTGTTACGCTGTGTGATCTTTCTAAGGCCTTCGACTGTGTCTCCCACGAGATACTTTTAAACAAACTTCAATTTTACGGCATTCGGGGTACTGCTCTTAGTCTTTTTAAATCTTACCTTTCGGACAGATCCCAACATGTCTTGTTTTGTGGTGAAATGTCACAGAAGAAAAATAACGGTTTTGGGGTGCCCCAGGGATCCATCCTTGGCCCATTATTATTTATCATTTATATAAACGATCTATGTCATTTTATGCGACCAACCACATGTATGCTATATGCTGATGATACTACCATTGTCTCTTTTGATAGTAACGCAGACGCGTTAGATACAATCTCAATCAATTGCATCGAAAAAGCCCAGGAGTGGTTTCAGGCTAATAAGTTTAAACTTAATACCGAAAAAACACAGTCATTAAAAATTTCAACAAGTAACGGTGTAGGTCAGGGCAGGTGTGTGAATTTGTTGGGTATTAAAATAGATGATAAATTGAATTGGTCGTGCCATGTGGAAATGATCCGTGGCAAGCTTTCCGGTATTAACTTTTTGTTGCGCAGACTCAGAGCGCTCGTACATTTTGATGTGTTGAGGATGAGCTATTTTGCCTTGTTTCATTCTCAACTTTGTTATGGAGTAGCTTTGTGGGGAAATAGTTCCGCAGCCCAAATTGTATTTAGAACTCAAAAAAAAGCCATTCGAACTATTACTGGCTCTCATTATCGAGCACATTGTCGACCCATATTTCAAAGACTCGAAATAATGCCGTTGCCATGCATTTTTATATTTTATTCGTTGGTGGAAATTCACCAGAAAAAATCAAGTTACCAGTCATCCAGTACGATTCATAAGTATAAGTTAAGAAAGGATACTCTCCTGATACCAAGATTAAGATTGGCAAAGTCTGTTAAAAACTTATTAAACCTCCAACTTTATAATAAATTGCCCAGCGAAATGCAGAGTTTGGGCGAGAAAAGGTTTAAGATGGAAATAAAAAATTATCTTTTAAAACACTGTTTTTATTCTGTTCAGGAATTCCTTGCCTCAAATCTTTTTCTGTGAGGCAGTGCGTACCATTCGTTGACCACGTAATATTTTATTTTAGCCATGTATCGACTTTGTACTATGTTTATGTCTAGTTATATTATTTTATTTTAGTTTGTAATATTTTCTTTTGTATGTTACTTTTTTTCATTGTCATATTATTTACTATGTATTTTAAACATTGTTTTTTTTTTTGACCTGCTATAATGTATATTTTTTGTACAACCATAGTTAAATAAAATTCTATTCTATTCTATTCTATGAAACTAACTTTTACTCGTCAAGGAGTATAAGATGGTTATTTTAATTATCTTAAATTGAGATTTACATTAAACAATAAACGTGAGTCTTACTTCCTCACCGAAGTAGCTGTTAAAGGTTTAATTTTTAAGTATAAATCTAGAACTTCCTCAGGAAGTATGCATTTTCGCACTAAGTTATTGAGATATTATATCTGTAATTTCTTTATTTTTGCTTAATGTTATTAAGATATCCCTATAGAGCATTGAGATATTTCTATAGCTGTAATTTTCTCTATTTTGACTTAATTTTATTAAGATACCCCTATGAAGTTGTTGGGATATTTCTATATCGGTAACTTCTTCATTGGACTTAATCTTGTAATGGATATATCTATATCTGTTGAGCGGGTTAATAAGAGACTGATAATCCCGGTCTTGAATACATTACTTACTGACCCAGAAATTTTAGTTACCATCAGTATGTATTTTTTGTCATTCTAGGTTTTGGCTATATCTATTAGTTAGACTTAGCTAGATAATCTTTATCTTCACCCCTAAGCTATTTAGTTGGGAACATAACTAAAGTTTTAAGTTTCTCAAGTCTATTTTGGAATAGGGCATGGTAAATGTCTTTATTAATATAACCTGGAAGTGATATTACTAATTATGAATTTGATTCTAAACTATATCCCATTTTAAATTCTGGCGTAGTGAATGCTATATATATATGTATATGACTTTATATTAACTTTACCCTAAATGCTGCTTTACTCTGAATTTTGGCAAAAGGGTAAATGTCTTTAATTATATAACCTTGAAGTTATCATAAATTTCTCAAGGGATTTTAACCAAATTTTGGGGCATCGTAAGTGCTTCAATTGACCTATCATTGACTTTACTATAAAGAATATTTTATTTTCAATGTTGGCATAATGAATGCTATAATTTGATTTAGTTTAACTTAAATTTAAATTCTGTTTTATTTTGGTCACTACCTTTAAAGTAATTACACTTTAATTATGTTCAAAGCTTTAAGTTAGTATTTGACTCCTTTTATATTGGGTGTTTAGAAAGAATCCTCACTTCTTAATCTTTTTGATTTCCTACGATCTAATATATCTTTTAGTGGAGCTGTCTAGCTCATGTCATAACTTTTTCTATGTTATTTTTTATATCTTCTTTCTCTGATTTAGTTGCTTAGCCTTTTATTCAAATCCTTTTTCCATGTTATGTTTATTTCTTCCTATATGAATAAAATGGGTGTTAGTTGGAAAATATTATTCTTTTATTAATAAAATTGGATTTGATTACAATAATTGTTTTATTCATACTGCTTTCTCTTTCAGGGCTAGGGAACTAAATATTCTATTTACTCTTTTCTTTATAATCTTTTTCAACCCCTTTGGTTGATGGCGCCCAAAAATCTTATCTGAATGAAATCTACGACCTTAGCTCTCAAGCGAATTAAAAAACTGAGTGGCCGTGGTGACCCAAGTAATTAATTAATAAAAATATCAACAAGAACAACATTATAAGATAAATTGAATAAGATAAAGTAAGAATCTTTTTTTTTATTTTTTTCTAATTTTTTTATTTTTTATTAATTATTACACCATTTCATGTAAAATTCAAAAATATTCTAAGATGTAGGGTACCTATTCCATTTAACAAAAATATAGTTTTTGGTATTACTCTTTTTTGAGACACCCTGTATACTTGAAAATAATTTTAGGTTATAGCAGAGGCGAAACGTTATAAGTTTTATTAAGAAAATTTTTTCATAAGTTCAACGGTTTAGCATCTAGTGACCGACGCGCCCTTGTTGGCCCACCCTGTACTGTATAGTGTATAGCTTAAATCTTTTTCACTCGCTTAGAGGTTAAGTGTAAGAGTAGCCAATGGATAAATTTCGCCTTCATTGTCTGTGTTCAGTTTTCCTGATTCTGAAATGCTGTTACTTATGAAGTGAATTAACAATAAAAGCCGTTTATTTTTATTAATATTATTATTATTCCAATTCTTGCCAAAGTTTTTAAAAATATTATAAAAGCTAATCTCGGTCAAAGTTACTTAATGTTTCATAATATGACTTCAGGAAGAGCCATTTTAACGTTCGGGAAGTTTTTCAGATTGTGCATGACATAGTCAAGGCCATTGAGAGAGGATAATATGTGAATTTAATTCTGTGCGACCTCTGTGTATCACCGCATTAAAAAAATATATTGATATGGCATTAGGGGAAAAAACTTTAAACTTGTACAATCATATCTATCTTTGAGAGCGTAGTATGTTTCCTTGGTTAATGAGATGTCGGATTTCTGTTCCATTATGAGTGGAATACCTCAGGGATCTATTATTGCTGCTTTTTGTGATGTGAATGAATGACCTGTTCTCAATTCTTTCTGCCGATAGTTGTGTCGGTTATGCGGATGACACTTCCCTACTATGTACCCACAATAATATTCTTCCAATATATATTCCAAGATCTTAAGGAAAACAGCTCCCAACTGGCTTCTAGGGCTAATCTCTGGCTTGCGCAGAACTGTCTTAGTCTAAATACCGAAAAGGCACACGAAGTGGTTCTCTCGACGGTTCTTGATATTGTGAGGGAAAGGCGTCAAGGTTTTATGCTTGACTTTCGATGATACACATTGCTGCATTGATGTTATAATTACATTTACATATCATAAAAATATGACTTGCTACAATTTGTATTGTATGCAATAAAGTAATGAATTAAATAATTATTTATCTATTTATTCAAAAATACGACTGAACTCTTGAGAACAGTGCTCCATGGTTTCGAGAACTAGGACCATGGTAGGTTTCTTGTGTAATTGTGTGTTTGGTTCAATTTCTCATACAACTTCCTGAGAAAAAAGTTGTCTTTAATAAAAGTTGCTTCTTTTAGATATGAATAATTCGAGGCCAAAAAAAAAATAATTATTTCATAGAATTCTATATACAAGTAAAACCAATCACCAACTTGTATTTTAGGTTAACCTATATTAAGAAACACGACAGATCGTACACCTAACGTAATTATATATACAAATGATAATCCACAATGCATTATACAAAATACGTAAGCGTGCTCTAATACCTCAAAAGCTTCTTCGCAACTTCCAGCGCTACAGATTCGCCATGACAGCTTTCATCTCATCTACGGCAAGATGCATAACTAGATAATACATTAATAAGTAATTATCTTGCTTGACACTAATGTAACACGATTGCTACACAATGTGGAAACGCGGTTACAATATCTAGATATACAGTAAGTCCCAGAAGTAGTGACTTACTTTATTTAGAATTCAGCGGTGTGTTTTTTGAAGAAACGCTCGAACCCATCAATTTTTATATCTTAAAGTGTTTGTTTTTATGGTAAATACATGTACACAGGATAGTCCAAAAAATAGGTTACGACTGTCAACTTAATTTTTTTAAATAAAAACATATATTTTTTTATTTCATAATATTTGAATTGAATTCTAAGTACCTATCATGTACCATGTGCTGTATCTTAACTCAAGAGGCATCGAAACATAGTTAAAATTTGATGCAAAATTCAGAAATGAAATAGAAAATAGATATTCTTATTTAAAAAAATTGAGTTGATACCCTGTATATATGAATTAATCATAAAAAGAACACATGAAGAATTAAAAATCGACGGGTTCTAGCGTCTTTCCAAAAGAAAGCACACCGCTGAATTTCAAATGAATTTAGACGTTACATCTTAAACTCACTGTATAAAATATAGATCCTGCATCTGAAGTCATAAGGTATGCATCTAAAAACCCGCTTCAAATTCAAAATACGTTCTGTTCCTCTACCGAGTGATGCACTGCTTATTTAAACATAGGAAATCCCATGTTCAGGGTTATCCAACCAAGACTAGACAAGGCGATTGTTTGACTTTTCCTGTACTTTTATAAAAAAACTGAAATAGCCATCTTAAGTCATTTTCTCCCGCGAATTCGAATATCTTCAGCAAAAAACAATTGAACATCAAACAAAAGTACTAGGGGTCACTTTGATATTTTTTTAAATGGGATGCCGTATTTTTAATGAGCTTATCCGATTTCTCATATAAATTTTGATCTAAAATGTTGGATTTTTAGATTTATTTATTTTTTTTTTTGTAGACGAACATTTTCCGAATTTAAAACTGAAGAAAAAAGGCGTTTTTGAATTAAAAATCCAACATTTTAGATCAAAATTTATATGAGAAATCGGATAAGCTCATTAAAAATACGGCATCCCATTTAAAAAAATATCAAAGTGACCCCTAGTACTTTTGTTTGATGTTCAATTGTTTTTTGCTGAAGATATTCGAATTCGCGGGAGAAAATGACTTAAGATGGCTATTTCAGTTTTTTTATAAAAGTACAGGAAAAGTCAAAAAATCGCCTTGTCCAGTCTTGGTTGGATAACCCTGTACATTTTGAAGTGGCTAAATTTTGGCTCCCTTGTACATTTTAGAGAAAAATTGTATTGTAACTTTTTGAAGAGGCCGATTTAGTAAACCCATGTGCCAAGTTAAAAACATTTTAATAAGACAATCCTAATTTATTCAATTAAATTTGATGGCAAAATTATGAAATTTTGATAGTTTAGGTAATACAGCAAACACCAGCAAATTATTATTTGACATTGACAAAACGAAAAATAGCGTCAGTGACAACACTTTTATTGATGCCGCCTTAATTATATGTAAATATGAGCTTTTCCATTAAGAAAAAAGTAACTATGATTAAGTGGTAATATGCAGGAAACTGTTTAAGACCAGTGTCTGAAATGTTTTCAGTTTAATTCCCTGATAAGCCTTTCCCTTCCATTTTATTAGTTACACTTATCATTAGTAAATTTGAGTCCAAAAGCACTGTAATATATAACTGTAAAAGCTCAACTCAGAATCTCAATAGAGCTGAAGGAAGGGATAATAGAGATCTTGATATTTTATTGCACCTGGAGGAAAATAAAATGATTAGCACGAGGATTCTTGGGCAGGCCGTAGGAAAACATCAAACCACAGTGCTGCGCTCTTTAGAAAAAAACATAAATATTCTCCTTACTAGTATGAAAAATATCAAGAGCTACGAAAAGGTGATGAAAAACAGGGAATGATATTCTGTTTTGAGGTAATGGAAAGAGCAAATAATAATAGCGATTTTTTGAGAAATAATTGTTTACCGATGAATGTACATTCACCCTCAACAACGAACCAAATGTTCAAAATCGCTGTTATTGGAACCAACAAAATTCACATCGTCTTGTTCATACTCGGACGCAATATCAACAAAAAATAAAAGTTTTGGCGGGAATTGTAGAACATCACATTATTGGACCATTTTTTATGGAGGGTAACCTTATAGCAGTAAACTATTTGGACTTACTACAAAATCTAATTTAACCCGCACCATAACAAGTTGTACGCAAAAATCAGGAGATCTGGTATCAAATGGATGGTTGTCCTGCCCATAATTCTCTCATGGTTAGTGAATCATTGCAAAATATTTGTAACGGAAATATTATTGGCCCACGGTATCAAATCCTTTGGCCACCCAGGTCTCCTGACCTTTCGCCAAGCGACTTCCTTCGGTAGGGTCACTTAAAATTTTATTTATAAAATTTGAAAATTAAGGCCAGTTAAAAAACTGTATTTCATTAGAATATGACAGAATTTCTTAATATCAACTCAGTAATGTTAGAAATTTTATGATCGGTTAGGATATTGTTTAGCTGTTAATGGATAATGATTTTGTGAAAGTCTGTAGGCTTAGGAATGTTATGTTAAATTAAAGGCTTAGTAAGAAGAAGATGATGGAGTCATTTATTTTTGATGTGTGATTGCCGGATTGGTGAAACGAAAATGTGCTTTTAATGTAAAATAATCTTTATTCATTATGTCCAGTTTTACGCCAATTTTCGACAGTAGCGTCATAGAAATTATTTGCTGGTGTTTGCTGTATTAACTAAACTATAAAAATTTCGTAATTTTGCCATCACATTTAATTGAATAAGTTAGGATTGGCTCATTAAAATTTATTCAAACTTGGCACATGGGTTTACTATATCGGTCTCTTCAAAAAATTATAATCAAATTTTTCTCTAGAATGTACATTGAGCCGGAGCCAATATTAAGCCACCTCAAAATTTATATGGGACTTCCTATATTCAACTAAGCCATGCATCACCCGGTATATGTATACACGAAATTGTCAAGCACTTCAGATATAAGTTTAGTGCAGAATGAATACTTGCTGTAGGTGTGTTTTATTTACACTGTCATTCCTATTGCCTAAGAGTAAGTAACCCTCATTATTAGTGCAAAATGTAGTGTGGTGGGATACAGTGTGAACCCGTTTTAGGCAATGATCTACTGTTACCATAGATGGCACAACTCATTTATAAATGCTATAAAGATGTGCTGACAAAATATCTTGTAGGCGAGAGGACGTGAGGAGTAAGGTGGGGCCAGAAGTGGGGTTAACGCAAAACACCAAAAATTAAGCTATAATTTCACTAAATCTGTAAATACTCGAAACCCCATAATAGCTTTATCAAAAATTAATGAAACGTCATCACGCCGAGTATTACCGAGTCGATGTGGACGGCCACGAAAATGATAGACCTGGGCGGATCCCTTACTGCTGCGTTGACATACTGCAAATTTTGTACAAGAATTTACATAATGTTATAAATTTGCCACATCATGTTATTCAGATTAATACTTTAACTAGCGAAGTTTGGCAAACCAAGTGGAGGGGCGCAACTTGCATTTTGATTTACTTTCGACTGGAATACGTTTATGTCAGTACCTTTATTTGTTATTGTTGTATCTACAGTTAGTAGATCATTGGTTTTATGTTTATCTTTGCAGTTGCAATACAGGTAGTTTTAACATTGCATAGATCGATATGCCCGTAATTTTATCTTTTACAATCGAGTCGGAGAATTATGACAATAGAACAAGCCGATAATTTAGGATAGATCTTACTACAGTGGTGGACGTATGGGTTCGTTTTAATTCGTATGCAGTTTTTATGGTGCACGAAAAAAGGTATATACTTAACTAAACTAACTTTATCTTCCTAATATATGAACTGCCCAGATCTTATTTACAATAATTTACAAATTGAAAGTCTGAAAAGGTATCTTCACAATCACTAAATTCGAAGGATTCGTCTATAGAGTCAACTGAAATAATAATTGGTTCTACTTTTCTTCCATCATCTTGTCTAAGTCCCACATTTTTTTCATATTAAATATACCGGGGTCCGCCAACGAAGCGGGGACGGAAGATTACATCCTTATCGAAAATACTGAAACAGCATGATGTCAAGATTATTGTAAGAGTGAGACAGAAGTTATTGTAGGGGATTTAAATATTAATATCATAAACAACATAACGGATGTAAACGAATACTTGGATATAATGAACGAAAATGGTTATGTCTCTCAAATAAATGGGTATGCAAGAGTAGACAATCCCACAAACGTGTATTGACGATATTTTTTTTAAGAGCAACCATATCACACAAAACACCTAACACCACTGATATTACACTCAAAAATATCTTACCATTACCCAATAATTCTGCATTGCAGCAATATGAAAGATATGAGTAACTAAAAAATGGGTTATTATGAAAAGTAATTTGTTAACTACAATAGCTTGAGAGATATTCTAAAAAGAGAAACTTTTAGTGCACTCAAAATTTTCTGAATATACTCAATAAACACACACACAAAGTGTACCTATAAAAGAGTCTTTACAACTAACGCCAAAAAACTCTGGATTATCAAGGGAATATTGCAATCTATAATAACATGAGACCAATTGTATAGAAATTTTAAACTAACAAAAAATATCGACATATACAATCAATATAAAAAATATAGAAATAAAATAATACACCTACTGATAAAAGCAAAAGAAAAATTCTATAGTATCAATATAGAGGAAAACAGTTACAACGCAAAATAGCTTTGGCAAGTTATAAATAAATATAATGACTTAAATAAAAAAGACTAAGTAACTGGTATTAGGGAAATCCAAAATGACGAAAATGCTGCGCTGCAACTGAAGATAACTTAAAAAATATTGCGAATATCTTTAATAAACACTGTGCTTCAGTTCGAGAAAAAAGGGCAAATCATATTAAAACAAATAGTTCAGTATACAGAAACTACCAAAAGGAGGCAAATAACTCAAATTCTATTTTTCTAAGCCCGGTGGACTGTGATGAAATAAAATCTATTATTAGGTCACTAAAGCCAAATTCGACACCAGGATTCGACCAAATAACAACTAAAGTTCTCAAAGAAGCCTCAGAATATATTAGCATGCCCTTGTGCAACATAGTTAATTTGTCTATTTCTGCAGGAATATGTCCAGAACGATAATTAAACCAATTTTTAAGAAAGGCGATAAAAAAACTAGTAGAGAACTATCGTTCAATAATTGAAAAAGTAGTCCATACTTGCAGTGGAGTTTACGTAATGTAAATAAAACGACAATGTCTTCCTCCACAAATTTAATAAAAGTAAAATTCTTGTTCCCTACATGTTTCGGGCGTCTAGACGTCCATCTTCAGGGGATACTAGAAGGAATTTCATCTTTACAAAACTAGTTAGAATCATGGTGAACATTGACTTACCTATAATCGAGTTGACTATAAAAACTTTAAATGGTTGCCTCAAATTAATGAGTACAGCCAAAATTGAGTAGGAACCTCAGAAATTGGGTGGACATGTGAAAAATTATAATTTGTATATTTATAGAATGAAAATTTTTGTGAAAATATAAGAATTGAATAGCAAATTTATTATTTTTAAAAGGTGCATTTTATTTTTGATGATGATTTTCTAGAAAAACCTTGTAGTTGTGAAGAAAGAAATTTAAAATAAAAATAAATTTAAAATAAAATTTTTGGAGGCATGCTCCGTGTTAATTTTTAAAAAATTGAAATTTTTTTTATACCAGAGGGGCTATGCCCATGGTAATATATAAATTACGAAATCATTTCATTTAATGAAAAAAGAACTTTTTATTTTTTTAAAATACAGAATTAGTGCTAAATCACCACCATGTTCACTTTAC
This sequence comes from Polydrusus tereticollis, assembly GCA_963920685.1. NCBI lineage: Eukaryota > Metazoa > Arthropoda > Insecta > Coleoptera > Curculionidae > Polydrusus > Polydrusus tereticollis. Next base: position 92,251,085 of record OY987329.1, on the reverse strand, counting down.
ACACACGTGTCTCAGAGTGAAAGAGAGTAGGTAAAGCGGATATTCCTTCTAGTATCCCCTGAAGATGGACGTCTAGACGCCCGAAACATGTAGGGAACAAGAATTTTACTTTTATTAAATTTGTGGAGGAAGACATTGTCGTTTTATTTACATATCGTTCAATAAGTTTAATATCGAATATGGCAAATATTTCTTAATAATTTGTTTCTAAAATTCTGCATTAAAAAATTAAAGATCTCTTTAAATTGCTACATTATCAGACTGCATTATACAATTACTATATAATATTTGTGTAAGACTTTTAAATTGTCGATAATATATTTTTGTATAAACATTACCAAATACAGACTACGAAACAATTTTATAGTTTTTGCATTAAATCGCTTTAATAGTATGATACACAACCTCTATATAACTCTTATAATCTAAATGTTTTATAAAAGTGGGCCATTTTTGATCCTGTAAATATCATATAAGGGTATTAACCACGTTATAGGAATTTTAAGCTTCTATAAAATTTATTGTATAGCAGATACCTTCATAAAATTTATTTTGCTAGTTGGGATGGTAAAGATCCCCTCAAGTTGCCAATAAATAAGTTTAAATGATTTGAGTATGTTGGTACATTTCAAAGTAATGTGTTCCATATCTCACCACAGTCACAAAATTCACTTAGACTATTTTCTTTTTATCTTTTGGACATGATGCATAACAATTATTATTAATCCTACATCTTTTATTTTAAATAAAGTGTTATTTATTGCTACATAGCCTTTCACTTGTGCCCACATTAAGTCAATTGGACTAAGATCACAAAGGTGGATCGGCAATCGAAGTAAAACCATACCACATTTTGTAGCCATTTCGTCGTTTACAGATTTTTCAAAACTTCACTTATTTTCTCGCAATGTTTTTTAAAACTCTTTCTTTAACATGTTGTCGTCAAAGCATACATTTTTTCAGACAACCAATTTCTAATATCCTTTTTTTTTCCAAGAAGTGGTAGGTCGTTTTACTAAAAGCCTTGAACAATAGCTGGCGTTACCTAAGACTATGACAGAATTTTCGGGAATTAATTATTATATTAGTTGCTCAAAGTTCTCTTGGAAGACATCAGCAGTGAATTCCTCATGATAATAATATATTATAATATCTTGATTTTGACTCTAATTCAAGAAATCGCCTTTTACAAATCTACTTTCACAACCTAATCACGTCATTACTAACCTGCAGATATTTTCACATCAGCAGATAAACTTTCTATAAATGCTTGACGAGAACTTTGAGTATTTATATCTTGCCTCATATTTTGCACTAAATGTCCTTCGTTAAGCCAAGTTTCGACAACATAAAAAATATCTTTGTTTCACTTCCACACTTTTTTTCTTCCTTGGTTGGTAAATTTTCTCTATTGAAATAAAAAATATGATCTTCTCTTCTTATGACACCTTTCACATCCTTATTTGTACAGGTGTTCTTCCTGGCTGCTGTTTACAAGGGTACCGTTTCAGATTTTCTTTCCCTAAGAAGCCCCTAGATTGTTTATTCTACTAATACATGTATGGTTGATTTACTAACTCCCATCATATTGATTGGCACATGCTGTAACAATCTTTTTGATTGTTTCAACTTAATTAACTGGAATGGGCTAATTTAAGCACTCATTATCCTTAATAATTTAATAAAATATTAAAAATCCACTGGCACGGCCGTCTCGTGCCACAGTAGCTACCGCAGATCGATTTCATCGACGTACTGCTTCGCGCGTCACTTCTCTGGTAAGATTTCTACGCATGCCAGGTGATCTGACGTCAGGGAGAAGAAACAAAACTGTCGTTCGCCGTCAGTGCTAGCCCTTTTGCATGTAGTATTCCTTTGAATCCAGGTTTAATTGGCGTGAGAAATCACATTGGTAAATAAAAGGCACCGAGTTTGTCGCAGACATTTCTGGATTAATTTTTACCAAGTGGTAAATCGTTACACCCATTGGGGGATTTGCTTGCTGGCCAAATCAAGGAAGAACCCAGTCCAACAGGTAAAATAGCGATTCAGTTCGATTGTAGCGTGGTTTTGACCTCCACCATTTCGTTTGTTTCAGGTTTTTTACTTTTAGCCTTCGCAATTTTTTACTTTTATACTTTGGATCTTTTTTACTTTTTAACTTAGGATTTTTCTCTTTTATCAAGGTTCTTTCTCATCAAGTTTTTCATTTTTTATATTTTGGCTACTTCTTTTTTGTCTATCAATTTTTTATTTTGCCTTTTTTTCTATTAGGTTTTCCCTGGCTTTTATTCTAATTTATCCTCTCTTACCTTTATTTCATGGTATTCTATTTTCCTTTATTTTATATTATCCTATTCTATCTAAATCTATTTCATTTAATTCCACTCTATTTTCATTAAAACAATAAATTCCACAAATTCCCTTTTACAACAGGCGAATCTCCTTTGTATTCTTGTGTGGACGCCTGATCCACGTAGTTACAGCGTACCCCGGTAGATTGTTGTCAGTGAACGGTGGGCGTGGAGTTCCTTGGTGTGAAGTTAATTTTATGGGAGCCACGGCCATTTTATTTTGACAGTGTTTTCCAGTTCACCGCCATTTTATTGTGCACCTGTTGCCGGCCAGCAGCTAGGAGTGTCACTGGAGAGGCTGCAAAGTGTTTGGATCTAAGAGAGCTTAGTTGTAAGATGAGTAAATTTTTATATTTGTTTAATGTGGGTTTATTACTAAACTGGAATTAACCGTGGATTTAATTGATAATTTTGGTCAACAATTTATTATTATTTTTTTTTTACCTTTATCCTAAATGGACCCCTAACGTACAAATTTTTTTTTTTTATTTTATCGTAACGTTGATATATTGTCAATCGTTTTTATTATTAAGTGTAAGGCATCACGCCTGTTTTTTGTTTAAATGTTAAGTGTATTTCTGTAGTACAAAACCTACCTTTTAAGTGTAGGCATTATCTAAATTTATCCTCCGTAATTGCAATGCTTAAATGTAGTATTCTCTACTTTCCCTAGTAAGTTTAATAAACAAGCTCTATATAAAACATAATCTGTACTCACGTTTTATTGCATTTTCTTTCTTTCTCTAATTAGGAAATTTACCATTCATTATTACCCTTTCAATCAATTGCCTTATCAAAAAATTATTATTTTAATAGCATTTTGGTTTAAAACTAATTTTCTTTGTTTAAAAAAATTTAACTGTCATTGACCCCTTTGGTCTTTAATCTCTTTATATTTTCTGACAGTCCCTTTAACTATCTGGCGCCCAATATTTTCTGGAGAATCGTAAATAATACTATCAAATAACAAATCACGACCCTGCTCTAAAACCGACACGACTATGCATGAGGAGCGGCGGTTTAATCACGTGAGTAATGAAAAGATTATTTTTTTTATTATTATTATTCCATAATTGAAGCTTCTATTCTTCAATCACCTTCTTCTTTTTCTTTCTTTTTAATTTATATTTTTATTTATATTTTATTTTTCCAATGTTACAATGGTTATACTAGGATTCGAATAGTACTAGAGGGTACCTGGTGTATAAGTGATGATGTATATGTAAAACTATTGTTTTTGATTTTAGGTCAAGCACAACCTTAAAATCACTGGGGAATAATTATTCGCTATTTTTATTATAGACCCACAAGCTTTCAGCAACACATCGCAAACTAAACCAAGTAAGTTGGAAATATTTTACTATGAAATAGAATAACTGTGTGATTTAAGACCAGGTACCTTTTATTGTCACGACTATGGCTTATTGCGGTTTTACGACTAATGACCCTTCGCTGTGCCGTTAACCCATAAGAAATGGAGTATAGTGATTAGCAAGATCAATAACTTAATAGTGAAACAAGAATAGTCGTCCTACCGGGCGAAATTACTATTTATTAATATTGCCTACCTACGTAACGAGCGAATATCATTGAAGTTAATGTAATGCAAGATATTAACTTATTACTATTATCTCATTATGTATTATCCTTTAGACGAGATGAAAGCCAGTCTTACTGACACGACACTCTTGCAAATATGAGACATGCTTTTGAGGTGTTAACACCACTTAAATAATATGCATAATGAAATTCCGTTGGATGTAATGGTGTCAACTTTTCTATTTCTTTTTTGCCCGACGAAGAGTTAAGGTGTTGACACCACTTAAATAATATGAATAATGAATATCTATTGGATGTACTGGTGTCAATTTTTACCCGACGAAGAATTTGTATCTGATATTTTCTATGATTAAACTAATATCTTTTAAGAGCCCCAAATAAGAGATCAAGCAAGGCATCTTTTTTTTGTTCTCTGTTTAATGTCAAATTGTGACAATTCAATTTTGTCACTAATAAGTCATTAGAACTGGCCTTTATAGTTTTATAATTATAGTAACTTATATCTCATATCTGATTTGAATTTTAGCTTTAAAACTGCTGAAAAGTGCAATGTTTTATTTTCTTTATAAAACTAGATACCTTGTTACTTAATTTCTTGTTACATATGTTTGTTATAGATTATTGTTTGAGCAAGGAGAGTCTGTATGAAGTATCTGACTTGATTTTTATCATTAAAAGAATTAACTTTATAAAGAAGGGGGTGAGTTTAAAAATGAATTAATATTATTCCAATAGCGGCAAATTTGACCTGTAATAACCTACCTAAGGTTAATTATCTTACTTTCGGTGTCTTTGATCATCCCCTATTTTTCTGGCATCGACCATCCTATCATTTCCTAATATGCAATAGTATTTTACAGTAATTGAAATGCGATAGGCTACATGCTTGGTGAAATGGATATTCCATAGTAGAGGAAATTAAAGTCGTACTTGTTATATTTCACAATTTAATTCAGTTTCCTGACACATGTTTCAACACGTGCGGATCATTATCAAAGGCATATAAGCCAATAATAAATTCTACATGTCATTAAAATAAAAATTGACAGATGATGGGTTATTTTGGTTAAAGAGCTTGGAGCTCGACCGGCTACAAAATCAGACGCTTGCGCATTGGCGTTTATTCTTACCTTACCAGTGTTGCCATTTTAAGCGGCGGTAAATTTTAAACACTTTTGTGATTGTGAGGTTAGGTTAATTTGTTGTTTTGTTTGTGTCAAAAACAATCAAAGGTGGATTAGATGCCGTGTTAGCGCTTGTTTAACCAATAAACTCTATAAAGAGACTTGAAAAAGGCGAATTGGAACGAAACAGGTGGATTAGATGCCGTGTTAGCGCCTGTTTAACCAATAAAGTCTATAAAGAGACTTACTTACAAATCTTTAAAACCTCACTTCGAACATTAAAACTGGCAACGCGGCAGGTTAAAATTTTTGTAGCCGGTCGAGCTCCAAGCTCTTGTTATTTTGGTCCTTAATTTACAGGTATTGGCCAAAGGTACAACTAAATTACAGGTGTAATTATAGAGGTATTTACATCTAAGTAATAAAATTAGGAAAATGATATTGTGTATATAATTATGGGTTTTTTCGTTCGCAATTATTGACAGTGTTTATTGCATATTTATCTTAAGTTATTAGGCTATTAAGTATTAGATGGACACCTAAAGGTATTTCAATTTGATTGTTAACAACATTACATCGATTTTTTAAGGGTTCTTGATTGCTAATGTTTCTAATAGGTTGAGTTTTCTACCCTTGTGTTGAGCATATATATCGGTTTTATTTTGTTGGATATTGAGTGGTTATTTATTATACAGTGGTCCGCTACTCCTGTTTTATTTTGTTTTTTTTAAATGGATGTTTTATGTTCTTTAAGCCTAGTTTTAAAGTTTCTACCTGTTTGACCTATATAGATTGCATCACAGTCATCACATTGTATTTGGTAGACCCCGCTATGTATTAATTTGTCTTTATTTTCAATTTTTGAATTAGCTATATATTTACCTAGGTTATTTTTATTGACTTGTGTGCGGATAAGTTTATGGATTTTGAGTTTTTTGGAGATTTTTTGACTTGTGCGACCTATACAGGGTGAGGATTTTAAAGTGTTACAACGCAATATCTGAAAAACGGCTATAAATATTTTAGTCAAATTTTGGGACGTGGATAGGGAGGTTGGGGGACAAATTTTAAAATATTTTTGATATTTACCCCCCCTCCAGATTTGATGTGGCTAGTGACAAATTTGAAATGTCAAATGGAAAGGTATTTTTTTTTTTTGATAATTCGATTCCTCGTCAATAACTACGTAAGTGAGCAGAAAATTGTTACATTTGCTCTACTAGTTGCTTAGTTACGAATTTTTCAATAAATAAAATAGGAATACTTAAAACTACACATTTTAAATCATGACACCTATGATTATTGTTTATCCAAACCTTTAATTATGTTGTATCCTAGGAAACCACTTTTGACTTTGACAAGTAGTGATAATCTGATAAAGTTCATTATTCAGTGCAATTATGGAACAATCTTATGACATTTAAATAGACATGTTGTTAATTCTGGGAGAATGTAGAAAAAACTACCGGGAAGCGGCGCAATTGTGGACTGTTAGGTTTCCCGCCATTCAAAAATCTCATATGGCATTTAAGCGATTAGAAGATCGAGGCCGCAGCACGGGAATCCTAAAAAATAAGAACAGAGTTAGAAGACAAACAAAAACTAATGACGATATGGCCGTTGGTGTGTTGGGTGTAATAGCTGTAAATCCTCATGTTGGTTCAAGGGAACTTGCTCGTGATTCAGGAATGTGCCAAAAATCGGTACTGGCTATTTTACACAAGCACAATTTTCACCCTTACCACATAACTATTCATCAGGAATTGTATGGCCAAGACTTTCAAAATAGGATTACATTTTGTACGTGGTTACAAACTTTAATTCACGAAAACAATGCATTTTTAAGAAAGATAGTATTTTCTGACGAAGCTACATTTACCAATTGTGGTCAGGTAATTATTTAAATCAATATGGATTAATGTAACTTTTAATAATCAAAAATATGTAATCCACTACTTGATGGGTGTACATAAATAAATACATATCTAAACACCCGTTAACGGGTGTTTAGAGAATATTCACATACATTTAGATTTATTTTTAATTTTATACTGATTCAATCAATTTTGCTTTTCTTAATTTAAGGTCAACCGGCACAATTTACACTATTGGGCACCTCAAAATCCTCACTGGATGAGATTTCTGCCAAACCAACATCCTTGGTCGGTTAATACCTGGTGTGGCATAGTCGGAGATAGAGTCATTGGACCACATTTTTTTGACCGTCACCTAAATGGAGAAATGTATAATAATTTTTTACAAACCGATTTGCCACAACTTCTGAATAATAATGGAAATCAACAAGAACTATGGTTTCAGCAAGATGGTGCTCCGCCACATTTTGCCCGACAAGCTCGAGATACACTAAATGAAATGTTTGGAAACAGATGGATTGGTCGTGGTGGTCCTGTAAATTGGCCTGCAAGGTCACCAGATTTAACCCCATTAGATTTTTTCTTGTGGGGATTTATAAAAGAGAAAGTTATGGCTACACCACCGACCACACCAGAAAACATGAAAGATCGTATTCAACAAGCATGTAATTTAGTAACGCCTCAAATGTTAACTCGCGTGCGCAACTCATGTCAAAAAAGAATTGCAAAATGTTTAGAAATGGATGGGGGTCATTTCGAACACCTTTTGAAGCATGATCGTCGTTAGATTTTTTAAGGAATTATCATTTTTAAGTATTCCTATTTTATTTATTGAAAAATTCGTAACTAAGCAACTAGTAGAGCAAATGTAACAATTTTCTGCTCACTTACGTAGTTATTGACGAGGAATCGAATTATCAAAAAAAAAAAATACCTTTCCATTTGACATTTCAAATTTGTCACTAGCCACATCAAATCTGGAGGGGGGGTAAATATCAAAAATATTTTAAAATTTGTCCCCCAACCTCCCTATCCACGTCCCAAAATTTGACTAAAATATTTATAGCCGTTTTTCAGATATTGCGTTGTAACACTTTAAAATCCTCACCCTGTATATCTGATTGAACTGTATTTCGCGTTTGATGGAAGGGGACGTCCTCGGTAGAGTAGTTTTTGTGTTTTTTGTCTGAGTTTTTTCTTTAGTATTTTGTTCATGAGTGTTGTTGGATAGTTGTTTAACGCAAGGGTTGAAACACGTGTCAGGAAACTGAATTAAATTGTGAAATATAACAAGTACGACTTTAATTTCCTCTACTATGTGTTTTTTAGTGATGTTACATTGATTATACAACAATAACTAAATTTAGGTACATCCGTTTTATTTCACTTAACTTAAATACCTCCAAATGGGTAGTCAGGACCCATTCGACTTATTTCAATATCAACCGCTACTATTTGAACCGGTCTATTTCTGTTCGAGCAGTATTTCTGTGCGGAAATGGTTCGCTGAATTTGCTTTATCTTCCCCACCTCTGTGGCAGCGTTGACGAGTGACACCTTTTACTTGCCCACTTCAACCTTTAGTGTTCTGTGGCTCACTTTACCTTTGGCGGCTGGAAGTGCGAGCGGGTTTTCAATCCAAGACAATTCAAGTCATCTCCCGGGATTTGGGATTGAAAGGCCATATTTTCTGTCGCCCATACCGCGGATTGGCGGTGTAGTGGATATTTCTGCGTTTGCTGTTCCTTGGGAGGGAGGAAAATCATCTAGGTGGGTTTTTGCTGCCTACTTTGCTGTCAAAAGTCAAGTCCGGTCACCAAGAGCTAGAGAAGCCGAATAATTTAGGAGTACCCCACATCGTGTTGAACCCCCTAAACAAATCTTTAGGGCCCTAGAGGCTCTTGCTAAAGTATTTCTACCCCATCGGAAGAAGTTCACCGTCTTTCGTCAAGATCTTTCTGTCATCACGGTATGCCTTCACTGTTCTTCTTTAGAACAAAATATTTAACTACATTAGTAGTAGGCAGCTAAGTTTGAGTATAAGTTGTATACTAATCCATATTTTGTGCTTAATAAAGCCAGCAACATCTTTTTAATTATCTAGTTGTATTTATACAGCTTCATCCTTGGTTTTCTTTGCTTTTTTTTACTTTTGTTTACGTGGTATCAGGTCGCACGATCAGAGCTAGCTCCATGATCATCTTGAAGGTTTTCAGCTTTTCCTATGGTAAAGCTGGTGGCGCTTGTTAAACCCCTTCCCGCGAGCTAGGGCAATTACCACGCATGCTCCACAGCTGGATCTGTGCGTGTTCCCTGACTACCACTCAATTTTCCTCTTTATTCAATTAATTTAATTTAATCAGCTAAATTTTTCTTATTTACGGTTTTGCTTGTTCAGCGGTGCTCATCACAGCATCGCTGAAAAGTACCACCTTTTTTAAAAAAAAGTAAAATAAATGAAATTTAAAAAATAATATATTTTATTTTTGTTTTGAAACAAAAAGAACTGAAGTACGCGTTGCAAAATTTTTAGCCAAATATTTGCACACTTATCAGCCTCAGGTATTTAGGCATTAAAACTAATGATAAGTTGTCATATACAGAGTGGGGTGAAAATACAGATAATTTGGTTACTTTGAGAAAAAGGCCAAAAATATATTTTTTCCAAATAATGATGTTTATTTTCAAACATCCCTTATTAAAACAAAATTGGGGTTTCTATTGGATCGCAGTACCCAATTTATAGTCCTCAGAGCAGCTCGTATACACGTGTAAAACCTGCAAGCAGCCTAACCGAGTGAAATTTGAGGATTCGTTAATATCATCAAGCGTTTCCGGCATGTACCGTTTTATGCACAAACAAATATTGTTGAGTACGTTGTCAATGAATTATAATCCATATCAAGCGTTGTGCCTCCAATTAGTGACAGAGTCCGGTTTTATGCAGGATTATTCGCGAGAATATTTGTGGAATACGTTATGTGTCGGAGCACGTCTAATCAGCTCAGGTCCCTCACTACGTAATTATACCGGTACAATTGAGCAAGTTACGACCACCGGATCTAAGGGAGCAGTCCTTCGGTTCGGAGCAGACCCTATTTCTAAGATAATTCCTAATTTTTCTCAAGGTCGAAAATAATCGTGCTGATGTTGCTGTTAATAATAACACTGGGGAACAGCAAAAATGTTTCCGAGACCAAAATAGCAAAATCTTACTTATCTTATTATATTAACAATCTGTCTTGCAATAGTCTCAGTTAGCTCCGGTTTTATAGATCCATGCTAATTATGATAATTACCTACGTGCCCGTAATTTATGAGAAAATTCGACTATTAAATGACAAGTACCTAGATTTATTATACCAGGTGTACTTTATAAGAAGTTTAAATACATATAACATAAATCCTAAATTGTTAGTTAGTTGTATTTCAACCACCAGTTCATTGAGAGCTGTTCGTATTTGAGAAATTAGAGACTTTTGAGCAACATGTCGCGAGTTTGTTTAAATAAGCCGGATCATTTTTGTTATATATGTGGCGAAGTGACTTTTGTGAAACAAAAACGTACACTTAGCCCTTTAATACAAAAGGCTTACCACTTGTATCGTGGCTGTAAAATTGGAGACCAGGATAAAAATTGGGCTCCCCATATCTGCTGCTACAAATGTGCGTCCAACATTCGCGGCTGGCTAAGTGGAAAAAAGCGTAAGATGCCCTTTGCAGTTCCTATGATTTGGCGAGAGCCGAAAGACTACGTTACTGACTATTACTTTTGTTTGACACATCCCATCAAAAAAGGCTTTTCGGAGAAGAAAAGGTCTGCGATACAGTATCCAAATTTACAATCCGCTATACGCCCGGTGCCTCATAGTGACGAGTTGCCTGTACCTGATCCACCTCAGGAATAAAGCCTTGATTCTGATGATGATCCAATGGATTCAAACAGTAGTGTACTGGAAAATGTCGCCGGCCCATCAACCGCGCCGGATCCGATTTTGTCTGCGAACTGTCCAGTAAAAAGCCGCATAAAATAAGTCAAAGGGAATTAAGTGACCTTATAAGGAATTTGAAATTGCCTAAGAAAAATTTCGAACTATTGGCCTCTTGATTGCGACAATGGAACTTACTTCAAGATGAAGTAACAGCTTCTGTGTACCGAAGCCGTCTGGAAACCTAGCACCATTTTTTAACATGGAAAACAATTTGGTAGCCTGTAGGGACATTGAGGGATTATGGGCAGCTTTAAGTCTCGACTCTGATCCAAAAGATTGGAGACTTTTCATTTATTCCTCAAAAGTAGTAAGTCTTAAAGCTGTGTTACATCATAATGGAAATAAGTTGCCTTCAGTCCCAATTGGTCATGCAGTCCAAATGAAAGAAGCTCATAGCAATTTGAAATTGTTACTGAAGACCATACTGTATGAAACATACAATTGGCCAATTTGTGGGGATTTAAAAGTTGTGGCGATTTTGCTTGGAATGCAGCTAGGTTATACGAAATAGTGCTGCTTCCTCTGCGAGTGGGACAGTCAGGCACGATCGGAGCACTACATAAAAATAACTTGGCCACCGAGAGAGTCCCGAGAGAGTCTTTTGGGTCAGGAAAGAAAAATGTAGCCATTAGTTCCCCAGAAAATATTTTACTGCCGCTACTTCATATAAAATTGGGACCTATGAAAAATTTTGTGAAGGCCATGACGAAAGAAGGCCGTGCTTTTAGTTATTTAAAAGAAAAGTTTCCTAAATTCAGTGGCATTAAAATTAAAGAGAAAATATTTGTGGGCCCCAGATTAGGAAATTTTCAAAGATGCGCAATTCGATTCCATACTTAAAGGCAAGGGAAAGGACGCTTGGAATACCTTTAAAATGGTTGCAACAAATTTCTTGGGAAACATAAAAGCAGAAAAATATAAAGACCTGGTTGCCCAACCTCTATTTTACCAAAACCTAGGGTGTAATATGTCGTTGAAAATTTATTTCCTGGATTCTCATCTGGATTAATTTCCGGAAAATTGTGGTGCTGTAAGTGACGAGCACGGTGAGAGGTTCCACCAGGATTTCAAATATAGAAAGAAGGTATCAGGGAAAATGGAACAGTGAGATGTTAGCAGACTACTGTTGGACTATTACGAGAGATGCTCCCAAAGCTGATTTCAAAAGACAGGCTAAGAAGCGTAAAATGACTGTCTAAACTTTAGACTCACTGATAAATATGTGCTATTTAATTGCTATTGTTGAACCAACACTATATTGTTTGTATGGTCATTGTAAATGCCTATAAATTAAAATGTTCATTGTATATGCCTAAAAAGTAACATATTTGTTAGATTTTCTTTGCGAGCTAACTAAAATCTCTAATACGTATTTTTTAGTTACTTGGGTGTAGTTCAATAAAAAGAAATAAGTTTTGTTCAGGAAACAAAAAAAAGTTGAAATTTGTTTCCCAGTGTAATTAATAATAAAGTGATAAGTAAATCATTCGAATATCCAAAGAGCGAAGCCTAGTTGAGCAATCTCAGCTGCTCAACATCAACCCGGGCAAAGCTAAACAAGCATTATACAGGGTAATTTCTTTGATATTCTGTATTTATACTGATAAGTCTCCGGAGTTGCCCCGTTTTTGATATACAGGGTGTTAAAGTTTTTTTTTTTAAATCGGTTTTCTATATTTTCTTCAAATATCCTCTCGAGTTCACTGAAATTAAGTAGTGTTATTTATAATGACAAGCGGCTTAATTTGTCCTAACCAGATTAAATTTAGTAAAACCAGTGGCGTCCGGGGGAGCACCTTAACGAATATTATTGACAAGAAAATGTACGCCACTGACTTTTTTTTAGTTTTATATCTTTCCCGGATTTACCAACTAATTATACATATTTTTTGTTCCTTCAATTGTTTTCGTATCTTACTTCTTTTTCGAGAGAACAAATTAAAACCACTTTATTGCATGTTCAAAAAAATACCTATGTATTTCAAAGTTAATTAAAATATGAGATAGATGTAAGTTTTGATGTCTAATTTACCTGTTTTGTCAATACCAAGTCAAAAATGAATAAATTTACTAAGATGGCTGAGATGGCCTAGATGCATTTCAATTATGTCCTAGCAAATGGAAATGCTGAAGAAGCTCGGCGAATTTATCAGGAACGTTATCCAAACAAAGTACCGCCATGTGCCGAAAGGTTTAGACAGCTCCATGCAAGATTGAGTGAGACTGGGAGTTTTAAACGTAGTACGGAACTTCCTGGCAAACCTGCAACAGTAACCACGCCTGAGTTAGAAGAGGCTATACTTCGACAGATAGAAGATAATCCTTTAACTAGTGCCAGAAAGGTAGCAGTGGAACTTCAAGCAAGTGCATCAACTGTTTGGAGGATCTTGCATCTTTATCAATTATACCCATACCATATTGAAAGCGTGCAAGCTCTGCTTCCCCGTGATTTTGAGTAAAGGTTTGATTTTAGGAAGTGGGTTTTTTACCGAACATTTTATTACTGATGAGGTCTCTTTTGAAGAAAAGCCATTACGAATTTTCATAACGAACATTTTTGGGCGGACGATAATCCTAATACAATTACAGAAGATCATTTTCAGTAACAATTTTCGGGGTGTATGGGCAGGGATCATTGGCGACTATTGTCTTGGATCGTACTTTTAGAAGACGTACCTCTACAAATAAGAACTAATATGTGCTTCTTGCGCGATGGCGCCCCAGCTCGTTGCCAGCCTAGTTGCTCGTCAATACCTCGACAACACTTTTTCTAATTGCTGGATAGGACGCTCAGGTCCCCAAGGTTGGCCAGCTCGCAGTTCCGACTTGATTACTCTAGACTATTATTTATGGGGTCACCTAAAGTCTCTTGTATACAAGACGTCTGTACTAGATAAAAATGACTTAAGAATTCGAATTATTAAAAGCTGCAATGCGATAAGAAATAAAACAGGCATTTTTGAACGTGTTAGAGAATAAAAAATGGTAGGACGATTGCAATCGTGAGTTTTATCAACATTTGCTTTGATTAACTGTTGAATTTTCTTGTATCATACGTAAAACTACAAGAGCTTTTTATTTTATCGGATAAACTTTTATTTTTTACGAAAACTAGATTGCTCAGAAATTTAACGAGAACAAACGAAATGATAGAAAGGCAACAGCGAAGCTGGAGCGTTTTTATCTATTGCCGTTTGTTCGAGTTTAAATTGCTAAAATGTGATCTAGTTTGAGTTTAAAAAGTAAAAGTTTCTCCGATCTTAAAAAAAAGATTGAGTGATTTTTAGCTAGAGAAATCCACGAATTTTGGCATGAATAGATACTAAAAAATGAAAAAGAAAAGCTACTTGATTTTGAGCCGCGAAGTTTTTACAATTTAATTTTTAGCTGGAGAGGGTTTTATCGCGATAAAAAAGGATACACCTTTTTTATCAATGTCAAAGTGATAAAAATGCAAATGTCAAATGGACATTTTATTGTAGGAGTGAATTTATCATTATTAAAAAAAAATATTTTATTTTTAATTTAAAGTGTTTAATTAACTTTGAAATACATAGGTATTTTTTTTGTGCATGCAATAAAGTGGCTTTTACTATTTTCTCAAAAATGAAGCAAGATTCGAACACAATTCGGGGAACAAAAAAGTTGTACTATTAGTTGGTAAATCCGAAAAAAATAACAAAATTAGAAAATAGTCAGTGGCGTACATTTTTTGTCAATTATATTCGTTAAGGTGCTCCACGAGACGCCACTGGACTTAATAGATTTAATCCCGATTTTTTATAAAAACTTTAACACCTGTATATCAAAAACGGGGCAACTTCGGGCAGATGCTCATATGAACTTTTTCTCTTAGAATATCATGGGGACTTACCTTTTAACTTACGTACCGTACTTCTGAAACATCCTGTATAACAATTTGATAGCGTATACATATTATAAGCGTTCTTCAGACTATTTGACATGTGCAAAGATTTCTTTTACCCTATAGTCTGCACTGGTTACAACAATCACCCTTGGCTGCATAGAGCGTTGATCATTAATCTCCACCATGAACCCTATCATAAAGAGGAACTTATTAATATAAACACTGAGACAAGAGCAATGAATAACTGTATTTTTATTTTTTGTTATCCAACATTTATCTGTTCATTCAGTAAAACAGCTTTAACTTTCTTAAGAATGATGGAAGCTGAGGGACAGGCAAAGAGTTTCCAAAAAATTATTAAAATGCGACACGGCGTTATAGGTGAAGCATCGTTGAAAAAGACGTGTATTATGCTGGGGTATGGTAAGTGTAATCGGAACATTATGGAGTTCATTTCTAAAAACCAACCTGGATCTCAAGTACAATGGGGTAAAGGTTTTTAGCGGCTTGTAAATAAATACCAGTAAGAGGTAGTACAAGTGGAATACATTTAACCAATTTAGGCGATTTATATTTTCGAATATGTGATCATATTTTTGTAGGCCCTAAATAAATTTACAACAATTATGTTGAATTTTTTGCAGGCGTTGCTGTGTTAAGCATGGATAATAGAGGGTGATGCAATATGACAGTGTTGATAATATATAAGACTCGCATAACTTTTTGTATACTTTATAATTAAGAATATATTTGTTTGCTTACAAAACTTTTAATCATATATACGACTTTTTGGTTAAGTTAGATAAATGATCACTCTTATACCTAAATTTAAAATCAGACAATACACAAGTTTCTAGCCATATCAACAAACTTTAGGTTTTCATTATTTAACTGGAGGCAAAGATAATTTTCCTAAAAAATCCCGCTGGTACGAAAAGCAAGCCATGTATTTTTAGCATTAAGCTGTTGTTTTGAGTAACACTGCCAATACTCATGAGATCGTATTCAAATTTGTGAAGCATTTTTCATTTATTACCTGAAAAAATAACGTAACATTCAACATGTTTAGAATTTGGATATGAACGAGTTCTACACGTGAAAACTCCAATTCAAAATTACTCACCGATTTTGCATCGAGCGCATTTTGGATGTTTTGATCGTGTATTCATTATCTTCACATTTTGATCTCTTAGATGAAATTTCCGTCTGAACAATCCAATAATTTTTCATAAAATTTGTTGTGGTCTGCGCAATTTCTTGCGTCAAATTCGTGCTTCTAAGGGAATAGTTGTCCAAAACTAACCTGAACTAACCAACTTTGAAGATGATAAAAGTAAATATTGAGAAATGCAATGTAAAAGGCAGTTTTATAACAATCTTTAATCTTATGCGTCTTAACATATGAATTCTTCAACTTACTGATTTTCTTTTTCTTTTTTTCTCCTGATTTGGATCCTGAATTAAGGTGAGTGAAATAGGCAAATAACGTTCTCGTCTTCTTCATGTTTTTGGCTTAACTTGGAATGAGAATGATAGAAAGTTCTTATCTGCTGAATTTGTGCAAAATATAAATTCAATCGTGATGTGAATATTACGATCCTTCACTGGGAACACAAAAGCGACAGTATATCCCCAAATACCCACAAACACAACTTTATCTGTGTGCGGATGACATTGCAATAACCGCTACCTCATGACAGCCTCGAATAGTAATCTCACACCTGTCAAGACACATAAATCTTTTGCAAAAATGGCTTGATACTTGGAAGATCCGTCTAAATTACTCCAAAATTCAGGCCATCTTTTCTCAAAATCACGAATCAGATTACCAGAGAGCAGAGTCAAAGTAAACAACTAGGATATACCATGGAAAAGCAAAGTCTGGGACTCGTGTTTGACAAAAAGATGACCTGGAACGACAATGTTGACCACCGGCTAGCTTGCGCACAAACTCAATTGTGTGCTATGTATCCTTTGATGAATAAGAACAGCAGAGTAGATAACAGAACCGAGACCAACATTTACAAGATAATAATTAGACCAGTACTGACATACGGTATACCGACTTAGTGTACTGCAAACAAGATACAATTTAAAAAGCAAATATTTCAAAACAGAATTTTGCGAATAATACAGACGCAGCAAGATCACCTACAAGAGTACTGCACTATGACATGCACGTGGACACAATACACCAGTTTTTCGATAAAATACTCACAAAATATTACCCACGGACAAACGTATCGGACAATATACAGGCGCCCCACCAGGCAACATACAGACTCCTTCATAACTGACTCCCACCCTGAAGATAATGACCAAGACACCCAGAAGCTTTTAATCATTCAAAATCCAAAACCACTTTACAGCAAAAGCATACCATAAATTAGCAAATCTGAATAACAACTGTCAATATGTCATCATCCAAAAGCGACACTATTTTTATAGTTGTATACGTATTATGTATTGTGATACTACATATCATTATTATCATGTGTAGGTAACCTTCTCAAACCTACTTTTTAGCATATACAAAAAAAATTGACGTGAAATTAAATAATTTATCATGCATCTCTTCAATGCAAACATTAGAATAGAACACGAAAGCGAAACTTGGGCGTGTGTAATATGGTACGAAGACACCCTGTGTTATAACACAATAAATTATGCATCATTTAATAATAGTAAAGTAAACTACGAATCAGCATACGAGTAACTTGCTGACTCCTACTATTTCATAAAAGTACAACAGAAAACTTTAAGTTGAATGAGCAAAGAATATACAGAGTTCAATAGGAACGATGAGGAACCTAAATGGTGGTCTCTAAAAAATTTCGCCTGCGCCACTACCTTAACGGCTTTAGCACTCCTTAGCCCCCCTCCACCCAACTCTAAATATGTACAGGGACATTTTTTTAAGTGTCTCACCCGATTGACGATTATCCTGCTGACTATAATAAAAAACAAACTACACATTTCTCAATGATTTTCGACAAGGAAGCCAAATTTAATGTGTGGTTTCATTTTTATTATAGTCAGCAGGAAAATCACCAATCGGGTGAGACACTTAAAAAATGTCTCTGTATATAACATAAGTTTAAAGATAGTATAGTGATTCCCAAAAAAAACTGTGCATCTTGAGGAAAATTAAATATAATCCTCTTCTAATACAATTGTAATAAGGTACACACAAATCTTCTAATCTAATACAAAACCTGTATAGATGCCGTGCAGGAAACGATACGTATCGGAAGCGATCGCTGCTTGGGTGGCAATGTGAAAACTCGTCCAAATCTCGTGCATAAAACAGTTCGTGCGATAAACGTTTGACGAATGATGATATGAACGAACCTTTAGTAGCGACCTCATAAGAATTCTACGACATCGCACTATACGTGTTCGAAATTATTCAATATCTTGCAACATTTATAACTACCTAGTATATTTTTTAAAATATGTATTTCGCACCCTTGCTAAAAAAGAGGCACAGCTGAAAAAATAAGTTACGTACGTTAGAAAGTTAAACACGCAGCAAGTTCTAAAATAACTTGTGGATGGTAGTTGATGATGCATTAAAAAACAGTGTCACATTATTTGACATAATACCAGCAAGAGGGTAGCAGTTATACAGAGTGGCAAAAAAGTAGCGCATAATGCCTGCAACTTTTGAATTACCTCGTATACGAAAAAGTGACCTTTATAAAAGTTGTTTAGTAAATTATTCCCCACATTTTAACCTGCATGAATTTTTTCTGTCATTTCTGGTTTGGTTGCCATAGAGACTAACTTACATATGATTGCATATTTGGATTCTACTGGGAAAACTCTAAATTTTTTTATTATCTGCATATGACAGCTCAAAAATGGAAAACTTCCTAATTATAATTATTTCTACCTAATACCCACCAGTTGAGTCAAGGTGTTTTCATGACAGCGACCTAAGAGGTGTCAATATTGAGTTCCTGTTTAATTTTCTATTGTCTGATTTCTAATTTGTTTACAGTATGGTGCATCTGAATGAGAAACAACGAGTTGAAATTTTAATAATGAGTTGTTACGGAAATATGAAGAGATCGCAAGATCAGGTTTGTTAACTTTTCAATGAATTATATCCAAATAGGCATCCAATAAATCAGTCAACGGTGTGTCGAGAGGTAAAGAAATTTAGAGAAACAGGCAGTGTTAGGAAAGCCGCTAAATCAGATCGACCTAAAACAGCAACCGGGAGAGACAAAGATTTGGATATCATGCTTTTAATACATGAAAATCCAACACAATCATCAAGGCTAATAGCAATAGATTTTAATGTGTCTGTAAATTTGTTTAAGCAGGGAAAGTTGCATCCCTACAAGATAAAGTTGACGCACGAGTTAAACGAGGACGATTTTGATAGAAGAGCTGATTCTGCTAATGCAAAGGTGCAATAACGATAATGACTTCGTAACAAATAATAACTTTCTCGGATGAAGCTACTTTCTATTTATATGGCATTATTAATAGATACAATAATTATCGTTATTGGTCTGCTAAGAATATTCACAGGTTCCAGGAAGGTCATACTCAGAGGCCTGAAAAAGTTAATATTTGGGTGGGCATAGTTGGTAGACATAATGTGGGACCTTTTTTCATAGATGGTAATTTGAATGGCGAAAAATATCTGGACCTCCTCAGCAATCACATAATTCTTTCTTACAGAATAGTTTTACCGGGTGTAGATAATGGTATAAACGCGCAGGTATGGTTCAAGTAAGATGGTGCACCTGCGCATTGTGCGGAAATGTAAGACAATTCATAAGCGAGCAATTTCCAGGATGTTGGATAGGCAGAAGAGGTGCTATTGACTGGCCAGCACGATCCCGGGAGTTAACCCCGCTCGTCTTCTATCTGCGGGGACAATTAAAGAACAAAGTCCACGTTAACCGACAAAATGAATCATTGAAACTCAGAATTAGTGCTGAAATTGGTGCTATTCCAGAGGACTTCCTTTTAAACATTTTAGACGGGTTCAGTGGTCGACTGGCGCTCTGCTTAGTAGAAAACGGTGGTCGTTTTGAACATCTGATCCACTGAAACGGTTTCAGTCGTTTATTATTCCGATGTTGAATGGTTGAATTTTCTAGGCTATTTATTTTGTTATTTTAAAATTTGTTACAATTTTAACTAAATACAAATTTGAAATAAAAAAAATTCAGAGTTTTCCCAGTAGAATCCAGATATGCAATCAAATGCTGTTCCATTTTAAAAAAATGGCAACTAAACCAGAAATGACAGAAAAAATTGATGCAGGTAGAAATGTGGGCAGGGGCGGCTCATCAATAAGTGCGCCCGTGCGCGCGCACTGCCTAAGAAAGCCAAGCACCAAGCAAAAATAAAATTTATATAAAAAAAAATATCAAGAAAACTTGTATATAAGAATGGCGAATGCGAAAGACTTCAAGCGCGACTGCAGCGTGCACTTACATCTACTGATTGAAATGGTCTGCCGTGTGTATTCGTTCGGCGCTCTCGTTAAATAGATTTTCCCTGTGTGGATTGATCGGGAATATTCGGTTAATCGCCCGATGAAAGGGCGTCGCCGTGCGCTATCTGAATACACACTTCAATAATTTAATATGATTGTTTTAGAGTTTTTTTACGCGATTAGAGAAGTTTGAAGTTTATTGACGGTGTTGTGCGTGTTTTTTGTTGTTGTAATTTAATAATGGCTAGTAGTTCGGATTGCTTCACACGAAGTGTTATAGTTATGGACCAAAATTCTGTTGAGAACATTCTAAATAACTTTTCGACAATCGATTTCCAAGGGAAAATTAATATAAAAATCCCATTTAAAAGCCGCGTTTTTTTTTAATATTCTTCTGGGATAAAAAGCACAAAGAAAATCGATACAAAGGTAAAAAGGGGCGTGGCACCTCGAAAATTTTTTGCCTGCGGCGCACACCCTAAAGTAAATGTCACGAGCCGCCACTGAATGTGGGGTATAATTTACTGAACAGCTTTCATAAAGGTCACTTTCTCGTATACGAGGTAATTCAAACGTTACAGGCATTGTGCGCGACTTTTTGCCACTCTGTATTTACGTCTCTTCAAAAAGAAAGTCATATTTTATTTTATGACGGTTTTTGGTAGGGTAAAATACCCCATCATTGGCACTTAGCCAATTATTGGCAGTCCTTCAAGTTCTCGTTAATTCAAAAAATATTGCTAAAATAAAAGTAAAATATAGGATATCAGGGAAAAAGCGGCAACCCTGCCGAATATTTGGCAACTATTTCGCAGTTTGTGTCATTTGTCGCCAGTACATAGCCGATGAAAAGTGTGGTTCGATTTACTGAAAGTCCTGGAAATTTAGCGTCACGGTAAAAATATCGTTGGTAACTATGTGATACTTTTCTACTTTAAACAGACAAATTGAGCTTCGTAACTGTCGTATGTTATGGATAAACCTTATGTTAAAGCTAAACAACTGTGCAAATTATTCTTTAACTTGATATTTCATTCTTTTTTTTGGGGGTGCCAATTATTGGGTATGTAAATTGCTTGGTTTCTAATTGCTGACACCCATGCCACCTATTAGAATCAGAAAATTATCTCGAGAACTGATTATTGGCACCCGCTCATGAGTAGCACTTATTTGTTTATTTTTTATTGTGTTTTAAATGAATAAATATGTTGTAGTGGGCCCAGAAATATTTTATATCTGCTCTAATTTAAAACCATAAAATAATTTGTGTTAAACTGTGAGATGATAAAGCTGTGGTAGAGTTTGAGAATTACATTACATACAAAAGAGCGGAAATTGAATAAAACGTATCATTTTACGAAGAAGAATTTTATTGTTAAACGTGTCAGTTGTTTTTGAGATTTCGCAGATCGACAATAAAGAAAAATTTACCGAAACTTATTGTGTTTAAAAGGGACATAGCAAATAATGATTTAAGCGGTAAAGAAAAAGTTCATAACAACCTGAAATTGACAGCAATTTGAATATAATTTAAAATATAATATTAAGTCCAAATAAGCGACACAAAGAATATACAGGTGAGAATAATATAGCCGACAACCAAAACGATGAAATTTTAGAAATTAGGGTATGAAAGTTATTGAAATTTGGACCTTAGCGTAATCAAAAAAATATATTAGATTACTTACAAAAACCTAAAACGCCAAAAAGAAGCGAGAAAAAAATTCCACAAGATCATCATTTGTTTTGGTCTCATCGGATTACAAAAAACGATTTCAGGAAAAATTTGAAACAAAAATTAAAAAGGAAAAGGAAAAGGAAAATTAAACACAAAAAAATAAGCTTAATAGAGAAGAAATTAAAATAGAAAGGGAAAAGACTATAGAAGTTAATAAAGCGATCAAAGAAACGAAGAAAGAAGATGGTGTAAAGATGTTGCATATTAAAAAAGAGGCATAGTTATGCCGGAATGCTTTCAGAAGCAACTGACAAAATACAAAATAACAGAAATTAACAAAATCATTGAAAATTGTTTGAGCCTGAATGTATAGGGAAAGAAGACACAATGAAATTTAAGGCAGAATACATATTATATAATATGTACATATTATGTATAATATTAGCAAGACTAATATAGGAGTAAAGTGCTCTAAGTGTACTGGAAATTGCCATTATAAATGTTTGGTAAAATACCAGATACGCAAAGAAAAATCTCTTTGTAAACGTTGCAATTTAAGAAATGGCACTTCTGTAAGTATAGGTACTGAGTATTCGGACTATTCTGTATATTTGAGATTTGGAATTCCATGATAAATGTATCATAATTTATAACATTGTTAACCATAATTTTGTACACGTTACGTTTTTAATATACATTGTCAGTATTTGTTACATATCACACACTAACATTTTTATTTATACGCATATAGATGTTATTAGTTGGTATCTTTTTTAAAATTTACTTTCCACAATTATGTTAAAGAGTTTTTTCTAAATAAATATTTCAAATCCCTGTTTTGTTTAATTATTTTAGATAGAATAGGGTGCCAATAATTGGCATAATGGTGCCAACCATTGGAAATTCATCAAAATGTAGAATTTTCTTCATTTAGTTAATTTTGTTGTGAAAAATAAGCAATTTTTTCGTTTCAAATAAACATGTTAAACAAATTTTTATGACCTTATTTTAATAACTGAAAAATTTACTATGCCTAGTACTTATTTAACGTGCCTTATACTTTTGGTTCTTTCTTGTTATATCCATTAGTCTATATATACAATTTTTAGTTTAAGTTCTGACTGTTAACCTGTAATGATGTTATTATAACGTTTATCTGTTTTTTGTATTTTGACATTTTTATTCTTTTTTTAATTGTTTTTTGGTATATCAGGTAGTTTACTAATGAGATTTGCTCACTTATATGTGTGTTAACTGACATCTATTTAGGTCTGGCGATGCGTTCAAGGCGAAACATGTTACCTACTATTATATTAATTGAGACCGGAACTTTCTGTTGGTTCTTTTGCTTAAATATCAGAAGGTTCATTGAGCAAATCATTAGAAGAAATGGTGCAACACATGCATGAAAGAATTAGAAAAATTTTCAGTTCTATAAATCCTAGTAATTTATTAATTTGTAAGGGCTACTTAATCAATTTATTAAATCAAGCTTAAACGTCAATTGATATGTTAAAATAAAAGAATTGCTGTTTAGACCAAGAATGTTTTTTTTTCGCCTTAAAAAAAATTAAACAAGGCATTAAAAGATAGAAGGTAAAAAAACGAAAAATGTTAAAAATTAAATGACGAAATAAATGTATTAGGAAGTTTAACTTATAGTTTTTATTTCCATAATACTTTACATGTGTATTGTTTCAAGGAATTAAACATTGTTATTGTGTGAAGTTGCATAAAGTTTGTGTACTCCAGCTCTGTACAGTTTAGTTAGTTAGTTCAGGTTAGTTCAAGCAAATCATTTTACAATGCAAAAGCAAAGTAAAAAACACTGATATTAGATCCTTTAGAAATATAGGTTAAAATTGACACAGTAGTAATTATAAAAAACATCTTACTTAGCAAAATCACAAAAGTCTATAAACATACGAATGTAGAAAAATAAACAAATTAAAAAAGAAAGTTGAATGAGTAATATCGTTTTTTACCACCTCTTTTCTGAAACGTACAGCACTTGCAATATCCCTGATTGACTTTGGGAGGATCTGATATGCTTTTACTGCCCTATAGTATGGTCCTCTTTCAAAAAGTGTTGAGTTATGTGGGGGTATGGATGCTCCTATCTACCTCTTGTATTCATAGCTGCCTCGGATTGTCCCTGTTACTTGAAAACAATTCCTTGTGTTTTTTTTTCACAAAAATGACAAGATATTTAAAATAGAGTACTGGAGTAGTTAAATTTATAAGTTTTTTTGAAATAAGGTTTACATGACGTTCTCGGATGCAATTTCAGCATACAACGGTTACTCCTTTTTGAGCTTTAAAGACTTTGTCTGCGCCAGGCGCCGCTCCCCAAAAAGGCACACCATAAGATATTACAGATTGCACGGATGCATAATAGAACGATTTTATGCTGTCAATGCTTAGATTGTGCTTTAGCCGCGGTATAGCCAATATAAACAGCACAATGGCTGTTTATACTAGCTGCACTTGATTATATTTGTGTACTCCAATTTAAACTGGGGTCAATAATAAGTCCCAGAAACTCAGTTTGGTTTGTTTGTTTAAGGGATTTGCCACCGAGAGGAATATATAGAGAAACATCAGGATGTCCCTTAGTACGGACATACAAAAATAGCAAACCTTTGTGCAACAAAATAAGCAAAGATATATGTTTCTATGATACCCTAGCCAAAAATAGTTTCAAACCGAGGCCCTGTGTGCTTGGTAAACCTTATTTATTTGTACCCATTTCCTCTCCATCTCCTCCAGTAGTCCTTGCAATTCATTTTGTAAAAAACTTAAGTAGTGATCCCCTCTAAGGCGATTTTCCAAAGAAAAGGGCCAATTAAAATATTATCGATCATGCCGCACCACACGTTTACTGAAAACCTGTGTTGAAAATTACTTTCAACTATTGCGTCAGGATTTTCGTCTGACCATACATGGAAGTTTCGATTATTATTGGTGCCGTTACGGGTGAATGTAGCTTCGTCAATAAAAAGTATGTGCGATAAAAGATGACGATGATTAATTATCCACTCACAAAATTGCATACGCTTGGAGTAGTCTTCAGGTTGAAGATTCTGTACACGCTGTACATGGTACGGCTATAAGCCTTGCTCTTGAAGCGTATTGATCACTTCTTTTAGGGGAATTCCCAACTGAATTCCAATTCTTCGTGAGCTTGTCGTCGCATCTTCTTCTACTAAAGCTAGAACATTTTCTATTTCTTCTAAATCCTGTTGAATGGCTCGTTCAAATGTTACATTAGCACTTGGAAGAGTTCCGGTCTCGCAGAGTTTGTTGACAACTCCGATAAAGGCCTTTCTGTTCGGTGTTCTTTCATGTGGAGATCGTTCACGACATTCTTCAGCAGCCGCTGTAGCATTCCCATTACATAAATCATAAATGAAAACTAAATTGGCGTATTCGAGATGTGAAGAAATGTGTGGCATTTTATAAAATTAAAATGATACAAATCCGAAAGTTAACGGTGAATCAATGTAACATTTTCTACTGACACTAATAGGATAGTGACAGCACAACAATCAAAAGCAAACAATAATAACATTTATTAAAGCTAAATTAATGCAATATTTTTGCCTTATAACTTAAAAACAAATGAATCTTGGATTTCTTATTATTTTGATACATAGATTACACCCTTAGAGTTAGGCCCATTCGTCCCGACTCACCCTGTATAGTAAAAAGAGGGTGGGCAACAATATGGAATCTTAAGGGACTCCGATATTCATGTTCAATGTGCCTGAAAGAAATCTGTCCATCGCCACCCGCAGAAAACGGTCTTTAAGAAAGCTTGATAGCCATGAACAAAAGTGAACCGGCATTCGGTATGGTCTCATTTTAGTTTGAAGTCCCTCATGATACGCGCGGTCAAAGGCCATGGAAATGTCCAGTGCTACCGCCCGGAACTCCACATGATATTCTATTGCGTTATTCAAGTCGTGAGTAACAGAAGCGAGAAGGTCTCCTGTTGATCTAGACTTACGAAATCAATACTGGCGGTTACTGAAAATGTTGAAGCCTTCCAAAGCCTTTAATTATTTTTCGTTGATAGCCTTCTTCCTACCTTTTGATGTAACTGAAAGCAATACGACTGGACGATAGTTGAGTGTAAGGAGAATAGTTTTGCCAGTAAGTTTGCTTTTTCTTATGTTTTCGTCGCAATAGTACCATCAGGACGTGTTAGAGGTGGAATGACTGACTTGTTATTTGTGTTTAATTTATAGCCAATAGAAATGTGTGCCCTTATTTCTTCATATAAAAGGTTTGTCCTATTTTTAGATAAGTAATCTGCCCTTACCTACCTTTTAAAGTCAAATATTTGCTTATTACCTCTAAATTGAACTTCGATTCGATACACACTGTACGATTGGTTAAGCTCTAAGCTTAATATCCTCCTAATTGGACTTTAAAATTTGACCAAACTGCAACTTTGGATAATCACCATGTCGTGCTCTGGTACAATTATGAAGAAACTTGCCGGTTAAATTGGATTCAAAATGTTACTGCGACTGTGACAAACTTCCTAGCAATAGTTTCCAAGTTTAGTATGATTCTGTTAATATGCTAAACTATTTGCAATGTAAAGTTGAAAGCTCGCTTTAATCAATATTTTATTGTACGAATATTTAAGTTTATTTTAATATGAAATCTATTATTTAGTTGTATTTTTATAAGCTGTACTTTATTTATTAACTGTAAATGCCGATTGTGATTCCTTGGCTTATTTTAGGAATTCAACATTATGCAGGGTGTCCCAAAAACATACCGACAAAGTTTAAGGGCGGTAGAGTACATCAAAACAAACTTGTTTTGTTTAATAAACATATTATGTCCGCAAATGAGCCGGTGGTAATTGTTGTTTATTTGACTTATAAATAATTAATATTAATTTACAAAGAATGTTCATCAGAACATTAATAAATCACATTGTGGTTGTATTGCACATTTGTCTTAATAAATGATGGTTTAAAATAATTGTCTAAAGTGTTGACCATTTGCTTCAATACAAAGGCTGCACCATTGGCTCGCGGATTCTATGGAATACTCTGGGAATAGCTTCTGCATGTGAACAACTGACCATTATCCTTGCATAGAAATTTCCTTATTACGAAAAGACGTTCTGTAGACTAAAGATTTTAGATAACCCTAAAGGAAAATTCCAGGGGGATCAAATCGCGAGAACGCGCGGGCCAGGCCACGGGACCTTCTCTTCCAATCCATCGGAGAGAAAATCGCTGATCCAGATACTGGGCCATGTTAAAACCAAAAAAATCAATTAATCATACCAAAGGTGGCTGTTTTTACTATTTACCATCGCGCGTGTAATGTGCCTTATCAGAAAACAATACTATTTTCCCGAAGTGAGGTTCTATTAAATTGTGACATTAAAACCATTGGCAGAAAGCTAATCGATAAGAACGATTTTAAGGATTGTAAGCTTTTAGGGTAAGGTCGCCGAAATTGTACCACTTCGCACATTTTGCTCATTTCCTTTAAATTTGTTGGTTTGTGGTGACTTATATTATCGTGCTGTTTAAAGAGAAGAGTTATATAAGAGAAAAAAATAATGGCAATTAAATACACAGCCAAAAGTAAATGCTATAGCTCTTTTATTGTAACCCTACAAACGGTACGATTTGAAAGCCTGGGTTTCTAAATCGTATCTGGGGTTTTTTTTAAATCGTACCACTGTATTGTGCGCGATCATGTTTCTTGATTTTTACTTAATTAAATAAATCAGTTGTCTTAATGTAGGTACAGGTAAGAAATAAAATGTTAGTTTTATGAAAACAATTATAATTCAGTACAGTAAAAACGTTAAAAGAAAAATTATTTATTCAAAAACATCACAAATGTAATGTGTACTGGAACTTTTTCATGTGCCCATTTTTTACAAAGAGAGCACTGTATCATCTCTTCCACTACAGACTTGCAGCACAAAAAACAATACCACTCATTATCATTAACTTCTACAATCACATTTTCCCCTGACGTTTTTGATTTCTTGGATATTGGTGATTTAGTTTTTCCATCGTCTATGTCAACAAAAACATTTTTCTTTCCCGACGCTTTCTTTTCATTTTGTTTATTTTTATTAGCTCTAGTTTTATTTTCTTTGTTTCTTTTATTTTAATTTTTTCTTCTAGTTCATTTTTGTATGGGCTAGATGTTATGACAGTAGCTTTTTGAGCTCCTTTGCTATTTTATAGTTTATTATGTTTTTTGTTGGCTCAGGAAGAGGGCTTAATTGATTTAATATGATTAATGCCTCATTATTTTTAAGAATATTTCCTTGAATTGTATTATTGGGAATACCTTGTATGTTATCAGAGCTTTCTGCAATGGTGACTACAGTTTTATTTTGGTATCCTCAAAGTTTTCAACATCGTCCACGATCCTTTCCCTCTGTAAATTATTACTGGCTACAAAGTCTGAATCCTTAAACACATTTCTATCAATTGTCCATACTCCACTAGCACGAAATCTATTCATTACATTGTGTGTGGTTGCAGCCTGGACATATGCCTCAGTTAAGAGCTGAGTAATTTCAAATTCTGTAACCTTGTCACCAGGATTAGAACGAAGCCACTTTCTCATAATGAGATTGTAACTGGACTCCATTGATTTAAAAACCCCCACGTCTAGGGGTTGTAACCTATGATTTGTGTGTCCTGGAAGCTGGAGTATTAGGACATTATTTTCCCTTACCAAATTAATGGCAGCAGGATTTTTTGGATGGGTGGTATGCCCATCTCAGAGAAGAAGGAGTACCTTTTGGTTTTCTGATGGTTTTACAAATTCAATAAAATGTTTTAGCCATATTAAATACAGCTCTGAATTTATATATCCACTTTCACTAACTTCGGTGAGGCTATTTGGAATGCCGGATGCATACGTGCTCTTTTAAAAATAGTCATTGGAGGAACAAAGGTTCCAGTCGCGTTACAACAGCACACCATTGTTGTGTTTACGCCCCTTTCTACACTTGCTATGAATCCATCTTGATGTTTTCCACGCTGAGCTATAACTTTTGGTGATTTTTTTTGGACTGTGGAGAAGCCGGATTATTCAACGTTATTTATATGTTGAGCGTCTGTTTTATGTTCATCAACAACATTTTCCAATAAATCAAAAAATTCTTACACATTTTCTCTATTAAAGCCCTACAACGAGCAACAGATGTATTTTCAGGTTTTCTCAAAGATAATTTGGGATGTCTGGACATAAAACGATAGTACCAATTTTTTCCAGCCAATTTATTGTTATGTACAGAGAAGGGATATTTAATTAGATGTGAATTAGCCTCCATTAAATCATACGCAAGTTTCCTTACATCTGTTATCGTTAGCCCGAAAAGAGACTCTTCAAATACCAAAATATGTTTAACTAGGTCATTTTCAAATTGGGCAGGAGTAGCAGGTAGTCGACCATTAACTCTTCTTTTCTCCTTCATTTTCTTTATTTTTTTTTGTTTTCCTCTGCTTGTTCTTTTTCCGTTTCATATCTTTTGACTTTCCCATCTAGGTGTCTTTTAAAACTGGGTTTAGCGATATTATATTTTAATCAACATTTATTAAATGTAATTATTCCGCTTTTATATTCCGTTACTGATTTTTCCATGTCATTTTCCATATTTGCTTTTTTGCCATTTTAAACTGGAATAACAAATAAAAAAATTAAAATATTATAGTAATCCTTCAAATCGTACCAGTACGATTTACAACACTCAACAGTGGTACGAATTGAGGAACTCTGTCATAATATGAATAAATTAAGATTTTAACCTATAAACCAAAGAAATCTTATCGTTTCTTTTTATTGTATTATTCTATATACTATATTTAATCTAATTAGCACTAAAAAAAAGTCTAAAAATTGAACTCACTACCATAAACCTCCTTAGAAAAAGTTACAGAAATTTACATCGAATAATACCACTTTTTTTTACAGACGCGTAACGAACACTCAACGTGACGTTATGTTTGTCAATTTATGACTGGATACTAGAAGACGTATTAGATTTTAAAAAACGTTAACAGATGGCAGCATTGTCATTTGCAACCTATAAATAATAGAAAAGTACGATTTACGGACCGGTACGATTTCGGAGACCTTACCCTACGCATTGTAAATGGTAGGGGTAGTGAAGGTTTGTTCCAACCGCAGCAAAGACCGTTCTAGAACGGTCCTGCGCATGCGTATTACATAAAATGCGTTCCAACTTTACTGTGAATGGACGATTCATAGGACGATTCTTTAAGTGTTCCAACCAACCTTGTTACCGTTCTAGAACCGTTGTTGAACCGTCCTTTCGAACCCTGGCCATACATTGGAATCGTTTGGGATGACCTGCGCAGTAACGTTTTAGTAAGCTGGGGCTGACATTAGTGATATTTTTCACATTTCCATTTGTTTATTGGTGGTTTTTGATCGTGAGATTTTTAGTTCGACTGTGTATTTTTCTGTTTTATACTGCCTTAATTTGACTTTGGTTTATTTTTACTATGAGTGACGAAAGAGATAGTGAGGTTATGTTCACGTTATAATTATTTAACTTGATACATAAATCGGTTCACAAAATCGTTCCAACCCGTCTATAGGTTTGTTCCAACACCTAATTTTTGTACCGTCCGAGAACCGCTACAAAACTGTTGGGATCGATTTTGTGCGCAGGCGTTAACATTTTATAGTTTCGTGACCTTACAAAAATGGACATGAGTTGGAAAGGTTTTTGTACTGATTTGTGAACGTGGCGCACTCGGTGGCGCGGAAGCGTCTTTCTAAAACTAACCTTACTTTTAAATGTAAACATTATTGAAAATTGGAAGATTGCGATACGGCAATTAAAAATGGAAAATTACTCAATTGTTGGTAAGTGACTAGGTACATATTTAAATTTTAAATTTTGTAAATAATGCATTTTTTTCTAAAAATACTCGTAAATAGACTAATGCGCAAGTCAATCCAAACGATACTTGCTCTCGACCAAGTATCGAAATGACCGTACAGAAACCGATTCACGAACTATCCATAACAGTGTTGGAACGACAACAAGGGTCGTTCGATAAACCATCACGGGTTCGTTGGAACGCTTTTTTCTTTTTGCGCATGAGCCCAACGATACAATGTACGGTTTTCGGGGGTGTTGAAACAAACCTTATATTTTGCACCATCACGGAACTGTAAAATATCCACGCCTGCGCACAACATCGGTACGAGTAATCCCAATAACCGTTCGGGGACGATACCAAATTAGTTGGTTGGAACAAACCTCGACTACAGGATCCCATATGGTGTGCAATTGCGCGAACACTTGTGGATTAATTTTCCTTCACACAGTGTAGAAGTCCTTCTTCAAATTCATCCGTATGAGTTGTTCTTGGACGACCACCACCACCAGGGCGCTTTATGTTCCCACTTTTTTTAAGGCGACCGGATATCTGTGTTCATACAAGCGTGCAGCTTCTCTTGCATTACAATTTGCTGCACAATAAGCAAGGTGAATATTAGTAAGTTCCTGAAATGAGAAATTATCGTCTATTTTTAATAAAAATTTTGAATTAACAACCAACAAAGCTTATGTTACGATTAATAATTCACAAATAATATACGGTCCTAAGATTGCCATCCATTTATTGCGATAAAGAAATTTTTGTGCTCTCAACAACGAACGTAGTTGTAACAAAAATCTTAAACGAAAGACGGTGGTGTCCAACTAAATCAAGAAATAATTATATTATTTGGATATATTTTAAAAGATGTTTATTAAGCAAAAAAGTTTATTTTGATGTCCTCTACCTTGCTTTACAGTTTGTCGGTATGTTTCTGGAACACTCTGTATAAATATTTCACCTAAACTGCTTAACCTTCGAAATAAACAGTTCTACGGTTTCAGTTCCTTTTACTGCAAGATAATAATCTGAAAACTTACCTATATATGATATTTTCATTCTTATCTATAAATGCTATTTCTGGCTGATGTGAGTGAAATACAGTAACTTATCTTCAGAAAATATTTTGTTAAGCATACTCACCTATTTATGTACCTAAGTAGATTATTTCGAAATCTTGAATAATACAAAAACTTTTAAAATTTGTGAATTTAAAAAAAAGCACGATTTTTATTGTGACATTCGGAAAGTTTAGTGTCGTAGTAGAAAAAAAAATGGTAGTTGAAGGTTCATGGCCTAAGTAACAATAACTTAAATTTAAAAGAAAACAAGACGAAAATCCCGGCTAATTGTATAATTTTGGTTAACTAATATTCTGCGTAATATACCTGTTTCTGAAGCTTGTTTCATATCGCTGAAACATTATAAATGACCGTTCCTTGTTCAGTATTACTCAAACAGGTAATCTGTCATACTAGCTTTCAATAATTTAAGATTATTAAATTCACCTAAACAAGCTGTTGGCATGTATACGCTACAATATGGCGTAATAATACATTCTTGGCAAATCTATAACTTATGATTAAGGATGTAGTTAATGACTTTAAGGGTCTCAATTCACAAAATGCAAAAAATGGAAATAAAGCGATAAAGAATATATTTGAACCCTAAATTGCATCGAGTGCTAGATATGGAACAACTAATACGATAGTCCAAAGTTTTCGATAGTGAGCAGTCAGAGATCAAGGCAGTTTAGTGGTTTATTCAACTTTACAATCTCCAGTAGCTCCTTTTTCGTCATATCTTTATGAAATGGCTTCTTATTTACAGTAAGCCAATGAATGATGTCATTTTTTTTCCAAGAAGACGTTGGTATTTTTTTCAGATTTTCTTGAGAGGTAGCTGGCAGTATCCATGACAAAGACCCCCGTATCTCCATTAGAACAAGTTTTGAGAAAACCACGTTTGAAGATTTTTGTTTGGTCTGTTAAGTTTTTGCTGGAGTAATAAAATAACATCCTTCATAAATATGATTTGTAATGTCAGCAAACCTTTTTAAGAAAAAAAAA
This sequence comes from Polydrusus tereticollis, assembly GCA_963920685.1. Lineage (NCBI taxonomy): Eukaryota > Metazoa > Arthropoda > Insecta > Coleoptera > Curculionidae > Polydrusus > Polydrusus tereticollis. The sequence continues at coordinate 92,218,187 of OY987329.1, read as the reverse complement.
TGCAAAACTAGGCCTTGGATATTAGTTATGAGATATACGGGCTAAGGAAGCAAAGAATTATAGTAGAATTATTTAGTTAAAACCACGTATAATACGAATTTGGCTTAAGCTTGGTTTTTACTATGTAATTACTAAATAATTTATAGATTAGTCCTAGAGAAACACATTTTTCATATTTCAATATTATAGCCTCTTAAGAATATAATCTAATTAAAATACATATTTATTTTATAAAAAACATTTTATTTACAAAAAAAAATATTTTACATAACATTATAACCACCTTAAAAGAACGAAAAAAAAACGAAATTCATAGCACTAATAAGTTGTAATTATTGCTCGTCAGAAGTAGGTAATTCTTGCCAAAATTGATGGCGGTTTGATGGTATAATCTCTCCCAAATTTTTTAAGATATTCTCTTTTCTGCTATTAGGAATCCCAGAGGGTTTGTTAATAATTGTAGGGTCCTTTATTCCAGATTTCATGACCTTAACTTGCAAAAAATCAATTTCCTTCAGCTGCTCCGTATCGTCAGTCTCAACTTTTAAAATATTGCTTCCTCTCTCGACAATTACCTTAACTACTTGGGACAGGTAAACACGCGGCTCAATTTTTTTTAATTTTGCTTGTGAGGAATAGTCTTTCCAGTCCAAAAAATCAACAACTGTCATTTCTTTAACTATAACACGCTTCAAGTTACAGGTTTTAACGGCCTCAACGAAATCTTGAAAATCGTAAACTTTCTTTTTTTTCTTTAACGATAGTTCCACCTGATGGTGGAAACTGTCGGCGGACATAAATGTATGGCCCGGCTCAAAGTAATTTATTGTAATATCCTTAGCTGATACTTTATTGGAATTTATTACATAAATTAAAAAGGAAAGAAACGCCCAATTTTTATTCTGTGAGGAGCAATTGTCTAACCAAAACACAAAGTGCTCTGCATCTCGATGGAAAAGTAAGAATGCATAAAACGTACTAATAATTGCTTCCTTGCTTCTCCCTGATATTGCTTCGTGCCATAATGCCGCAAAAGGCTTATTTTTCCTTAATGTTTCTAATGGTACGAAACTTTCGTTGTATACCACTATTCTCTGAGTAAATACAACCCTTTTGAACATATCAAGACGGGGAAGCATTATTACTTTCTCTAAATCAGTTGAAACTCTTACCGTGTTTGTTTCGGTAATTGCTTCACATTCTTTTCTATATAATTCTCTGGACTTTTTTGCCCTTTCGATGTGTTTTTCCCATTTCTGGCATACTTCACAATTTTTATCCAAGTTTGTACTATTATGTGAAGCATTGTGTAATTGAAATCCTTCACAGAGTTCACATTCTTCATGCCCTAATTTTGTGAATGATATGTTCTTACTTTTAACCACCTTTCTGTAAACCTCATATGAACATTTCGTATCGGGATGAGTATCTAGGAAGTTTCTGTACATTGCATCAATGCTTAAATCACTTGGCAAGTAGCGACGATTCGGAGCATGCTCCCTTCGGTAATGTGAAACTGCTGGGTTAAATATCTCTATGTGATCTTCTATAATTTCTGTGGATATTTTGAACTTAGATGCATGCCTACCACGTTTGTCAGCAACAGGAGCAATTTCTCGTTTTTTGAAAGTACCAAACTTTGTATCGCCCAATCGTTATTTTTTTCATACCCAAGACTAGTTATAAAGAATATCTTGCATACATTTTGTGTTTGACCATCAGAATCCTTTAGGAAGTACTTAAAGCTATTTTGTTTTGTTGATGAATCTGAGCGTCTTCTTTTTACCGGAGCTCTGTTGATACTATTGAGAACGTATGTTTTTTTCCCCATCCAATTTAGATCCCAATACATTTTATTAATAGCTATTCGTCTGTCTTGATCGATCTTCTCCAAGCATTTCTTCTGACATTTGCTGGCGTCACATGACATCCGAACTTTATGGTTTTGTTTTAACTCTAAACATTTATTTTTTTTCCTTTGCTCTACCGATATGTCAAATCTCTTTCTCTTTCTAATGTTGCCCTTCTTTGTGTAATTTTCGTCCCCTGCAAAAATTGGATACAATTTAAAAAAAAGCTGAGAAGGATAGAGAAAATATAGAAACCTTGTTCGGAATTCAACTTAGGAACATCAGATGAGACGATGTCAACCAACAAGTCGTTCTCATTAGAAACGCCGCAACCGTTTAAAATTTCGATATCATTTACACCGTCGCTAGGATCTACCCTCTTTGTGTAATTTTCGTGCCCTGCAAGAATTAAATATAATTTAAAAAAAGCTGAGAAGAATAGAGACAATATAAAAACCTTGATCGGAATTTAACTTAGGAACATCAGAGGAGACGATATCAACCAACAAGTCATTTTCATTTGAAACGACGCAACGGTTTAAAATGTCGATGCCATTTACACCGTCGCTAGCATCTATATTATTCGTGTACTCTAATTCAATACCATCATTTTCAATACTTGGCTGAATGCAAAAACCATTAAAATCAGATGACAGTTTTAGAAAGCAGCCGTCAGTATTATTTTCCTTCGGTTCAATTTCCTTATGGGTTTCTTTAGCTGGCGAACCTGATAGCAGGCAGCACGATAATGGTTGCAGAACGCCTATCTGGATATCATCTTCTGTATAAATAGGCAATTGCTGCTTTTTCGAGGTTTGATCCAATCCATTTTTCTGCTGCGCCATTAGTACTATATTCTTTGACCTCGAAGACATACCTATTTATATAAATATACAACCTATAGCAATATTTTTGCACAAGACGGTCAGATTTTGGTTATATTTCAAACACAAATTTTTTGTAACTAGGTGCCGAGTTATCCATACAAAATATTGAATATTCTCTGTTTATGCATTTTTCACTTACTGTACCTTGTGAGCAAAAAATTATTTGAGTGAGGTAATAAATAGGTATCATCATTACGAATATTTTTAATATTTTACAATGGTCGCTCTTTTTTTCGAAAATATGTATTTCAAATTTTTTAAACATTTAGGCACTATTTCTATTTCTATGCTATTTCGAGAACATTAATGTCGAATTATTCTTTTTTCGAAAAATTTATATTTCCAAAATACTTTTCGGATGTAAATAATGTTATAAATTCACAAAAACTATTTGTGCATTTCTCATCAAGACAATAATCAAACATTACAGACACATAAAATGTAGGGAACATCTAATATTTAATGTATATTAAAATATAAACTTACCAAAGCAATACGTTTTATTCTTACAACCAACACTACTCACTTTTATAAATATTAGGACACTTTTAAACTAATAAAATGAAGAATAAATAGGGATTCAATTATAAAAATGCCGAAAAGTCGAAACGAATCGATGGAATGACGATTTACGCGGCAAAATGCTTGGTTAAAACCTGACATTGACAACGCCGATAGCGGGGTTGCCGTATTCCTTAGAAAAAACCTAGCATAATAATATTCCTACGTTAAAAGTCCGTATCTCCTGACACATACCAGGTCTTTACTATGTAAAAATAAGATACCGGGTTTATACTAAGCAGAAATGCTATTGTTGGCGTTTACGAGGAAACTATTTTCTTTCATAAAATATCTAGAAAAGAAAAATGCGGGGTTTTTTCTATGTAAATATGCTCTAAAAGACACAATTATTCGTTTGGCGCAAATATTTCAATTTTTGAAATTTCTGGAGATACGGGGGTCTTTCTTAGTAGGGCAGTATAAGAGACCCAGGAGGAATAAGATCTAGCAGCATTTACTTGAAGTATTCTTTAAATACATCATCGTTCATGTCTTCATTCAGACAAGTCAGTATATTGTTGCCTGTCCAACTCCAGTCATATTGGAACACATTTCCACTATTATTGCAACTCCGAATGTTGTATGAAAAAATAATTGGACACCTATGAAATACAGCGAAGAGCACTGGGTTTTATAGTTCAATAATAATTTGTTACTCTCTCGCATTAAAAAACAGACTGGGAGTAATTTTAGAAAATCAATTGGATGAAAATGGCACCCTGGAACTCAAAGAAGAAGATGTGCGTATTCAGCAAAATGATGCTTCCCCCCCCCCCCACCCCCACTACGCGCTACCAGTTAGAGTGGCTTAACCAACGGTTCCCTGGCAAGTGGACTGGTAGATGAGGTGCATTATTTCTAAGCGTCTACCACTTAAGGGGTACAATACAAAAAAATGTTTCGATATTTTTGATTGTTATGAAGGTTTTTATTTAGGTAATATTATAAATAACATTTTTTCCGACAAATTCATTAACCCTAGGTGAATGATCTGGCCAAAAATGTCATACGTCGCGCTGGATGGTTTGATTCCACTGAACTCCCACCAAGCTAATTGCCGAGCTAAAAATGCCCCCGGTATGCACCTCGGAAATTCCTTTCGCGGAAGTTTCACTCATGCGCAGCACGCCGGAAACTTGATACTAGATTAAACTTTTATAAATTAAAACAACACTTCTGTCTTCCTCCACAAATAAAATATATTTTTGAAAATTTAACGATTGTCCCTACATGTTTCGACTATATATACAGTCATCTTCAGGGGAACTAAAAGGAATGTGTGAGAATACAAAGACAATAACAGGCACCATAAGAGACTTACCTATATCGAGTGTTAAATTTGGATCCAATAGTTGTCTCAAATTAATGAGTAAAACATTTAATATCATAGCAAGTGAAATTTGTGTAGTTGAAGACTAACTTGAGGTAACTCAGAGTTGTGGATATGTGAGTCAGCACATTTTAGTTATTTAAAAAATTTTTTATGTTGGTAAAAGTGAGAAAATTTAGTTATATTTAATGAACATGGTGTGAAAATAAATTTTAATGATTAATATATTTATATTATAACATGGTTTATGTGGAGAAACCAAAAAAGAAAAGAAAGAAAATTTTTTTTTTAAGTTATTTTATAAAAATATGAAATTTCATGTTTTTAGTGTATTGTTATAAATCAATAAAGTAGAATGGGGGCTAAGCCCCTATGGGTTTAAATAGAACCGCATTGTGGTATTAAGGAAAAGAATTTTTTTAAGTTTTTTAAAAAATTTAAAAGAGAAACGAAATTTCGTGCGAACCACTACCACGTTTAACTTAAAAAGAATTTTAAGGAAGGTGTGGTTAAAGTATAAAATGAATGACAGATTTGACATATGGCATAACAAATATCAGACTGTAGAAATCCTAAAAATTGAAGTGTTGGTGTAATCTAGAGCAACTCGATAGTAGGTTTACAAAGTCTACAAGATATAGTGTACCTGGTATTTGAAAGTTATTATAAATGTTAAACACACAAAGTACATGAATATGAAAAAGAATGAGACATCTGTGATTGAATGTATTGTTAACGTTCTGGGTCCTAATTATTAGAGGTTTTCTAATAATTGGGATTTGTAAGAGGAAATTAAAAATACAACTTTTTATGTCAATTATGTCACACTATCTATTTTTTTTATTATTTATTAACAATAGTCTACTAGTTCTTATAATAACTTTTAACAACAATAATCGATAAAGGTAAAACTGGTACATACTCCCCTCTAGTAATTGTTATACTTAAAACAATTACTATTAAATGTCATTTTTCTTCTCTACATTCAGTACGCATATTCTTGATATGGGGCGTCGTAGTGTTATTCCTCGCGACGTTCTAATATCTACACTTCTAACTTTCCCGTCTTTGCTTGGGTATACTGCAACTACTCTGGCTATCGGCCATGTGTTTCTGGGCATATTTGGGTCACTTATTAGTACAACACTTCCTGGTAGTACATTTGATTCTTGTTTATGCCATTTTTGTCGTCGAATTATTGATGGCAAATATTCATTTGACCATCTCTGCCAAAATATTTCGGCGATCTTTTGTGCGGCTTTCCATTTTGATAACAAGTTGATGTTCTTTTCTTCTGTCGTCGTACATGATTGTGCAGCATAGTTTCGTCCAATAAGAAAGCTATTTGGTGTTAGTGGCTCTGGGTCGTTTGGGTCAACTGATACGTGAGTCAGTGGTCTTGAATTTAGAATATTTTCTATTTCTGCAAATACTGTTCGTAACACATATTCTTGTGGAAATTTATTTTTTAAAAGTTCGTGTAAATGTTTCTTTATTGATCGGATCAATCTTTCCCAAGATCCCCCCATATGAGGTGCTAAAGGAGGATTAAAATTCCACTTAATATTTTTTAATGTACAAAATATTTGTATGTCTGATTGGTTTAATTTTTGCAAATTTTCAGATAATTCTCGTTCTGCTCCAACAAAATTTGTTTCGTTGTCACTAAACATTTCTTCAGGAAATCCTCTTCTGCAACCGAATTGTCGTAGTACATGTATAAATCCATTTGTGCTTAAATCGTTTGCAATTTCTAGGTGAACAGCTCGAGTAACCATGCAGGTAAAAATAACACCATACCTTTTTTCATGACTCCTTTTAACTGTTACCTCTATTGGTCCAAAATAGTCGACTCCTGTATTTATAAATGGTCTTATTGTGGGTTCAACTCTGCAACGGGGAAGTTGTCCCATCAGGGGTATTTTTTCCGTTGCTCTTTTGTTACAACATTTTTGGCAATTTGCCCAACAACTTCTTACTGCCTGTCGCATTCGGAGTATCCAAAAGTTTTGACGTAATTTGTTTACTACAATTTCTTGTCCATGATGATTATTTTCTTCATAATAATGTTTGATTATTAATTTTGTTACATGATGTTTCGGGTCTAAAATTATAGGGTTTTTGCAGTTTTCATCCAGATTTATTGCATTATTTAATCTTCCCCCTAGGCGAATAAGTCCCTCTTCTCCTACAATGCAGTCCAAACTATACAATTTACTTGTAGTATGTAAAGATTGTTTATTTTGAAGTATGCTTAGTTCTTCGGAAAACGAGTCTGTTTGTATCTTTTTTAAAACATAAATGTTAGCTTTATTTATTTCTTCTATACTCAGTTCCCCCCTTCTTTTTTGTTTTTCTCGACTATTATAAAGGTATCGAAATAACCAAGCTGTAGATCTAAGTAATCTCAACCACTTCGAAAATCTTGAAGGATCAGGTATTATTATTTTTGTTACTTTAATTTTTTGTAAGAATAGATGCTCTGGTTTTTCTTCGATATCTTCGGTATTTATTTTAGAAGTTATCTTGTTAATCGGCCATTCTTCTGCATTCTTGTAAAGAAAAGAAGGTCCATGAATCTACCTTGTATTGATTGTGAAGTCTATGTTAGAATGTATCTTTGTTGCCTCGTCGGCTACATTTTCTTTTGAAGGTACAGGGACATTTTTTTAAGTGTCTCACCCGATTGGCGATTTTCCTGCTGACTATCATAAAAAACAAATTACATATTTCTCAATGATTTTCGATAAGGAAGCCGAATTTAATGTCAAAAAATACATAGATTTACAAATTTGACAGATGAGACGCCATTTTGAATTTTCTTAAATGGCAACCCCCATAAATAACCACACAATTGAATTGCATTTGGCGATCCGATTCTAAAACTATATAGTTGTTGACACTTATTTTCAGCCGTTTCGGAAATACGGGCGTTCCTAATTTGCCTCCATCGATTTTGTCTTTTAAGTGTCTCACCCCTTTAATAAATAGACCTTCTAAGGTGAACACCCTAATTTTTTTCACAGTGACATAATTTCCCGTGAGCAAGCGATCTACGCTATAGTCAAATCCGGCAGATGTCAAAAAGTGACAGATACGACGCCATTTTGAATTTTCTTAAATAGCAACCCCCATAAATAACCACACGATTGGATTGCATTTGGCGATCCGATTCTAAAACTATATAGTTGTTGACACTTATTTTCAGCCGTTTCGGAAATACGGGGGTTCCTAATTTGCCTCCATCGATTTTGTCTTTTAAGTGTCTCACCCCTTTAATAAATAGACCTTCTAAAGTGAACACCCTAATATTTTTCACAGTCACATAATTTCCCGTGAGCAAGCGATCTACGCTATAGTCAAATCCGGCTGATGTCAAAAAGTGACACATACGACGCCATTTTGAATTTTTTTAAATTGCAGCCCTCATAAATAACCATACGATTAAATTGCATTTGGCGATCCGATTCTAAAACTATATAGTTGTTGACACTTATTTTCAGCCGTTTCGGAAATACGGGCGTTCCTAATTTGCCTCCATCGATTTTGTCTTTTAAGTGTCTCACCCTTTTTATAAATAGACCTTCTAAGCTGAACACCATAATTTTTTTCACAGTGACATAAATTCGCGTGAGCAAGCGATCTACGCTATAGTCAAATCCGGCAGATGTCAAAAAGTGACAGATACGACGCCATTTTGAATTTTTTTAAATGGTAACCCCCATAAATAACCACACGATTGGATTGCACTTGGCGATCCGATTCTAAAACTATATAGTTGTTGACACTTATTTTCAGCTGTTTCGGAAATACGGGGGTTCCTAATTTGCCTCCATCGATTTTGTCTTTTAAGTGTCTCACCCCTTTAATAAATAGACCTTCTAAGCTGAACACCATAATTTTTTTCACAGTGACATAATTTCGCGTGAGCAAGCGATCTACGCTATAGTCAAATCCGGCAGATGTCAAAAAGTGACAGATACGACGCCATTTTGAATTTTTTTAAATTGCAGCCCTCATAAATAACCACACGATTGAATTGCATTTGGCGATCCGATTCTAAAACTATATAGTTGTTGACACTTATTTTCAGCCGTTTCGGAAATACGGGCGTTCCTAATTTGCCTCCATCGATTTTGTCTTTTAAGTGTCTCACCCCTTTAATAAATAGACCTTCTAAGCTGAACACCATAATTTTTTTCACGGTGACATAAATTCGCGTGAGCAAGCGATCTACGCTATAGTCAAATCCGGCAGATGTCAAAAAGTGACAGATACGACGTTATTTTGAATTTTTTTAAATTGCAGCCCTCATAAATAACCACACGATTGAATTGCATTTGGCGATCCGATTCTAAAACTATATAGTTGTTGACACTTATTTTCAGCCGTTTCGGAAATACGGGCGTTCCTAATTTGCCTTAATCGATTTTGTCTTTTAAGTGTCTCACCCCTTTAATAAATAGACCTTCTAAGCTGAACACCATAATTTTTTTCACAGTGACATAAATTCGCGTGAACAAGCGATCTACGCTATAGTCAAATCCGGCAGATGTCAAAAAGTGACAGATACGACGTTATTTTGAATTTTTTTAAATGGCAGCCCTCATAAATAACCACACGATTGAATTGCATTTGGCGATCCGATTCTAAAACTATAAAGTTGTTGATACTTATTTTCAGCCGTTTCGGAAATACGGGGGTACCTAATTTGCCTCCATCGATTTTGTCTTTTAAGTGTCTCACCCCTTTAATAAATAGACTCTCTAAGCTGAACGCCTTAATTTTTGTCACAGTGACATAATTTCGCGTGAGCAAGCGATCTACGCTATAGTCAAATCCGACAGATGTCAAAAAGTGACAGATACGACGCCATTTTGATTTTTTTTAAATGGCAACTCTCATAAATAACTACACGATTGAATTGCATTTGGCGATCCGATTCTAAAAGTATATAGTTGTTGATACTTATTTTCAGCCGTTTCGGAAATACGGGGGTTCCTAATTTGCCTCCATCGATTTTGTCTTTTAAGTGTCTCACCCCTTTAATAAATAGACCTTCTAAGCTGAACACCTTAATTTTTTTCACGGTGACATAATTTCGCGTGAGCAAGCGATCTACGCTATAGTCAAATCCGACAGATTTTAAAAAGTGACAGATACAACGCCATTTTGAATTTTCTTAAATAGCAACCCCCATAAATAACCACACGATTGGATTGCATTTGGCGATCCGATTCTAAAACTATATAGTTGTTGACACTTATTTTCAGCCGTTTCGAAAATACGGGCGTTCCCAATTTGCCTCCATCGATTTTGTCTTTTAAGTGTCTCACCCTTTTAATAAATATACCTTCTAAGCTGAACACCTTAATTTTTTTCACAGTGACATAATTTCGCGTGAGCAAGCGATCTACGCCATAGTCAAATCCGACAGATGTCAAAAAGTGACAGATACGACGCCATTTTGAATTTTTTTTGAATGGCAACTCTCATAAATAACTACATGATTGAATTGCATTTGGCGATCCGATTCTAAAAGTATATAGTTGTTGATAATTATTTTCAGCCGTTTCGGAAATACGGGGGTTCCTAATTTGCCTCCATCGATTTTGTCTTTTAAGTGTCTCACCCCTTTAATAAATAGACCTTCTAAGCTGAACACCTTAATTTTTTTCACAGTGACATAATTTACGCTATAGTCAAATCCGGCAGATGTCATTAATGAAAATGTTATCCCACATATAATTTAATTTAAACAACAAGAAACAGTACATATTTTTTAAAAAAAATTATTAAATTTCTATTATCAAGCTCTAACAAGTAAAGTGAAATATTATTGATTATTATAGTGGATGGCTTTAAACAAAAGGTTTTATTTTTACCCCTACCGCCACTTAAAATGACAAAATGTTTTAGTATTTTCTTTAACATATTTTATGCACTTTAGTTTATTATAATATATTATACAGGGTGTCCCACGGTGGATGGCGTATAAGGCGTTTATGGAGAACTAAATAACGGATCATTTTGAAAATTTGGCAACCGGGATAAAAGATCATGATCTACAGTCTAAAAATATTTTTGACTATGCGGTGTTGCCGCTTCTACTCTAAACCGGTGACAACATTACTATTTTAAATAGAACACCCTGTATATTCTTCAATTGTCAAATTCCGAATATAATTATGAGCAACTTCTCTTAATATTTTCCTATACCTATCTGTAGCCGTTTTTCGGGAATAAATTAATTTCAATTTTTTTTTACGAAAAAAGGACTTCCAATAAATTTTAATACCTTCCTCCTATTAAAAAAATTTGAGCTGAAATTAGGGTCCTACCCGAACAATGCATCTAGGCATTTGATCTTTTGGTCACATCTTAGTCTAAGTATACAGGGCGGTACAGAAATTAATTTATGTCGGTAACTTACAAAAATGCCAGAAAAATTATTTTTTTAAATGGAACACCCTGTATAATAATACGGATTTGAAAAGCCAATAAAACTAGCTTTCAGAGTATGTATACTTTGCCTAATACCTAAGTTCAAGTTTCCGATTTATTAGCGTTTATTCCTAAAACTTCATAAATCGACAAACTTTCAACGGTTTTAATAGTAGTGGGCTATGGAAACAAATTTTTTGTTACATAGTCACCATGGCAACTTGTTTTATAGAAATGTAATTTTTTAAATAATTGTGATTTGAGTACCTACGATGGCGGAAAATAATAATTACTCTAATACAGTTTTAATGAATTTATTTATTTTCCATGGACAGTGTGATAAAATAATTAGCAGAACCTGCAGAAAATTTAATGAAATGTATCCGAATTTACCGCAGATGAATATCAAAAAAATTGTTCGGCTTCAGAACAATTTTAGACAGTTTGGATCAATTCTGAATGCAACAAATAATAACAAAAATAATAAAAAGTATTACAAATCGAACTAGATAATCAAATAATAAAAGTAAAATAGACTATTAATAAAAATAAATGGACTATTTTTTAAGCAATTGTTCAAAATGTTGGCCATTAACTTCTAGACACTTTAATAAACAGGTATTGACACCATCCGTTGTAGCACTTTAAAGTTCATTCGCATCACGGTCGTTGAACGCTTGGATGACTCAATGCTCCAGTTCTTCTTTGGTATTCACAGGTGTTTTCTATATTTTCTCCTTCAATACACCCTACAAGTAAAAGTCTAAAGGGGTTATATCAGGTGATCTTGGTGGCCAATTCCATGGTCCTAAGCGTCGAAACCATCAATCATCGTATATCCTTCTAAGCTCCACAGATACTTCAGCGGTACAATGTGCAGGAGCTCCGCTAAGTTGATACCAGCACCTCCTGCACTCTTTAAGTGAGAGACTATCCGTAAAGATTTCAACTATTGTGTTTAAAATATCTACATATTTTCCAGAGTTTAGGTTTTCATCGTAAATCACATACCTACCTCACTTGATTATCCATTATTAAGCAGAATACATTGAAACTGAATTTATCTTGAAAACCTGCCTCTCTTGTGACATGGGGATTCTCATTCGCCCAAAAGTGGCGATTGTGACGATTGAAAATGCCCTCCCTTGAAAATTTGGATTCGTCAGTCTATATAATTTTACTTAAGAAATTTGGATCTTCCTGGATATGCACTAGCATCATTTCGCAAAACTCTACTCTCTTTTAACTATCTTCAGGCTTAAGAGCTATGAACTCTGGTAAATTTATAATCATGCATTCCATCTTTCCTTAGAATTGTTTCTACCGATGAATGTGCAATGTCTAAGCCTTCTTCGGCGCTGCGCACGGAAGCGTAAGGATATGCAACAAAGTATGCCAGAACATTAATTTCATTCTCCTCATTAGAAGTCACGGGTCTGGGCAAGTTTCTTGGTGCTTTTAAAATTGATTCAAACTGCCTAAAATTGTTCTGAAGCCGAATAAATTTTTTGTTATTCATCTGCGGCAAATTCGGATACATTTCATTAAATTTTCTGCAGGTTCTGCTAATTATTTTATCACACTGTCCATGGAAAATAAATAAATTCATTAAAACTGTATTAGAGTAATTATTATTTTCCGCCATCGTAGGTACTCAAATCACAATTATTTAAAAAATTACATTTCTATAAAACAAGTTGCCATGGTGACTATGTAACAAAAAATTTGTTTCCATAGCCCACTACTATGAAAACCGTTGAAAGTTTGTCGATTTATGAAGTTTTATGAATAAACGCTGTTAAATCGGAAACTTGAAGTTAGGTATTAGGTATAATTTTTCTGGCATTTTTGTAAGTTACAGACATAAATTAATTTCTGTACCGCCCTGTATACTTAAACTAAGATGTGACCAAAAGATCAAATGCCTAGATGCATTGTTCAGGTATGACCCAAATTTCAGCTCAAAATTGTTTAATAGGAGGGAGATATTAAAATTTATTGGAAGTTCTTTTTTTCGTCAAAAAAAAATTGGAATTAATTGATTCCCGAAAAACGGCCACAGATAGGTATAGGGAAATATTAAGAGAAGTTGCTCATAATTATATTCGGAATTCAAAAATTGAAGAATATACAGGGTGTTCTATTCAAAATAGCGATATTTTCACCGGTTTAGAGTAGAAGCGGCAACACCGCATGATCAAAAATATTTTTAAACTGTAGATCATGATCGTTTATCCCGGTTGCCAAATTTTCAAAATTATTCGTTATTTAGTTCTCCATAAACGTATAATACGCCATCCACCGTGGGACACCCTGTATAACTATTGGGAAAAGTAAAAAAAGGCAGTTGGGCCACTAGAATGATTAAGATATCCTATTGCATGTCTAGTCGAAGCAAATAAAAAGTAAGGATTATTAATTTAACGAATAGAAATTAAAATTCGTTGTTATTTGTTTTGTGCAATTTTCTTTTAGAAATTAGCGAATTGTAAACAATAAAATTAACTTAAATAAAATTACAAAAACTTTGGGTTTAAGAAATTTGCTTATAGAATATCCTACCTTTCTCTATGGTTGTTATATGTTGGTATAAGTTTACATACAAATTTAAGTATTCTCCCTTGCATTATCTAATTACTTTTAACCCGGCGTTTCTCAACTTTTATTGTTTGCTATCAAATTTTTAATCACAATTCTCATCGTAGATCGAAATTTCACAATCAATGAAATTCGTTGTAACATGTAAATAAAACGTATTAATTATTGTCAGCTAAAAGTAAAATGATATAAGAAAATAACTAAGGCATCAGGCATGCTATATTGAATTTTAACAATTTTTGATATTTATGATGCCCAGTAACTCTTTATAATTTCACTGCCTTCCCGTTTTCCCCTTCGCCATATCGGTAACGTCATGTTCAAACTAATAAAAAATTAAACGTCTAGTAACATTTGACTTTATCATTAAGAATTTTTTCTAAATAACTTTTAATTTCGTTATTAATTAGACAATACTTAAATTCGTGGTAGTCAATAAGAGAACCTTCAAAAAAGTCGAATGTAATTTTGTGGCAAAAAATTGGGAAGCCAATATTTGAGGGTAGCAAAATTTACATGTGATTTCCAGTGGCCAGTTTGGCGGTGCATCATCCGGTATGTGCCCTCTGGCTATTTTTATTACTATTTAATTTGAAAATTAGCCTTAATTAAAAATACTGATAGACTGGCAACCAACTATAATATGAAGTTGGCCTTTTTTGTATATATAGTTTTCCATCTGCCTATAGCAGTGCTGATAGTATCTCCAGACGGCTAGAAATGGAGATTGAGCATTTTGTTATTCAAATCCAGAATTTTTAAACTTGTTTTTAATTGTAGTATTGAAGTTAATTAATTATTAATATTAAATACATTATCCATTACTGATACAATCTTATATATAAGTGTAATATATCAGTGTGAACGTGTATTTTATTTTGTAGAATGCATTTTTTTAATGCGCATTTGTTTCAGTAACTTTATTAATTTCTTTATAATATTTTTTTTCGATATGCTAACAGGTATCACGCCTTTCTAGGGGGGTTCGCCCCACAGGTTAAAAAACGCTGCTTTTTGGTTGAACAAAACATTTATAGTACTTGCCTAAAAACTGCTGGAGCCTATATTTATGTTAAATTTAATAAACACACTTATTAACGATAACGAAAATTGCGCAATAACATATAAAAATAACTGTGCCACTGTTGCTGTATATGTATAAACTATTCATAAAACGTTAGGGTTTATATTTAAAGTTCTAGCTATCAGGTGCAAATAAAAAAAAACTAACCCAATCCGTTAGCAAAGGATTTGGGCATATTAAAATTATATTCATCTTTAACTAGGTTTATGTTTTAATTTGTAATCAGAACATGTTTCGACATTACAAAAAATATGAAAGCATAAAATTAATAAATTTTAAAAGTAGAACAATAATAACTAAGCAACTAACATTGAAGACAATATTATTTATAATTACAATTAAATATTAATAACGAGACGCATTTTTACCATTTAAGAGTCATGAACTTCTTAGTTAAAGATTCTTATATACACTTTTATAAATAAAAATACTAGTCGACCCTAGCCAGCCTCTTTGGTAGAAATGCAGATTGTCGTAATTGTTGAATATGTTTTTTCTTTGTATATATTTCAATATTGCAGTGTGTTATTGATCAGCAATGAAAATACATGTTCATTTAACCGATGGAGGCAAATTAGGAACCCCCGTATTTCCGAAACGGCTGAAAATAAATATCAACAACTATATAGTTTTAGAATCGAATCGCCAAATGCAATTCAATCGTGCGGTTATTTATGAGGGCTGCAAATTAAAAAAATTCAAAATGGAGTCGTATCTGTCACTTTTTGACATCTGTCGGATTTGACTATAGCGTAGATCGCTTGCTCACGCGAAATTATGTCACTGTGAAAAAAATTAAGGTGTTCAGCTTAGAAAGTCTATTTATTAAAGGGGTGAGACACTTAAAAGACAAAATCGATGGAGGCAAATTAGGAACCCCCGTATTTCCGAAACGGCTGAAAATAAGTATCAACAACTATATACTTTTAGAATCGGATCGTCAAATGCAATTCAATCGTGTAGTTATTTATGAAAGTTGCCATTTAAAAATAAATCAAAATGGCGTCGTATCTGTCACTTTTTGACATCTGTCGGATTTGACTATGGCGTAGATCGCTTGCTCACGCGAAATTATGTCACTGTGAAAAAAATTAAGGTGTTCAGCTTAGAAGGTATATTTATTAAAGTGGTGAGACACTTAAAAGACAAAATCGATGGAGGCAAATTGGGAACGCCCGTATTTTCGAAACGGCTGAAAATAAGTGTCAACAACTATATAGTTTTAGAATCGGATCGCCAAATGCAATCCAATCGTGTGGTTATTTATGGGGGTTGCTATTTAAGAAAATTCAAAATGGCGTTGTATCTGTCACTTTTTAACATCTGTCGGATTTGACTATAGCGTAGATCGCTTGCTCACGCGAAATTATGTCACCGTGAAAAAAATTAAGGTGTTCAGCTTAGAAGGTCTATTTATTAAAGGGGTGAGACACTTAAAAGACAAAATCGATGGA
This sequence comes from Polydrusus tereticollis, assembly GCA_963920685.1. Taxonomy (NCBI): domain Eukaryota; kingdom Metazoa; phylum Arthropoda; class Insecta; order Coleoptera; family Curculionidae; genus Polydrusus; species Polydrusus tereticollis. Next base: position 92,201,979 of record OY987329.1, on the reverse strand, counting down.
GGCAAATTAGGAACCCCCGTATTTCCGAAACGGCTGAAAATAAGTATCAACAACTATATACTTTTAGAATCGGATCGCCAAATGCAATTCAATCGTGTAGTTATTTATGAGAGTTGCCATTTAAAAAAAATCAAAATGGCGTCGTATCTGTCACTTCTTGACATCTGTCGGATTTGACTATAGCGTAGATCGCTTGCTCACGCGAAATTATGTCACTGTGAAAAAAATTAAGGTGTTCAGCTTAGAAAGTCTATTTATTAAAGGGGTGAGACACTTGAAAGACAAAATCGATGGAGGCAAATTAGGAACCCCCGTATTTCCGAAACGGCTGAAAATAAGTGTCAACAACTCTATAGTTTTAGAATCGGATCGCCAAATGCAATTCAATCGTGTGGTTATTTATGGGGGTTGCCCTTTAAGAAAATTCAAAATGGCGTCGTATCTGTCACTTTTTGACATCTGTCGGATTTGACTATAGCGTAGATCGCTTGCTCACGCGAAATTATGTCACTGTGAAAAAAATTAAGGTGTTCAACTTAGAAGGTCTATTTATTAAAGGGGTGAGACACTTAAAAGACAAAATCGATGGAGGCAAATTGGGAACGCCCGTATTTTCGAAACGGCTGAAAATAAGTGTCAACAACTATATAGTTTTAGAATCGGATCGCCAAATGCAATCCAATCGTGTGGTTATTTATGGGGGTTGCTATTTAAGAAAATTCAAAATGGCGTTGTATCTGTCACTTTTTAACATCTGTCGGATTTGACTATAGCGTAGATCGCTTGCTCACGCGAAATTATGTCACCGTGAAAAAAATTAAGGTGTTCAGCTCAGAAGGTCTATTTATTAAAGGGGTGAGACACTTAAAAGACAAAATCGATGGAGGCAAATTAGGAACCCCCGTATTTCCGAAACGGCTGAAAATAAGTATCAACAACTTATTAAAGGGGTGAGACACTTAAAAGACAAAATCGATGGAGGCAAATTGGGAACGCCCGTATTTCCGAAACGGCTGAAAATAAGTATCAACAACTATATACTTTTAGAATCGGATCGCCAAATGCAATTCAATCGTGTAGTTATTTATGAGAGTTGCCAATTAAAAAAAATCAAAATGGCGTCGTATCTGTCACTTTTTGACATCTGTCGGATTTGACTATAGCGTAGATCGCTTGCTCACGCGAAATTATGTCACTGTGACAAAAATTAAGGCGTTCAGCTTAGAAAGTCTATTTATTAAAGGGGTGAGACACTTAAAAGACAAAATCGATGGAGGCAAATTAGGAACCCCCGTATTTCCGAAACGGCTGAAAATAAGTATCAACAACTATATACTTTTAGAATCGGATCGCCAAATGCAATTCAATCGTGTAGTTATTTATGAAAGTTGCCATTTAAAAAAAATCAAAATGGCGTCGTATCAGTCACTTTTTGACATCTGTCGGATTTGACTATAGCGTAGATCGCTTGCTCACGCGAAATTATGTCACTGTGACAAAAATTAAGGCGTTCAGCTTAGAAAGTCTATTTATTAAAGGGGTGAGACACTTAAAAGACAAAATCGATGGAGGCAAATTAGGTACCCCCGTATTTCCGAAACGGCTGAAAATAAGTATCAACAACTATATACTTTTAAAATCGGATCGCCAAATGCAATCCAATCGTGTAGTTATTTATGAGAGTTGCCATTTAAAAAAAATCAAAATGGCGTCGTATCTGTCACTTTTTGACATCTGTCGGATTTGACTATAGCGTAGATCGCTTGCTCACGCGAAATTATGTCACTGTGAAAAAAATTAAGGTGTTCTGCTTAGAAAGTCTATTTATTAAAGGGGTGAGACACTTAAAAGACAAAATCGATGGAGGCAAATTAGGAACCCCCGTATTTCCGAAACGGCTGAAAATAAGTGTCAACAACTCTATAGTTTTAGAATCGGATCGCCAAATGCAATCCAATCGTGTGGTTATTTATGGGGGTTGCCATTTAAGAAAACTCAATATGGCGTCGTATCTGTCACTTTTTGACATCTGTCGGATTTGACTATAGCGTATATCGCTTGCTCACGCAAAATTATGTCACTGTGAAAAAAATTAAGATGTTCAGCTTAGAAAGTCTATTTATTAAAGGGGTGAGACACTTAAAAGACAAAATCGATGGAGGCAAATTGGGAACGCCCGTATTTCCGAAACGGCTGAAAATAAGTGTCAACAACTATATAGTTTTAGAATCGGATCGCCAAATGCAATTCAATCGTGTGGTTATTTATGGGGGTTGCCCTTTAAGAAAATTCAAAATGGCGTCGTATCTGTCACTTTTTGACATCTGTCGGATTTGACTATAGCGTAGATCGCTTGCTCACGCGAAATTATGTCACTGTGAAAAAAATTATGGTGTTCAGCTTAGAAGGTCTATTTATTAAAGGGGTGAGACACTTAAAAGACAAAATCGATGGAGGCAAATTAGGAACCCCCGTATTTCCGAAACGGCTGAAAATAATTATCAACAACTATATACTTTTAGAATCGGATCGCCAAATGCAATTCAATCATGTAGTTATTTATGAGAGTTGCCATTCAAAAAAAATTCAAAATGGCGTCGTATCTGTCACTTTTTGACATCTGTCGGATTTGACTATGGCGTAGATCGCTTGCTCACGCGAAATTATGTCACTGTGAAAAAAATTAAGGTGTTCAGCTTAGAAGGTATATTTATTAAAGTGGTGAGACACTTAAAAGACAAAATCGATGGAGGCAAATTGGGAACGCCCGTATTTTCGAAACGGCTGAAAATAAGTGTCAACAACTATATAGTTTTAGAATCGGATCGCCAAATGCAATCCAATCGTGTGGTTATTTATGGGGGTTGCTATTTAAGAAAATTCAAAATAGCGTTGTATCTGTCACTTTTTAACATCTGTCGGATTTGACTATAGCGTAGATCGCTTGCTCACGCGAAATTATGTCACCGTGAAAAAAATTAAGGTGTTCAGCTTAGAAGGTCTATTTATTAAAGGGGTGAGACACTTAAAAGACAAAATCGATGGAGGCAAATTAGGAACCCCCGTATTTCCGAAACGGCTGAAAATAAGTATCAACAACTATATACTTTTAGAATCGGATCGCCAAATACAATTCAATCGTGTAGTTATTTATGAGAGTTGCCATTTAAAAAAAATCAAAATGGCGTCGTATCTGTCACTTCTTGACATCTGTCGGATTTGACTATAGCGTAGATCGCTTGCTCACGCGAAATTATGTCACTGTGACAAAAATTAAGGCGTTCAGCTTAGAAAGTCTATTTATTAAAGGGGTGAGACACTTAAAAGACAAAATCGATGGAGGCAAATTAGGTACCCCCGTATTTCCGAAACGGCTGAAAATAAGTATCAACAACTATATACTTTTAGAATCGGATCGCTAAATGCAATCCAATCGTGTAGTTATTTATGAGAGTTGCCATTTAAAAAAAATCAAAATGGCGTCGTATTTGTCACTTTTTGACATCTGTCGGATTTGACTATAGCGTAGATCGCTTGCTCACGCGAAATTATGTCACTGTGAAAAAAATTAAGGTGTTCAGCTTAGAAAGTCTATTTATTAAAGGGGTGAGACACTTGAAAGACAAAATCGATGGAGGCAAATTAGGAACCCCCGTATTTCCGAAACGGCTGAAAATAAGTGTCAACAACTCTATAGTTTTAGAATCGGATCGCCAAATGCAATTCAATCGTGTGGTTATTTATGGGGGTTGCCCTTTAAGAAAATTCAAAATGGCGTCGTATCTGTCACTTTTTGACATCTGTCGGATTTGACTATAGCGTAGATCGCTTGCTCACGCGAAATTATGTCACTGTGAAAAAAATTAAGGTGTTCAACTTAGAAGGTCTATTTATTAAAGGGGTGAGACACTTAAAAGACAAAATCGATGGAGGCAAATTAGGAACCCCCGTATTTCCGAAACGGCTGAAAATAAGTATCAACAACTATATACTTTTAGAATCGGATCGCCAAATGCAATTCAATCGTGCAGTTATTTATGAGAGTTGCCATTTAAAAAAATTCAAAATGGCGTCGTATCTGTCACTTTTTGACATCTGTCGGATTTGACTATAGCGTAGATCGCTTGCTCACGCGAAATTATGTCACTGTGAAAAAAATTAAGGTGTTCAGCTTAGAAAGTCTATTTATTAAAGGGGTGAGACACTTAAAAGACAAAATCGATGGAGGCAAATTGGGAACGCCCGTATTTCCGAAACGGCTGAAAATAAGTGTCAACAATTATATAGTTTTAGAATCGGATCGCCAAATGCCATCCAATCGTGTGGTTATTTATGGGGGTTGCCATTTAAGAAAATTCAAAATGGCGTCTCATCTGTCAAATTTGTAAATCTATGTATTTTTTGACATTAAATTCGGCTTCCTTATCGAAAATCATTCAGAAATATGTTATTTGTTTTTTATGATAGTCAGCAGGAAAATCGCCAATCGGGTGAGACACTTAAAAAAATGTCCCTGTACATATCTCCAATCACAGATGTTCGTAATTTCTTGAATTTCTCCTATTCTTTGTGCTACAAAAACTTTAAATCGTCGAGCTTCTGAATAAATCCAGTGTAATACTGTTGCTGAATCTGTCCAATATGTAATTGTTTGCACATTTAAATCCAAATCATTTTTAAGGTTTTGTGCTAACCTAGCACCCATCAATGCTGCCTGAAGTTCCAGTCATGGAACAGAAATTGGACGTAGTGGTGCCACTTTAGTTTTTGCAATTATAAAACATACTTCTACATTTTGATCATCAGAAAATCTTAAGTAGGACGAGCAAGCCATAGCACTCTCTGAAGCATCGCAAAATATGTGAAGTTGAATACTTGTTGCTCTCTGGTATATTTTAGAATACCGTCTATAAATTTTGAATTCTGAAATATTTTTTAAATCTAGTATCCATTTCTCCCATTTCTCATTTAGATTTGAGGTAATTTCATCATCCCAGCCAATCAAACGATTCCTCCAAATATCTTGTACTAGGATCTTGCCAAGAATTAAAAAGTTTGCTAAAAAACCTAAGGGATCAAAAACTGACATAATGATCTTCAATACTTCTCTTTTGGTGGGTTTCCTTTTTAAATCAAGAATATCTTGATCAACTTTTTCTAATTTTGTCTTAAAACAAAATATGTCTTCATGTGGATCCCACCATACTCCTAGGATTCTTTCTGTAGAATTATTGAGTTTATTTTCCATATTCTTCTGGCTGTCTGCAATAAGGGACGTGTCAATTTCTTTTAAAATATTTTTTGAATTTGCGATCCAGTTACAGATAGTGAATCCTCCTTTTTGTTGTACAGGGTTATCCAACCAAGACTAGACAAGGCGATTTTTTGACTTTTCCTGTACTTTTATAAAAAAACTGAAATAGCCATCTTAAGTAATTTTCTCCCGCGAATTCGAATATCTTCAGCAAAAAACAATTGAACATCAAACAAAAGTACTAGGGGTCACTTTGATATTTTTTTAAATGGGATGCCGTATTTTTAATGAGCTTATCCGATTTCTCATATAAATTTTGATCTAAAATGTTGGATTTTTAATTTATTTTTTTTTTTTTTTTATTTTAAACATTTTCCGAATTTAAAACTGAAGAAAAAAGTCGTTTTTGAATTAAAAATCCAACATTTTAGATCAAAATTTATATGAAAAATCGGATAAGCTCATTAAAAATACGGCATCCCATTTAAAAAAATATTAAAGTGACCCCTAGTACTTTTGTTTGATGTTCAATTGTTTTTTGCTGAAGATATTCGAATTGGCGGGAGAAAATGACTTAAGATGGCTATTTCAGTTTTTTTATAAAAGTACAGGAAAAGTCAAAAAATCGCCTTGTCTAGTCTTGGTTGGATAACCCTGTACATGTATAATGTCTTCAATTAATTTTGTACCTTCTTCTTCGCTGTCAGCGCCACCCAAGTAGTCGTCCATATAATGTTGATAAATAATAGCTTTGGCTGGTTCTGGATACTTATAAGAATATTCTAATGCATTTCTATGTTTTGCTTCTTGTGCCAGACAAGGGCCACAAGTGGATCCAAAAAATACTACATTTAGTTCATATATGTCTGGTTCTCTGTTTCTGTCCATCCCACGAAACAAAATTCTTTGAGCGACACGGTCTTCCTTTTGTACTGCAACCTGTAAAAACATTTCCTTTATGTCAGCAGTGAAGGCAAATGTTTTTATTCTAAAATTTATAAGAATGGTTTGCAATGAATTATATAAATCTGGTCCAGAAAGTAAGCAATCATTCAGACTTACTCCATGAGATTTTGCTGCAGCATCTAGTACTATTCTTATTTTTTCTGGTTTGTTGGGATTTATAACCCCAAAATGAGGTAAAAACCAACATTTATTATTTTGTACCATAGCTTTTTCTTTGCTAATCCTACTTAAGTACTGTTTCTTCTCCATATCATAAATTTTTTCGCAATATTTTTGTCCGTAAATTGCATCCTTGTCCATTTTGTGTTCAGTACATTTTAGTCGTCTTAAAGCATTTACTTTGCTTTCTGGTAAAATTATATTCTTGTCTTTCCATAATAATCCAGTTTCCATTTTATTACCAGTTCTTTTCATAGTATTATCTAAAATTTCTTGTGCTCGCATATCTTCTCTGGACATGGTTTTCTTATGTTCTTAGGTGGCATAACTTTCCATTTTCCATTGTTCTCTTACAAGATCATGTAAAAGGTCTAAATCGTCTTTTTCTTTCAGATTTACCTGAAATAAAAACTGTTTTTGTAAATTATCATTTCTATTTCTGTCGGAGTTTCCATGAATTACCCAACCCAGTGCTGTTTTGGAAGAGGCAGGTCCATTCCAGGGTCTATTAATTACTTGCCTATTTACCAAAAGAGGCCAATTATCTTGTCCAATTAAAATTTTGGGTTGTACCATATTCATTGACTCAATTTTATGGTTAAGATATGGATATTTCTGTAATAATTCTTCCATTCTTACCGTCTGTGATGGTAATTCCAATCCTCTTATTGTTCTAATATGTCTTAAATTATAATTCTTGTTCGTATTCTTTGATGATATTGTTACACTAACAATTCTTGAATCATTTTGCTCATTGGTTTGATTATTTGTCCACTGTAAACACAGAGATTTTTGAGGACCATTTAAATTTAATCTGTCAGCTAAATCTTGATCTATTAATGTTACTGTGGATGCATCATCCAAGAGAGCATACGTTTCAATTTTATTTTTTCCATTCATTAAAATAACGGGTAAAATTTTTAATAAAACCTCTTTATTTGACATAACATGATAATTTTTTTCTACTCCCTGTACATTCTCTTTATAATCAGATTTATTTTTGGTATAAGTAGAATGTAAGAGCTCGTGATGTGGTCTTTTGCAACCTTCTATGGTGCATTTTTGTTTCTTCTGACACATTTTACTATTATGAAACGGTATCAAACACAAAAAACAGATTTTATTTGTTGTGACAAAGGACCACCTCTCATCGGTAGTAAATGATATAAATTTGGAGCAGGTAGACAGGTGATGTACCTGCTTTTCGCAACAAATACATGTTTTTTGAGAGTTTCTAGTTGCCAGTGTCACATTTCTAGGGTTAAGATGTCTACTTTTGACTTTTTTGTCAAAATATGAAATTTGTAACTGACAAACAGAATTTGATTTATCGTTTAACCATTTTGAAAATAAAACTAATTTGTGTTCATTTCTTTCGGGATTTTTTGCTGAAATATATTCTAACCAGTTTAGCTGATATGATTGTGGTAATTTATTTACAAGTTCTTGTAAAAGCAAGGGATTTCGTAAGTGATCTTCTTCTTGTAACGTTTCTAAAGTACCGACAACATTATTTACTTCATCCGAAAAATCGACAAGACTATCTAATTTATCCTCTTTGATAACAGATAAATTCCTTATTTTTTCGAGTTGAATTTGAATTATTAGTTCAGGTCTACCAAATCTGTTTTCTAATATAGTAATAATTTTATTTAAATTCTTGGGAAAAATTAAAAGAGAATTAACAATTTTCCTGGCATTGCCCTTCAGGCATTTTTGGAGTCTACACATATTTTCTTCGTCTGAATAGTCACAAAGTGCAGTAGAACTTCGAAAATTATAAATGAAATTGTGCCATTCAGATGGATCGCCGTCAAATATCGGCAGTTCTTTAGGAATTGATTGTCTAGTTAACATTTTTGAAAAATTTGGTTTGTTATAATTAATTTTGTCGATTTTGGAAGCAGAATATATTTCACCAACTTCTAAACTATCCACACATACCTTGTTTGAGGCATTAAATACCTCACTCTTTTCATTTATCTGAACATCAGTTTTTTTCCATGGGTTTTCTCCCTTCATGCATGTTTGTACGTCCGGCTGTTCTGTTGTTACTGACCCCGTTTCAGATGACCCACTACGACTTCCTTTATCTTCAATTTGAGCCAGTTTCATAGCAAGTTCTAAATCCAATAGCTCCTGTTGTAGATGTTTTTTCTTTATTTCCGTTTCGATTCTTGCTTGGTTTTCTTTTCTTGCAGTAGAACTACTCTTTCTTGTAGTTGTACCAGATATTTTTGTTCTTGTTGTGTCCGATCTTTTGCTTAACGTTGCGGTAGTGTCTAGGATTTTCCTGCTGTCAGCAAATTGAGGTATGTTCTGTTGCTTGTCTTGCTCCAGGTTCCCCAGGGAAAATTCTTTTTGACCGGGATTCGCAGGACACGTTTTGGCGCCTTTAAATTTCTTATCCACAAGTCGTTTACTCCGACGAACATTTTGAGCTTGTTCGGACATTTTACTGCTTTTCCACGTACAGGTTACGTTTAAACGGCGAAGGACCAACTGTTAACGTTCTGGGTCCTAATTATTAGAGGCTTTCTAATAATTGGGATTTGTAAGAGGAAATTAAAAATACAACTTTTTATGTCAATTATGTCACACTATCTATTTTTTTTATTATTTATTAACAATAGTCTACTAGTTCTTATAATAACTTTTAACAACAATAATCGATAAAGGTAAAACTGGTACATGTATGAATTAATAGTTTTTATAAATTAGTACTTTACAACAATTTTATAAAATTATTATTAAAAAAAGGGAAGTTATAAAAGTTCATGGGAGGGCAGATACTACTGCATCGAAGCATATATTTAGAGTTAAGGTTCACTGCACTTTATACTAGGTGGACATTTAAGAATTTAAACTAAAAATTATGATTAACATTATAAGGAAAACAGTATAACATAACAAAGATTGAATCTAGCAAAACTAGAATGAACATTGGGCAGACTGACGTAGGTATGTTACAATTAGCAATTAATTGTCAAGGTTGAGTAGTATATAATAGGCTGGAAAGAGTAATGATATATTGATGAAGCAAAACACGAATGCTGCAGTAATAATGGGAGGGGTGGCGCTGTCCCACCAAGAATACCAACAGCAAAACACCAGGATCCGCAAATCGACCCCACAGCAGCAGCCTCAAAACTGAACCCGTGAGACTAGTGACCAGCCGATGCACTGATACATGAGTCGCTGATTTAAAGGTCCAAAAGCGACCCCCAATGCCCACCGCGATCGTGATGCTGATCTTAAATTTAGAGCATTTATAGTTTAGGTTTATTTTGGGTATAGTGCCTTGCTTGTTAGTTAGAGAATCAAATGCATTATGTTGCTTAGCAACAATTGTAGAAAAGAAAATCCAGTTCTTAAATAATTTTGAAATGTTATCCCTGCATGGCATTTACCTGGCGGTTGTTACAGTTCGAAAATTGCATTTCATAAGTTTGATTATCATTGATTATCTGTGTTAAGTTTTCGCTTTTAAATTGTTAAAATACATATGTAGACTCTTACCTTAAACATTAATTACTAATTAAGTTACCTGTAATAGCCAAAATTTTCATTTTGTTTCGTTTCAAACCTTTGTTGATGTTTATATTCCAGGAATGTTTTGTATCTTGCAAGACATAGCCAAGTGGATTGATTTCTCTGTTTTTTGTTTGATGCTACTTGCAGACAAGTTTGATTTCAAATCTTTGTTCTAATTGATTGGTAATTGATAAACTTTTCAAGTTATCAATATAAATAACTTCTTGTATTTGAGATGTTGGTTAAATTTCTCGACTGTTGTAAATCAGCTGTTTTTAAGAAAATCGTCAGACTGACAGTTTCTGTGCGTTTTCACAGCCACGTCTGGTTAATTTTTGCTTGGTCGCGTGGGTTGACATCGGTCGCCGTTAGTTTTCTATGTCATTAAAAGAGGTTAGTTTCCGTAGATAGGGTTGACTAATTTTTGTCATTGTTTTGTTTTGGTAACTATGTACGTTGGAGAAAAATAAGAATGGCCCCTTCGACCATGGACACTGGAAGTTAAAGCACGTTTGTGGAAATAGCTCCCCAAGTTTAGTTTTTTTTGGGACGTGCAGGTTAATGTAGTGCCGATAAAGCATCCACAAATGCTTTAAAAAGGGTATGGCTTTGTAGTTTGCCTATTCTTTGGGCGGAATGCCAATTTAAAATGCTTTAATGAACTTCAACAGCGGTCATAGATGCCATTTGGTAAATTGGAACCCTCGTTAGTTATTTGTGGTAGGTTTAAACTTTAGTATCTGAATTACCCTCGATGGGTGTTATGAAAGATTTCTCTTTCATGTTGTACTAGTTTACTTTTGTTGGAAATGCCTGGACGCGGGACGTGCCAGTTGCCATGTACCATTTGAATTATTGGAGACTAGCTGTGTAGCGGTATCCACGTTAGGTGTTTGAGAGACCATGGGTAGCATGTAAAGTTGCAGCTAAGTATAATCACCCTGTGTTTATTTTTCTTTAAAAAGTAGTCAACTTAAAATCTTAATATTCTGCATTTGCGTATTGTTTGATATACAATGTTTTGATATAGTTTTGCACCCATGGTTTGTACAGAGCTTGTGCAATGTAAACGTGTAGCGTATGTCGACATAGCGTTAAGACGTCACAAGAGTCTCTAGTAGTTCAGAACGTTGGGTAGTCTGTTACAGCTACTTTTGTTGTAAGTATAATTACAATTTATAATTATAAAGTAAATATTTTTGTTTCCCGGTAAAGGCCATTTGTTTCCTCTAAATGTACCACTGGTAACTTTGACATTTTAACTTATCTATGGCTGAGTGGCTGGCATGCTTATTGAGTAACCACAGGTACTCGTAAGATATTGTATTATACTCTAACAGAGATTTTATGCTAAATTCAGTTAGTTGTGAGAGGTTCTTGTACAGACCTTGCGGAAATTCCTAGCCTGAGGCAATGTCCTGGATGTAGGTCTATGTGGCTGCCAGATCAGACTGAACAGTCATTTTTACAGTGTAGGTCTGACAGTTGGCGTCTTGTGCAAGACCCTGTCAAACAAGGTTTGACTTTTTGCTTTCTTTTATCGATACCTTTGTAAATTTAACCCTTTAGAAATTTTATTGTCAAACCTTGTACTATCACTATAATATTTCATTTCAATTAATTATTTATCTTTTAGCTTTAAGTATCTATTGTCAAAGTAAGAGGAGCTTGCATTTATAAAACCAAGTAACCAAGGGCTTAACACCACTTTAGGAATAAATATTTATATTGGCCTCTGCGAAAATTAGGCTTTTATTTTAAATAGGGTGACTTTGAGGGCTTAAGTGAATGAGAGCTTATAAGAAGCTAGTGTATACCGATGGTGACATAAGTGTTTTTTTTTTCCTAGTTTGTTTTCTTTTGAGGCCAAACACTAGAGAACCCTTAAAGGCTTTTAAGTAAAATAAAACTAAGGTGGCGCCTTCAGGATTTGACTTTAACTTACTTATATAAGAGTGCTAAACCTCTCAATCTAGAGACTAAATAGCGAACCTACCCTGAGTTGAGCTAGCTAACGGGTGTCTGAAGAACATCCTCCAGGGCGTAGGGTTGCCAGAGTAAGGGTGGATAGGTTGCCTTGTCGCAGTTTATTTTAGGTTATCCTGAGGTGAATACTGGCACCCGATTATTATTTGGCGTAATTGTATTTTTTTTTAATAACACGGTTCTAAACTGTCTTGTTATCCCTTCCAGCCGAGCTTTCAACACAATCATGTATTCATTAGGTAATTGTTTTTTTCTTATACCTTTGGCTGCTGATTGTTATAATAGGTATACCTACTATAACGTTCAAGCACTTTAAAATAACTTACTCAATTTAAAATACAACAAAGAGTTTACACTAGGGATAAGAATATGTTATTTGTGTCCAACTTATTTACTGACTTTTGACAAATCAGTGAAATATTTTAAAAATACTTTTCCCTTCTGACCACCCTAGCAAATTAATTCACCATACCTATATTGAATTATGCATCATTATTATATGTCAATACGGCTGCTATTTTACTGATGTCTCCATTAAGTTACAAAGTAAAAAACCAATCCAGATATTACATTTATTACCATGTGATAAACATTCACATTTTTAGCACACATCCAGCCCTATGATCAAACACACACGTTAACCTTTAACGTAAGTTACCATGACAACAGCCGAGAACAGTCTACTTGTTGATTTTTCACTATGGTTGAGAAACAGCTGACCCGTTAAGTTATCGGATGCGATTATCAGAATTCTTAACCTAAGAATAGTGTTGGGGAACAGCCCTAAGAGTTGAAATGAGTTGTCCAAAGATGGACTGTTTAGTTTAGTTGTAACATAGTAGGCGTAACATGTCAAATTTACGATCTCGTTCATAACATAGTAGGTATAAGAAATGATGTATTTTAAAGTCGCGCCATGGAAGCGGCTGGAGACCACTGCCACGCTCCACTTTTGTTCTCTGTAAAATGCGCTAACTGGATTGGCGGAAGCTTGGCGTCGGCCACAAAAGATGAATGAGTCGCGTCATAGGGTATTCGTGCAGCGGATCCAGCCGCTGCGTTCGGCGCTAATTAAGTCTTAAGAGTGACTGTTGAGTGAGCAAGTAAGCTAGCAACACGTCCCGTCAAAAAGGAATAGCCAAAGTTGGTTGTTGGCGGTCATTTTACTATTTGTACCAAGTGGTAAATCTGTAGAAATGTTAGTGTACTAATTTCTATGTAAAAAGTGGAAGTTTCACCCTAAGTACGGGTACTAAGTGTGCATAGCTCTGTGCAACGAGTTATAATGTGTTAATTTCGGCAGAAGTTATAATGTGTTAAGTTCGCCAGTATATTAAATAAAGTTATTTTGCTTTAACACGAGTTTAATTTCCAATCATAATAAAACCGACCAGTGAGTCACACGCCTGTGGAAATATACCACAAACTTGATTGAACGTAAGAGGAAATAAAGCCCGGCGTTTCAACATGGTCCTTCGAATCCGGATGTTGGAAAATTGAATAAGTGCGAAAGTAAAATTAAAGTAAAAAATTAGCAAGAAGAGGCAGTAAGAGACTTCCAAACCAGTGAGAGTAGTGAAGTGAAAGTTAAGTGAGTGTCGACAGAGAGACAGCGGAAGGTAAAAACGTTACATGTAGAAATTGTAGTAGTATTGTTGTTGATAATTCTAGATTTGTTAGTAGCATTACACTTTGGTAGCCAACATTAAGGTAGTGTTGTGTTCGACTTCACCTCTGTGTAAGTTGTGTTGCTAGTTAGAGAGCAAAAGTCATTAAAAAATAAAAAAAAATGGAGCCTTCAGACGAGGCAGTTAATATAAGTGAATTAAGCGAGTTAAAAAGAAAACGTGGGGTGGCAAAGGCTGCGATCACGAGGAGTCAAACATGGTATAATACTAATAAAAAAGACAAAGCGGCACTGAAGCAAATTATATCGCGAGAGGAGACGTTGAGAAAAGCGTACGGGACGTACTCGGATTTACAGGATAGTATTGAATATTTAGATCCAGACGATTTAGATAGGGATGAAGTCGAGGGCAAATACCATTCTTTGGTGGCGGCGTTTAATGAAATATTAAGCGCAGATAATGCACAAGGTAGTGTAACGAGTAGTAATCAGGGGCAACATTATATTTCTTCGGGTGTTAGATTGCCAGATTTGAAGGTCCCATCGTTCGATGGCAGTGTTTCGGATTGGCGGTCTTTTGCAGAAATTTTTAAAGTTTTAATTATAGAGAACGCAGTTCTTTCGGATGTACAACGATTAATGTACCTAAAATCTGCACTCAAGGGCGAGGCTTTGAAGCTAATAGATTCTCTTGAATTAATAGGAAGTAACTTTCAGATTGCTTTTGATATTTTGCAAAATAGATTCGAGAATTTGACATGTGTGGTAAATAACCACTTCAAAACTATTTTAGGTGCGCCAGTGCTAACTAAGCCAAATTCAAATAATTTAAGGGAGTTCATAGCGAATAATACAAAGACAGTGGAGTCGTTAAAACAATTGCCGGTATCTCAGACTCAAGTTATTGAATATTTGTTAGTATATATTATGGAAAATAAATTAGATTACGCCACAAAAAAGGCATTTGAGCTGGATCGTAATTTAAATAACTTACCAGGGTTAACAGATTTCTTTGAATTCTTACAACGTAGGTGTTTAGTGTTCGAAAATCTTTCTAGTAGTAGCGAACAACAAAGTTCACAGCCCAGAGGCACAACTAGTAATAACAGAGTATCGTTTTTTGCTAGTCAACAGCAGAGCGATCAATATTGTTGTATTTGTGGCATTCCAGATCATAGAACATAATATGCGTGTCAAAAATATTTGGATTTAACATTACATGGAAGGCAACAGATCGTACAATCGAAGCGATTGTGTTTTAATTGTCTGGGTGCACACTCTGTCGCTCAGTGCAAATCACAAAGTAGATGTAAATATTGTAATTTATCGCACCATCCAACATTGCATAGAAATGTGCCAAGAGGTAGTCCTGATGCAAGTTCGGGCACCGCACAACAACAAAATTCCACGCGAAATGCAAATTTAGGTACCGTGCGAAACGGGCGATATTCCCAGAATAATAACGACAAAAACTCGTACAACGCGAACAGTTCAAATAATCAATCGTTCTTAAGGCCATCCGGGCAGTACAACGGGTCTGGGAATCGAACACACAACGTGTCAAGTTTAAATACGAGTACGGAGACGCCTAGTCCTCAAAATATCGGTGTACAAAATTTACAGGGTGAGTCAAGTAGGGATGCCCAAATAAGTTCCACTAAACCAGTGTCTCTTTCAGCATTGGCAAATGAACATTCTAACGTATTATTGGCAACCGCGCAGGTAAATCTTGTGAGTAAGAATGGGGATGTGATAACAGCGAAAGTATTGTTGGATAATGGAAGCCAAAGCTCGTTTATTACTAAATCATTAGTAGAGCAGCTACAGTGTGATATTATTAATTATAAAGTAAATATTTCAAGCGTTTCACAAAACAGTTTTGTATGTACTAAATTGGCGAACGTTACCATATATTCGAAGACGCAGGATATCTGTTATCCAGTGGCATCGTGTATCATTTTGGATAATATCACGTACAAATTGCCGCAAATCCCTATCAAAGTAGAAACTTTGGATATTCCGTATAATTTACAAAGCCGGCTGGCTGATCCAACTTTTAATATTCCATCCGAGATCGACATGTTGTTGGGCGCTGATGTCTACTATTCGATTTTAAGCCAGGGGCAGTGTATTTTAGGCTCTAACAAACCTACTTTGGTAAATACCACACTTGGGTGGATTATAGCAGGAAAGGTACCTTCACATTGTACATCGCCAGTGAAAGGGCACGCTACGCAGGCAGGCGGAAGTAGTGCGTCATTTTTTTTGCAAACTCAAGACGTGGATAAGTTGTTGACGAAATTTTGGACAGTCGAAGAAGTGTCTTCAAAACCTATAATGTCAACTGACGATCAGTTGGCAGAAAGTATCTTTATTAATACTACAAAACGTGTAGAAAACGGTTCGTTTCAGGTCAATATGCCGTTTAAAACTCCGGGTGAGTATACGAAACTTGGTGATTCGTTTAACATGGCTGAAAAGCGGTTCTCCTCGTTGGAAAACAAATTAAGATATGTCAAATCTGCAGACAATCCTGCAGATATTTTGTCGCGCGGAAATTTCTCAAACGAAGTAATTGCTTCAGGATTCTGGTTTCAAGGGCCTAAGTTCTTACTTGACGTTAACTTGGATTTGAATTTATATGATCAGCAGATCAACATTGCTAATCTGCCGGAGCAAAAGAAGGTGGCACCTCCAACGGTGTGCCAGGAGCAACCTTGTGATTTTTGGATAAATTATTTTTCTCGGTTTTCTAACTTTTCACGTCTGATACGTATGTTAGCTTTTATGTTCCGGTTTATACATAACCTTCAGAATAAAGATAATAAGATTCAGGATGCAACTGTCACGGTTGGTGAGCTTGATAGGTCATACCAGTTCGTGGTAAAAAATCTGCAACGACAGAGTTTTCCAAAGCAACTTTCGGAATTAAAGAACAATCAAATAATTTCAGATAAGCAATTGAAGCCTCTTAAACTTTTTTTGGATTCTAGCCAGTTAATTAGAGTGGGAGGCAGACTTGAAAATGCGGATATATCATTTGATCAAAAGCACCCGTATTTATTGCCTTCACATAACGCGACAGTAAAGATCATGCTTAAGTACGAACATTTGAGATTAGGACACGCTGGCGCTCAGTCAGTGCTGTCAAATTTTAGGCTACGGTTCTGGCCACTTAACGGTTTGAGAGAAGCGAAGCAAGTTATAAGGAATTGTATCACGTGTACGCGATTTAGAGCTCTTCCAGCTCACCAGATCATGGCAGATCTTCCTACAGATAGGGTGCAAGCAGCACGTGCATTTCAAAAAGTGGGGATTGATTACGGGGGCCCATTCCTAATAAGATCGTCTAGATTACGGAAAGCGCCGTACATTAAAGCATACATTGCAATTTTCGTGTGTATGTCAACAAAGGCTATTCACATCGAACTAGTGACTGGTCTGTCAACTGAAGCATTCATGATGACGTTGAAACGTTTCATCGCTCGTAGAGGTAATCCTACTATTATTTACACAGCGATAATGCAACAAACTTTCAGGGGACGAGTAATCAATTGTACGATGTTTACAAGTTTTTCAGTAATGCGCAAAATTGTAAGCCTTTTTTAGAATATCTCGCCCAAAATGAAATTCAGTGGAAATTTATCCCCCCCAGGTCTCCTCATTGGGGCGGATTGTGGGAAGCTGCTGTAAAAAGCACGAAGCATCATATTTATAGACTAATGGGTAGTTCAAAATTCACATTCGAAGATTTTTATACGATTTTGACGCCAATCGAGGCGGTGTTAAATTCACGACCATTATGCCCATTGACAAACGACCCTTCAGATTTCGGGTATCTAACACCAGGGCACTTTTTGATAGGGGAAAGTTTAACCGCATATCCTGAGCGCGATTTGACAGAAATCCACGATAATAGGCTAAAATTTTGGCAATAGTGTACCAAAATTCAACAGATCTTTTGGAAGCGATGGTCGGTAGATTATCTCAATCGTCTGCAACAGTGTCCTAAATGGTTAAAAGTTAGTAGAAATATAGTCCCAAACGACGTGGTGCTATTACGCGAGGATAACGTACCTCCGTTGCAATGGCCGCTAGCGAGAGTGCTGGAAGTGTATCCTGGAAAGGATGGTAACGTGAGGGTTGTAAAACTAAAAACAGCTGACAGCATTTTCACTAGGTCTATAGCAAAAGTGTCTCCTCTCATTTATGACCAGGCACATGTAACTACTGAACTTCATCACGACTAAGCCAAACTACTTTTGATTATAGGTTACCGCACCTCGTGCGTGTGGCCATATTTTAAGTCTTAATTTACTCGATTACTAGTTTGTTGAATAATAAGTTTCAACGTACGTTTTATTTATAATGGTTTATTTTACCCAAGGTGTCAGTCCTTTTTTGGCGTGGTGGCCTGCCTTAAGTCCACTGGGGGTCGAAGGCTAAGACTCCCTGGGAAACTTAAACGGTTACATGATTTTTGCATTGTTTTTGTCGTTTTTGTTGGCCCTTCGCTCTTAAGGAGCGTCGTATGAGTTCGCACAGTTGGAAACTTCTGGCAGCTTTTTCAAGAACACACTAGGAGCGTCCCTGGTGTCAAAAGACTAAAGACGTGGACTACCCTGACAGTAGCGCACTGCCCTTTCGGTTCTGGGTTCCGGCGGAATCTGGTTCCACCTTTCCCTCTGCGGAGCATCTGTCACTCTGTTACTTCTCCTTCTTCCATTTCGTTCTATCTACTTTGCGGCTTCGGCACTACAAGACACGAGTAGTGCTGTCTATCACTACCAAGTGTCATTTCTCTGGGTTGGGGCGGGTAAGGGGTTTTTGAGCCCAGTCCAGGGGAATTATCAGGTCTTCTTCGGGTGGGGATTCGGGAAAATTGTGAGTGTGTGACGTGGGGTGCAAATTTACGCCTTGTGCTTCATGTCAATACTCAAAGTTAGGGGTGTCTCACAGTAGCGCCAGTTCAAGAAAGTTAGGGGTGTCTCATCAGTAGCGCCATTCGCAGTATTCGACTCCAATGTCAGTACTCAAAATTAGGGGTGTCTTACAGTAGCGCCAGTTCAAAGTTTAGGGGTGTCTCATCAGTAGCGCCATTCGCAGTATTCGACTCCAATGTCAATACTCAAAGTTAGGGGTGTCTCACAGTAGCGCCAGTTCAAAGTTTAGGGGTGTCTCATCAGTAGCGCCATTCGCAGTATTCGACTCCAATGTCAATACTCAAAGTTAGGGGTGTCTCACAGTAGCGCCAGTTCAAGAAAGTTAGGGGTGTCTCATCGGTAGCGCCATTCGCAGTATTCGACTCCAATGTCAATACTTAAAGATAGAGGTGTCTCTCAGAAGCACCGTTCTTTAGTTTTTTAGTTTTTTTTTATTATTATTTTATATTACAAGGGAAGTAGTTATGGGTGTCGCTGCGGAATGCCAACGTTTATGTGCAGCTCAAACGGAGCTTGCTATCTGGACCTCGTGTGTTCAGTTTTTTAAAATGAATTTTATGACAGTGCTTGAAGCGAGCTTTCAAAGTAAATTTCGAATATATTCTTCAAAGAATATCAAAGTCATTTAACACAATATATGATTCGGTAAAAATGTGCCAGTTATGAAAAATAGGACATTCAATCTGTGCAATACGGACGGGTAGGACGGCTGTACAGAACTTTAGGTTCTTTTTAAGATTAAGGTTGTTGTGGATAGGGGTCACTAACGTTCATGTTACGTGACAACAAAGGAAAAGAAAGACTTTATTTTTCTTTGGGACTTTATACACTTAGGTCAAGATTATGTTCACAGAACAAAACAGGACTTCAAGTGGACGATTGAGCATTGGCTTGTGTACGATTATGTCAAGTGGGTCCAGTAAAAGACAATGAACATTTGCGGAGTCGAGATAACTTTGACAGTGTTTGGAAATACGAGGGGCATGTGATACATGAAATCGTGTGTCATGCTGAACAATTTTGTGTGACCTTCGGTCATATTGTAAATATTTTAGTATAAGTTATGAAGTTAAAAAGAAAAAAAAAAGAAAAATGGTTATAGTTAGAGCTGCATGGTTGCGTTGCACGTGGCACATGCGCAGCTCTCTTTTTGAATATAGGGTATTTCACTCAGATCATGAGACGATGTAGAGTCTACAACCATATTGATGGTCATGGCTGTTAACGTTTATGTAATGTTGGTTATCGTTGTTAGGTTAGGTATAATGTTGGATACCAGAGTGTTAATTTCTAAGAGTAGATTGTGTAGAAAGGGGATGTACTACATAATGTTCGATTAAATTGAATTGAATTACAAGTGATTCAAGGTGGGGGAGAATGTTGGGGAACAGCCCTAAGAGTTGAAATGAGTTGTCCAAAGATGGACTGTTTAGTTTAGTTGTAACATAGTAGGCGTAACATGTCAAATTTACGATCTCGTTCATAACATAGTAGGTATAAGAAATGATGTATTTTAAAGTCGCGCCATGGAAGCGGCTGGAGACCACTGCCACGCTCCACTTTTGTTCTCTGTAAAATGCGCTAACTGGATTGGCGGAAGCTTGGCGTCGGCCACAAAAGATGAATGAGTCGCGTCATAGGGTATTCGTGCAGCGGATCCAGCCGCTGCGTTCGGCGCTAATTAAGTCTTAAGAGTGACTGTTGAGTGAGCAAGTAAGCTAGCAACACGTCCCGTCAAAAAGGAATAGCCAAAGTTGGTTGTTGGCGGTCATTTTACTATTTGTACCAAGTGGTAAATCTTTACGAATGTTAGTGTATCAATTTAGAGTGACTGTTGAGTGAGCAATAAAGCTAGCAACACGTCCCGTCAACCAAAGTTGGTTGTTGGCGGTCATTTTACTGTTTGTACCAAGTGGTAAATCTTTACGAATGTTAGTGTATCAATTTAGAGTAACTGTTGAGTGAGCAATAAAGCTAGCAACACGTCCCGTCAACCAAAGTTGGTTATTGGCGGTCATTTTACTATTTGTACCAAGTGGTAAATCTTTACGAATGTTAGTGTATCAATTTAGAGTGACTGTTGAGTGAGCAGACAAGCTAGCAACACGTCCCGTCAAAAAGGAATAGCCAAAGTTGGTTGTTGGCGGTCATTTTACTATTTGTACCAAGTGGTAAATCTGTAGAAATGTTAGTGTACTAATTTCTATGTAAAAAGTGGAAGTTTCACCCTAAGTACGGGTACTAAGTGTGCATAGCTCTGTGCAACGAGTTATAATGTGTTAATTTCGGCAGAAGTTATAATGTGTTAAGTTCGCCAGTATATTAAATAAAGTTATTTTGCTTTAACACGAGTTTAATTTCCAATCATAATAAAACCGACCAGTGA
Organism: Polydrusus tereticollis; assembly: GCA_963920685.1. Lineage (NCBI taxonomy): Eukaryota > Metazoa > Arthropoda > Insecta > Coleoptera > Curculionidae > Polydrusus > Polydrusus tereticollis. The sequence continues at coordinate 92,181,124 of OY987329.1, read as the reverse complement.
GTCACACGCCTGTGGAAATATACCACAAACTTGATTGAACGTAAGAGGAAATAAAGCCCGGCGTTTCAACAAATAGTAACAATCCTTAGATTTTGGAGATCCGTATATTTTGAGAGGTGGGCTTGTGCTTTTAGTAATTCTAAAAATGCCTTTTAATATATATATATATATAATAACTTTAAAAAATTATATACAACTATACCACTTTCATAGTATAATTAGATGTAGTTTTGAAATACGAATCCATTGGTGCATCACAAAATTAATTTCTCTTGGATTTTTATCTCATGGTTTGTGACCGGTGAACAGTTAGATCATATTACTATACAAAGTGGCAAAAAAGTCGCGCATAATACCTGCAACTTTTGAATTACCTTGTAGACGAAAAAGTGACCTTTATGAAAGTTGTTAAGTAAATTATTCCCCACATTACTACCTGCAGAATTTCTGCATTGTCATTTCTGGTTTGGTTGCCATAGAGACCAACTTACTTTTTTTAAATGGAACACCCTACATATGATTGCATATTTGGATTCTACTGGGAAAACTCTGAACTTTTTGTATTTCAAATTTTTATTTGTATAGAATTGTAACAAACTTTATACTAACAAAATAAATAGCCTAGAATATTGAACAACTTAACATCGGAATAATAAACAAGTGAAACCTTTTCAGTGGATCATGTGTCCAAAACGACCACCATTTTCTGCTAAGCAGAGCGCCAGTCGATCCCTGAACCCGTCTACAACGTTTAAAAGGAAGTCCTCTAGAATGTCCCGAACTTCAGCACTAATTCTGACATTTAAAGATTATAAGTAATTTGGACAGTTAACGTAGATTTTGTTCTTTAAGTGTACCCACAAAAAGAAGTCGAGCGGGGTTAAGTTCGGGTATCGCGCTGGCCTGTCAATAGCACCTCTTTTGCCTATCCACCGTCCTGAAAATTGTTCGCTCGTGTATTGTCTAACATTTGTCGCATAATACGCAGGTGCTCCATCTTGCTGGAACCATACCTGTTCATTTACGCCATTATTTACATCCGCTAAAACCATTCTGCAAGAAGAAATTATGTGATTCATGAGGAGGTTCATATATTTTTCGCCATTCAAACTACCATCTATAAAAAGGGTGGGACAATATGTCTATTAACTATGCTCGCCAAACATTAACTTTTTCGGGCCTCTGAGTATGACCTTCCTGGAACCAGTGAGTATTCTCAGCAGACCAATAACGATAATTGTGTCTATTAACAATACCATTTAAATGGATCATCCGAGGAAATGATATTTGTTGCGAAGTTATTATCGTTATTGCATCTTTCCATCATCAGCTTACAAAATTTAACTCTTCTATTAAAATCGTCCTCGATTTACTCGTTAATCAACTTTATCTTGTAAGGATACAACCTCTTCTGCTTAAACAAATTTTTCACTGACTGATGAGACCCATTGAAATCCATTGCCATTGGCCTGGATGATTGTGTTGGATTTTCATGTATTAAGAGCATGATATCCAAAACATTGTCCCCCCGGTTGCGTATTGGTATTGTCTCCTATGGCACGACGCAACATTAGAAAAATGTATGCCGAATCACGGAAGACGTCTCCCCGGTTGGTGTCGATCTGATCTAGCGGCTTCCCTAACACTGCCTGTTTCTCGAAATTCTTTACCGCTCTACACACCGTTGACTGATTTATTGGAGGCCTATCTGGACATAATTTATTGAAAAGTTGACAAACCTGATCTTGCGATCTCTTCATGTTTTCGTAACCGCTCATTATTAAAATTTCAACTCGTTGAATCTCACTCGAATGAACCATAGTGTAAACAAATTAGAAATCAGACAACAGAAAATTAAACAGGAACTCAAAATTGACACCTCTTAGGTCGCTGTCATGAAAACACCTTCACTCAACTGGTGGATATTAGGTAGGAATAATTATAATTAGGAAGATTTTCATTTTTGAGCTGTCATTATCGCGGAAACGGTTTGAGACAGGTGAAAATATGAAATACAAAAAATTTAGGGTTTTCCAGTAGAATCCAAATATGCAATCATATGCAGGGTGTTCCATTTAAGAAAACTAAGTTAGTCTATTGCAACTAAAGGAATGACAGAAAAAATGTATGCAGATAGAAATGTGGGGAATAATGTACTGAACAACTTTCATAAATGTTACTTTTTCGTATACGAGGTAATTCAAAAGTTGCAGGCATTATGCGCGACTTTTTTGTCACTCTGTATATGTATGTGGTCGATAAAAAGTAGACTCGTATGTTATGTAATATAAATTCGACAATTTTAGATCACTGGAGAACAGTAAGTTCATATTAATACATATATAGTATTTTCATTGCAGTTGATAAAGGAGCTTAAATTAAAGAGCTAGTAACGCAATACAGTAGAAGCCAATTTTTAAAAAAATCTTAAAGTTAAAAGAATAAAGTAGATTTCTCTAGTTTTAGTTTTTCTTTGTGAATGTTTCAAACGAACTAAAACTGGAGGACGTTAGGTAATTATTTAACTTGTTAGAGCTTTTAACCTAATTGTATTAGTTTTTTTAATATTAACTAAGCTGCATTTGAATCGCAACGTCGCCAACAGCATGATTTTTTAATATTTGGTAATATAATTAACCAAAGAAACGTTCACTATCAATGCCAACGGTTTGCTGTGGGGATCTTAAGATTTTCGTACCATAAAATATGAAACTTTTTTTATTTAATGAAGTTTTTCTTCGTAAGTTTTGAAAGCCTAGATATACACTTGGTATTTATTATGTAGTAACTAGTTTGTTTTTGTTTATTTCTTTTGAGCGGATAACTCAATTCATTAAACATGATAAATTGCTAGACCCAAGCTTAGCGTTATTCTAGAGAGCCCATCTATCATTCCAGGTATCAATAATTTAAGCTGTGGAAATAACTTGTTGGCGTGGATTCATTGTATGATATAACAATTGCACCCTGGCAAATATATAATTTATATTCATAGTTTCAGATATTAAGAGTCCCAGTTTAATTTGAAGAACATAAAAGGTGGATGAAAGGAGAAGCACACCACAGTCATTCGATCTGTCGTATTCTTCCCAGTCAATAGTCAGTCATAGCCTCCTTTACTTTAAGCCACGAGGTAGAAACAACGGCAACGCTGGATGAAGATGAGATAGTCACGTGACTTGACACTTATTGGATGGCGTTTAGTGTGCAGATTACTCAAAACGGGGTATTTACCTTCCGGTTGTCCTAATTAATTTGCTTTTTTTATCCGGTTTTTATTGATATCTAGCAGCAAGGTTAAGCAAAGTGATTGCTAAGACCCCCTACGAGATACTAGTGATTATTTTTGGTGCTTATTTTCTATAATTTTGTTAACAAATTGATAAATCAAGTAAATGGCCGGTGCTAACCTGCCGTCTGTTTACCATTCTCTTAAAATGGCTGAATTTTTGATGTTTTTTTTTTATTGCAACGTTGTTAACTAATTGTTTTGTGCCTACAGAATGTATTGTATTCTACTTATGTGTTATTTACTTGGTGGTTTATTTAGCTTGAAGGTATTAGTCAATTAGGTGAAACATTCTTGGGTGCAATTCGATTTGTATTTCATTAGTAGCTTAAAGTAAGTATGAGTAAAAAAAGTAAAATGAGTATTTCGATTGCCTGCAACTGACAGGCTGACATTTCCTATTTTAACTGATTTAACTCTAAAAAGTATAGAACGGGATGAATTATCCACTGATTTTTTTTAAATATATGTGTGGTAGAGAGTATAAAACGCTTCTTGTTCAATATTTATAAATATTCTGCTCAACGACCATGTTAAGAAAAAAATATTCAATATGCTGAAGAAAAAGCATTATCTAAAAATAAGAAAAGAAAATTAGACACTTTAAAAAACATTAGGAAATTTTCTCGTTCTCTCTTTCTACCTGTGACAAAAGGTTCGTATCAAAAACACGAGCATTTTGAAATTTTGTTTTACGCTGTTTATATTAGCTTTCTACCCAGAATATTATTTAGTTATTAAGTTGTTTTTGTCATCCAAAACTATTTGTTACTGGTTTGTATATTTTTCATATAAATCGGGGCAACCAATCCAAATAAAACACTAAAACATTATTAAAAACATACACAACCCATCCGCATCAGCGGCACATAATATTGTCGCTTAACCTGGTAGATCTTCAACTGCAAGCTAATACGGCGTTGCCAGGTGTCACTTCGCGGCTTGTAGCAAGGGCGGCTGTGAGTTATTACTGAGAGTAGAATACTCTTCGTTTTCTACGTATATTTTAGGTAATTAAATTATCTTACAAAGAATATGGGTTCCTAAAAAATAGCAAATCTATAAATTGTTCATAAGTAATCGGTGTTTGTTTTCTACTTTTCGGGCAATAACTATATTGCTGCATTTAATGCGACATCAAGAATAATAATTTGTGACACATCAATCCTTGAATCGATCTTTGAATTATTCGTATTAATTTTGTAATTAAATGAAATGAAAAGCACAAAAAATACATTATTATTTAATATTAATGATGAACAATAATGTTTATAAATAATAATGGTTTTATTCTTATTTCTTCTTTACCACCTAGATGTAAGAAAAGTTAAAACTAAAATAAACACCAAATTTAAATCACATTGGTAAAGACTTTAACAGAATCCGTAGTCAACAGAGAAGAGCCGACCAGCTGCTTAGCCTTCGGAAGGTTTTAATTTCGGTAATCTGATTAGTTCTTAGTAGAATTAAAAAATTTTGTAAATAACGAAGCAATTTAATAATGGTGTTCATTCGCTCTCCTCATACGAAGTGGCGCCTTCTAAAACACTGTAGAACAGTTAAAGATCTGATAATGCAGCTAATTTTTAAGACAAAAAGTGATCTTGGGCCCTAGAATAGTTGATATTTAAAGAAAGAAATGAAGAAGCCATCATCTAATTTCTTTATATACATAGCATTAAGTAACACAAAATTACAAAAAAAAACATAGCGACAATGCAGTTTTGCAAATTTATATTCAAGCCAAGGAAGGAAACCTAAAATACTTCGTATGATAATAGATGCTCCTTGGTATATGTAAAACCTAACCCACCATGACGAATTAAAAGCTTCATATTACATCTACAAACGAAATCTTAATAGGCTGGAAAATAATGTCAATGAACTACTCCGTCCACTTCCAGAACTCAGAATTCAGCTTTTCTTCTTATTAATTTATAATGGCTTTAAACACCTTGTAAAGTCTCTGTAAAATGGCTTGTTGAAATTTATAGAATCCAACAAATCATTGATAAAAACAAACATAATGTATTTCTCTTGAGATAAAGAGTTGGCACGGCACAATGCCCGACGACTCCGTGTTGCTTTATATTTCCTATCCATTGTTACATCTAAAGGAATTTTATTTACGATTGTAATAGAGTATAATATTGGAGCTAGCCTAGTACAAACATTTTTAAAAATCAATATTGCTTTCTTAGTATCGCAAATTTTATTTCAGTAATAAAAATAATCTTTGAACTAATACACTGCTAGTAAACTTGGATATGGCATCAATTAAATTTATTCCTGAATAAGTACTAGAGTCATTGGAATAGTGCTCGTTGTCGAGTATGTCGATTTCCACTCCCAAATTGTTCAAATTTTCAACGTCAGTGCGACGCAAAGTTGAATTTGTCGGCTATTTGGAAAAGGAAACATGCCTAAAAATGTTAATTTTACAGCAGAAATAATTTCGCGAATGATGAACATGTTTGAACCAAACATAGGACAAATGTCATAACTACCAATATAGTATTCAACCAAAAGAACCAACACAAAGTCCCGGTCTCAAATAATTTAATATTTAAAAAATTAGGTAGGTTACATGTTTCGCCTTTAAGGCATCATCAGACCTAAAAAGATGTCAATCAACACGCATATAAGTGAGCGAATCTCACTATTAAACCTACCTGATACACCAAAAAACAATTTCAGAAGAACAAAAATGTCAAAATATAAAAATATAAAAAAAAAGGATAAACGTTACAATCTTATCATTAAAAACAGTTAGAAATTAAACTAAAAATTGTATATAAACAAAAGGGTACAACAACAAACTAAAAGTGAAAGGTTCGTTTAATAAGTACTAGGCATAGTAAGCGGGGGAGATGCAGTCACCCAGAGAACAAACTCAGCCCAAAATATAACAGCCATTAACACAAAGTACGAGCGTATAGTTGGGGTCAAGCAAATATTTGACGCGTGACACTTCCATATTGTCATGGGTGTCAAATACGGCAGGCCACTCATAATATAAAAGTTACTAATGGCTAAATTTATATTATAATAATTACCACCCACTCGAAGTATTTGTATCTTTATCCTTTTATATGACTAAAAAGAGATATACATAAACCGAGTTACCTTCTCGTCGATTTGGTCAAATCATATGGGCTGCAGATCCGCATTTTATTAATTAATATAATCGTTATACACTACTAAGATTGCTTTTGTTAAGACCTGTGATATTAATGGTCAATCCTGAATCCAACCATTACAATGCACAGAATTCATCAAAACAAATTTATTTATATTATAAATCATATTCTTAGACCAATTTCCCAGCAATCATTTTCTGCAAAGGTTTATAAATAACAATATTCGTCAGTCCGGCCCTGACTAAGTATCAGCTGTAATAAAGTTGGTGAAATCGAAATAACCTAGTATTGGACAAATATGACAAGATGGAAGTGTCACGCGTCAAATATTTGCTTGACTTCAACTATACCAGCATCAAGGACGTCAATGTTGTCGGTCGATAAAATTGGCGGAGAAAATTTATAAGGTTAAATGTTGGTTACTAGCAGTCCGCTGTTAGTAATTTAAGTTCTTTTGGTTGAATATTATATTCAGGTCTCTTAGAGAAATATGGACACGTTTTTTGATTAACAATATAGTAATAACCGGATATTATGTTCCCTTCTCGAGTAAATTGTTTTCATCTTTAAAATATACTTTGAAAATAAATCTTGAACTTTTTAAATTCTTTATCTTAACAAAAATTAGGTTCACTTAAACAAAAAAAAATAAGAAAACATCGAGATATGAGTTATTTTTGTTTAATACCTTACAGCTAAAAGATCTTCCAAAATATAACGAAATATACGAAATGCATGTGTTTCTGTATTAGTAGCAATATGTTACATGCACAAAAAGCTTCAAATAAATTAAATAATTTGCCTCATCAGGTGTGCTCCATTTGTGTAGAGGAACTGTGTCAGTGCTAAAAGGAAAGCGAGGAAATGCGATACAAAAAAGGTGCGAAGAATACCCCCGTCGCCTACCATTGAGAATCAAGGAAGCAGCGAGAGAAAACAGATGTATAACACGACAGTACGCATTGCCACCTGGATTGTACGCAGTCTATTCATGCTCGGGAAATTAGCAAACACTGAGGCCGAGATGAGCAGAATGAAAATAGACATATTGGGACTGAGTAAAGTAAGATAACCGGGCTCTGGAAAACAAAAAACAGAGGAAGGATATATTTATTATTCAGGAGGAACCGACCCAGAGCATCAATATGGAACAGCCATACTCGTTTCGGACAGAATAGCCCAGTCGGTTATAAACTTTATCCCTCTGAATGATAGAATGCTCCAACAAGCCACAAATCAGATCAAGAAATTGAAGAACTTTACAGCAGAATAGATGAAATAATGCGACTGACAAAGAGAGGAGAGATGACAATGATCATTGGAGACTTCAATGCCAAGATTGGTAGTCGTGCTGAAGGAGACAACATAAAGGCGTACGGTCTCGGCATAAGAAACAGCGGAGGAGATAGACTCGCACAATTATGCATAGAGAACAACCTTTTAATATCCAATACCTTCTTTAAACAACATCCCAGAAGGCTATATATTTGGAAATCACTTGCAGACAAGGAAGAAAGATTTGTCAGGAATCAAATTAATTTCATTCTACTCGACCTGAACTTTAAGAAGTATATGAAGTCTGTAAAGACCTACCCTGGAGCAGACATCCATAGCGACCACAATCCAGTGGTGATGGACTTTAGACTCAAAAGATTTTTGAAAGTCGAAAGAGAAAAAATGGTGAGAAAAATAGTTATCGCACAACTGAAAGACCCCAAAAGAAAGAAGTAGATTAGTCTCAAGATCGAGAAGGAAATTAAAACGGTAGCGAACTCGGTACGGAGTGAGGACGTCGAAGGAACATGGAATGCTTTAAAAATGAAAATAACAAATATCCAAGAAGAGGATTCACAAAAATCAACAGAAAACAAGAATGGATAATACCAGAAATCATTAACCTTATTAACGTAAGACAAAAACACAAAACAAACCCAACAGAATACAAGCATTACAATAGGATCATTAGAAGAAAGTGTAGAGAAGCTAAGGAACATTCGATGTCGACAAAATGTCAAGAAATAAAAGAACTACCGAAGAGATATGACACCTTCAACGTCCACAAGAATGTAAAAGAAATGACAGGCAGACACAGAAAACGACAAGAAGCAATACTAAGAGATAACAATAACGAACAGACAGACGACAGAAGGCGAACTCGCAAGATGGAAAGAATACATCCAAACACTTTTCGACCCACAGACAATGAAGTAAATAAAAGAGGTCCAGAAATAACTAAAGATGAAGTCAGCCATGCGATAAAAATGCAGAAGAATGGAAAAGAAACCGGTCCCGACAGAATGAACGTCGAATTACTTACATTAGTTGCAGAGAATGAAAGCAATAGCCTAGACTTGTTGACATCACTATTTAACAGGATATATGACTCGGGCAAAATACCAACAGACTGACTAAAGTCAACATTTGTAACACTACCAAAAAGAAGCCATTTCTCGCAATGCGATGACTACTGGATAATAAGTATGATGTCTCATATCCTTAAAACTTTTCTCGGAATCATCAATACACGAATTTATAGGAAATGCAAATACCAGATGGATAAGACTCGGATTTAGAACCCGAGAGGCTCTTTTCTCATTGAACGTAATGACACAAAGATGCAGAGACGTAAACGTATACGTTTATGCATGTTTTATAGATTACAGAAAAGCGTTCGATTGCGTTAACCATCAAAAAGTGATCGAAAGGACTTACGAGTGATATCAGAACTCTATTGGAACCAAACAGCAACATTCGCAATAAAACAAACAACATCGGAAGATATGTGGATCAAAAGAGAAGTCCGAGAAGGGTGCGTCTTGTCTCCGCTCCTGTTCAATTTATATTCGGGGTACATATATATTTAGAGGAGCACTAGAAGAAGTTCAAGCAGGATTAAAAATCAACGGGACAATAATCAACAGCATTAGATACGCCGACGATACCGTGCTAATAGCAAATAACGCACAAGGGGCTACAAAATAATATGGTAAATTCCATAGTTCGTCACAGCGAAATGTTCGGCTTACACTTAAACGTCTCCAAAACCAAAACACTAGTGTTCTCTAAGACACCAATAAACGCACATCTGCGGGTCAAGGAACAAACAATAGAATAGGTAACCTGCATAAAATAGTTGGGAGAAAATATCAACAGGTAGTGTAACCCAAGGAAAGAAATACTATCAAGAATCGAACAAGCGAGGAAGACACTCATGTGTATGAAAACATTTTTTAGAAGATCAGACCTTAGTCTAGGGCTCAGAACTCGGATGGTCAGATCTTATGTCTTCCCTGTCTCACTATATGGATGCGAGAGTTGGACAATTGACCCACAAACCGAAAAAATAATAGAGGCCTTTGAAACGTACGTATACAGACGGATGTTAAGAATTCCATAGATACAAAGGGTCACCAACGACGAAGTACTCCAACGCATGAACAAACAAAAATAACTGCTAAACTCCATCAAAGAAAGAAAAATGCAATACCTAGGTCATGTGATCAGAGGTGAAAGATACGAGTTACTTAGACTTATAATAGAGGGTAAAGTACAGGGTAAAGGATCAGTTAGAAGACGCCAGAGCTCATGGCTAAAAGACCTCAGGAGATGGTTTGACCGCTCATCTACAGAAATTCTTCGGGCTGCAGTTTCCAAAACCACAATCGCCATTTGGATCGCCAACCTTCGGAAGGAGACGGCGCAATAAGAAGAAGACGAATTTATAAATTGCTTCTTACAACAAAGACTTCTAATCTATAAATAGACATCTTTTCGAATCTTAAGATAATTTTTGTGGATTTTAATGAGATAAATAAAGAAACTATAATAGGCGATTTCCAAACCCATTTTAGCTGTGTATTGAAACTGGTTGAAATTTTATTTAAATTAGCATAATATTTTACTTCTTTATGGATTTAATTTATATTAAAACATATTTCTTAAGCAAATTGTATACTTAGAAGTTATCTTGTAGTTGGAGATACCAGGACATTCATAATTTGAGCCTGAAAGGAGGAGGCATGTCCTGAAGCCTCTGGAAGGAATTTAAACGGGACACTGCAAATTCAGGAAGCAACTACCTATGATAGGTGCGCGAAGGAGGACCCGACTTATCTGGGGTACTTAGAGGACAAGAACACATCGCTTCACTTCCTATGCGCGTGTGAGGCTCATACGTCAAGTCTTTGAGAGGACCTTTGCCTGGATTGACGTGATGAAATTCATTAGAACTAGGGTCTGATTGGTGGTTGAGTGTATGGGGGAAGACTAACAAAAAGACAAAAATGATCGCCTTTGGTCTACTTGCTACTCCTCTCCCCTACTACTTAGATTTCGATTTTAAAGGTTTCTAAGAATTTTTTTTTTTTAATTTATATTGATCTTCTCCGCATGCATGCCGCAGAATACCTCTCTTACCAGTGGCGTAGCTACCGCTGTATCAATGATACAGGGCCCACACTGGTCTGGGGCCCACCAAGGCACCAAGCAGCAAAAATATGTTTGGTGTTTATCAGATATCAGATATTTAGTTTGGCTAGTACTTTAAATAATTTTTTATGTATTTGTGTAAGTTTATACTTCTATTTTATGATTACTGATTACCTTTCATTAGAAATTATTATAAGCTATTCTGTTTAGTTTGTTTTAATTCTATTTTAACCGCTTCCCTCTCTAGCCGAGGGACCCACCGCCTGACTCTTGATACAGGGCCCATTCAATGCTAGCTACGCCACTGTCTCTTACATAGCATATTGCAGTCCCATTTTAAAAAGTTGTCATTACGTTACCTATAAATTTTATAAACCTCTCTTTTTACTAGATAATATAAAGCTCACAAAAAATAAGGATCTATCTCAAATAATAATATTACGAACGGACGACAGAGATTTATCGTTTTAATTTCTTTTAGTAAATGTAAATTGTAAAATTTTGTTACGCTCATTTTTCATTAAGATTTTTGTAATCCTTTGTTTAAGAAAAATTGTGTTAGTAACGTTATCTGAAGCTTGAATTATACTAAGCGACAGAAAAAATTATACACGAAAAACTCTTCGGTAAATTATTGTCATGTGTAACGTAAATAGTTGTACACCTAGATACCATAAAATGTTATATTTTTCAATTAAATGGTTTTAAGTCATGCTAGCACTGTAAATTTAATTGAATTACATAATTAATATGTACGTTTCAAATAATATTATGTATGTCAATGTCAAATGATATTAATTTATTGGTATATTACGATATACATACTTTCAAACAATGCAGAAGTATTAAATCATCTTTTTAAATTACGGATAAAAGAAACATAATAAATATAAATTTAAACGAGAAAATTCTTTAAATTGAAATTAAGGCTATGTATCTCTGTCCACAGTGTAAAATATGATTATGTCGGACAGATTTTTCATCTGTCGCTACATTCATAATTCGCTAAAAGAATGTAATATTTAATAGCACCTAGGAAAGATTCTGTCAGTTATTTTTGAAATAAGCTCTCCTGAATTATTTCTTTAGAAGTTGCTAACCAACGTTTTACCTTAACAATATAAAAAGAAACATATTTATTTATTCCCAATTTACATAAACCAATTTTGCTTTGTAAACTTCATTGATATCGATTTTGCTTTAAAGCTAAACTTGCTAAAGAATATCAAAGACATTTAAACAGCGACAAAAACCTTTGTGCTATATAGCCTTACTATTAGCATATCATAGGTTTTAATAATATTATAGTATGTATTGATAAAACTTTTATTTCGATCAAGGAAAATAAAATGAAATTAGATACTTACCTTTATTATTTTATTTAATAACGTTTAGTATTTGGCCATAGTCTTATTTATTATTGCTTGTGATATTCAAGCGGTATCAAAACTTAGCAAGAAAAACCTGTTGTCGAAACTGGTCCATATTTACATTTTATATACAACTTAGGCCTAAATCATCAATATCATGTCAGCCATGGCAACAACTGTTTCAGTAATGCTGTCCTGCGAAATTATCTTAAATATAATGTTAACATTGATAATTTTGACATTATTGTGTTAGAAGAAGTAGTCCATACTTGCAGTGGAGTGTAGGTAATGTAAATTAAAACAACACTTCTGTCTTCCTCCACAAATGATAAAGGAGCTTTTCACGTCACATTGTGGTAGTGGATAGCACTAAACTCTATTATCTCTATTCCTACAAAGGTTTTTTGATCAATAAAATGTTCATCTATTTAAGCCTTAGAGGGATTGAGCCCCCATCCTACCAAAGTTGGTTAAGTTAACCAATATTCAATTAAAAATAAAAACATAACATAAAAAACTAATTTTTCTTTTTCGATTTCTCCATATCAACCATATTATGTTTTTGAAAACTATTCATGTGATTGGTAACTAAATAAAATAATAAAAAGCAAAAATTTTCTTTTTTGATTTCTCCACATCAACAATACTATATATTCAAAAACTATTCATATGGGTATTATCATTCTTAACACTTATAACTAAATTTTCCTGCTTTAATAAATATAAAAAATTAAAATAATTTAAAAATGTGCTTTTCTACAAATCCACAACGTTGAGTAAACTCAAGTTAGTTTTCAACAAAAAAATGTCACTTGATTTTATCTTAAAAGTTGTACTCATTAATTTGAGGCAACTACTTTAACTTAAACTACACTCGATTTAGTTCCCCTGAGGATGACTATATAATATGTAGTCGAAACATGTAGGGAAAATCGCTAAATATATTGTTTAGAAAATATATCATTTGTGGAGGAAGTAAGAAGTGTTGTTTTAATTTACATTATTGTGTTAGTATTTATGATATGTCTAGGTAAAGCAACATTTCCCTAAATTAGTCGTTTTACTTTCTTACTTCAGTAAAGGTTTCTTTTTCAATGCTGAATACTTCGACGACCTTTTCATTCACGTATGGAAGACCGAAAAGAGTTGCGGCAGTCGCTCAATCATTACATCGGGAACGCTTTCCCATAAAAATACTTCCCAATGTCCAGTTGTTATATATGTACCAATTTATGATAGGTACACCTTGTATTTTAGAGTGCCTATCTTGAAGGACACGAATATTATCGAGGGCCGGTCAGTATGTTTCCTGTACTCAAGGCACGCGTTGTTGCTATATATGTTATTTCAGGTTAGTTATCCACAGGGAACTTATGCATTGTGAAGTTGAAGAGCAAGCATAGCTGATCAACTTAATTTATCTATATGAAAAAATTAATGCGTCCTTAAGACTGAAACATTAATTTCATTATACGCCTGTTCAAGGACTTCAAGAAGGTGCCTCTGACAAAGAACAACTTTTTTTTCGAATTCCGTTAAATACCGGCATGGAAGAGCGAAAAGTATTTTGTGGGCTGACGAGTTGGAAGTTCCCTCGAAATAATATAACTAATTTTCATAATCTACATTACTGAGCCGATACTAATGAAAACCCGCAAATTCGTTTCAACACAAGTTTTAGTTTAAAAGTTCGGGCAGCAATGATTGACAAAACTTTTATTGGTCCACATCATCTTCTAGAGAATAAAAATAAAAACACCTATACATAGAATCTTTTCACAATCATTTGCCAGATATTTTAGACGAAATGTCCAACTCAGTACCGGCTTACTGTACGGCCAATATTATGCCCGGTCAGATCACCAGACTTGACACTTCCTAACTTTTATGTATAGGAGAACAATAAAAAAAAATTGGTGTAAGAGTTTGAAATAACCAATTGTAATAACCTTGTCAGAAGAATATCGAAGGAAGTAGTCAAATGAGAGAAGAAATGGGTTGTTTAAGGCTATCGTTTATAAGTAATTTCTATAGAAAAATAAAATAGAAGAAGGGGCTCTCCTAGAACAATCCTTAGTTTACAAAATAAGGAAAATGGCCGAAATCTCCAAAACGGTAATACCTATAATATATAAGGATGTTATAAGAATAAATTACTATTTCTAAAGTTTTAAACAACTTATAGAATTTATCTTAATTTTAATTACTGATCATAACTTCCAAAGATAGGCAAACCATTTTACCAGAAATGACTTTTCCTCAAAAAATCAAAAATAAGAAAGTTTACTGGAGTGCAGTAGCTTATCCTAGGGCATACTGTATAAATGTGAGTTTGGTTGCAGCTTATTTTAATTTATTTATTTATATAAAAAATGGAATACAAACGGGACAAACCCAGAAAAGTATTCACACAAAAATATAAAGTACCTAAACTAAGTTTAAGACTAAATGCTAACACGTGTGATCCTTATAAAACACATAATATGAAAATGCAAAAATATGTTATAATCTAATAACGTGAACTGCTCAAAGCTATATGCAATTTCAACTTAATACTAAAAGTGTTCAGGGAACAAGAAAAAACATTAACCCCTGAGAGATTACATAAATTATTACATGTTTTTAGGCCTCTATTTAAAGGAGAATTGAGGTAATAATTGGTGTGAGACGAATTTAGGTGAAAATTATTTTTTATTCTGGTATTATAAGTTGATACCGTGTAATATAAATGACTTAATAAAGCAGGAGAATCTATTAAATTATAAGCTATTTTGAAAATGAATTTGGTATCGGCTATCATTCTGCGATCAACAAGTGAAATTAAATTAAGCTTTTGACAGATAGTGTTGAAGCTATCGAGATTGTTATTAAAACATTTCTTATTAACCAATTTAACGAATCTATTTTGAATAGAAGCTAGTTTATTAATATAGATATTATACTGGGGATTCCAAATAACAGAGCAATAGCTTAATATACTATTAATATATGCCATGAATAATGAACGTAACGTAAAGGGGTTTTTAAAATCAAAGCAAATACGTGATATAAACCCCAACATTCTATTCGCCCTTTTTGAAATATAATAAATATGTTGATCGAACAGCATCTTGGAATCCAAAATAACACCAAGGCCTTTAATTTGATTAACAGTTGCAAGCCTTTGGTTACCTAATGAAGTATAATTATTCTGAAATATATTCTTATTACGTCAAAAAGAAATGCGACAGCATTTTTTAAAATGTAAAAACAGACTGTTATTGCGACAGAATGACTCAAGTTGCGTAATATCCTCCTGCAGTAAAACAGTATCCTCAAAACTTTCAATGGAGTGATAAACCTTTAAATCATCGGCGTACATCAAAAAAGCTTTAATAAATAAACTCTATTTGCTCCTTGTTGTTTTTTTCTTACATTCTTTGCACGAAGGCCAGCCTTCAGTTCAGCCGGCTAATGTTTCGTTAAAAGATCCATTAATGGCCTGTTAAAAAATGTATATAATGTAAAGCTAGGAGCGGTAAACAGGGATATTGTTATTTATTTTTATTCTTTAATTTCTCCCATTTTTCAGCATTACTGTAATACTATTTCGCAGTATAAATACATATCTACATGAACTAATCCCGTCATGCGATACAACTAGATAAGATACGTATCATCATTTTATAAATTATGGATGGCTTGATGAGTCAGGCATACAGAGAACTCGGTGAAGTTAAATTCAAATTCAGTTGCATTAATTTAAAGATTTACATAAACGAAACAGTAATTATTAGAAACAGTTTTATGACATTGCCTTGGTGGGGAAAGGGTGCTCTATGATATACCCAAAATTTCAGATTTTTAGCTTATTACCTTATAATGCCTCAAGAATAATCTAGTTAAGTACCTAATAAAAGGAATAAAAATTAAACAAAGATATGTTTCTTATTGATTCATTATACAGAGTATCCAGAACGTATATGGAATACTCTGAAGGGCATATAGAGAAAATCAAGATAATCTAATTTGTTACGAAAAAAAGTACCTCTTAACGGAGATACAGAGCCCCAAAGTGGTAACCAGTTTCTTAATTTTTCAGCTCTAGCTTTTGAACCGACATGTATAATTTAATTAAATTTCAATATATATTTTGTAGTTCATAAAGACTCATAAAACCATATAGTACAGCCAATCTGTAAAATTGGCGAGAAAAAAATACCATAAGCGATTTTATTTCATAAATGATTAGGGGTGCATGTGATAAGCTTAAAACCAAATTGTCGCCCCCCCCCCCCCTTTTGCGCTTGTGGGAAACATAAAAAGAATTTTGACTTGATTTTGCGCAAAAACGGTAAGTCGCAGAGAAATATTTTGTGAACAAATATTGTAGAAAACAATATTCTCGACAATTTATCTCATAGAGTCACTGCACTGCGACTAAAAGTGCAGAAGGCAGAGGGCGCCAAATTTGCCAAAAATCACTTTTTCCTTATTTTCGAAGCGAAAAATATTTTTTTGCTCGATCGCATAAATACGAAATTTGTAGAGCCCAAAAAATCCTATAAATTGAGTACACGCTTTTTTACAATGCACGGTTACGGAGATATGACGCCTGGAAGTACCAACGGAATGCAGCGTCTTAGCATTCTATTAATATTGACCCTTATCTGGCACACTAATCACAGGAAACTGTCACGAAATAAAACAAATGAATATGGCAAATTAGTTTAACATGCAACCTTGGGTAACTTTAAGTAGAACATCCAGTTTATTTTACAAACAAGTAATGCATTTGTTTTTTTAATATTAAAAATATAACAATATTATGTTGATATTTGCTCCAGCCGTTTTCGAGATATTTCAATTTAAAAATGCTGATTAAGTATACCACTGTTATATCAAAGCACAGTTGCCATGAATGAACATGCGATACGAATATTAATAATTATTATCCGGCTGTCATTTATTGTTTGGTTTTTTACTGATGATTGTATTGTTTTACCAAATCGCTTTAAAAATATCAACAAATTTTAATCAAAATATTACTGATAATGTATGGTCATGAAATCAATTTAGTACATTTAGCTCTACAAATATACTATTGTACTAGAGTAATAAAATTGCAAAAACAGCATACCTATTTGATAACATCGGTAACTACAGATTATTGACGTCACAGAAAGGCAGGCGTTTTGATCGACATTCAAAACGTTAATGGTAATTTTATTGTAATCTCGTAACACAATTAGAATTAGTTATTAACAATACTTATATAAGGCCATTATACTAGTATGCTAACGTCGATTTGAAAATATTACTCCATTCTACGAGTTCTTATTACTCCATATCAAGATATATCCCCTAATTGTTTTAAAATATCAAGGGCATTTAACATTTTTTTAAATTTACACTTTTCTATCAATTTCCTATCAATAATTTCTGTTCACTGTTGAGGTTAAGTAAATAACCCATAGTCGATGATTCACAGGGTGGAACCGTTTTGTCAATTCGCCTTAATGTAGGTATATTGATTATTCTATTCTATAACTATAATAAACTTGTGGAGAAAGACTTTAACTACCCTTTCCCCTATAAAGCATTTTTAGTTGTGAGGTAGTGGTCTTATTAGACGTGAGGATTTGTAGCAATAGAATGCTACGATCACAGGACATAAAACAAATGATGCTGCATTCGGTTGGTAATTCCAGGCGCTATATCTCCGTAACCGTGCACTGTAAAAAAAAAGCGCGAACTCAATTTATAGGATTTCTTGGGCTCTACAACTTTTGTATTTGAGCGATTGAGCAAAAAAATATTTTTCGCGTCGAAAATAAGGAAAAAGTAATTTTTGGCGACTTTGGCGCCCTCTGCTTTCTGCACTTTTAGTCGTAGCGCAGTGACTCCATGAAATAAATTGTGGAAATTATTGTTTTCTACAATATTTGTTTATAAAATATTTCTCTGCGACTTACCGTTTTTGCGCAAAATTAAGTCAAAATTCTTTTTGAGTTTCCCACATACTCTGTTCATCCCTCTTTAAAAAAGGTACTCTACATTTTCTTTAATAAAATTAGCCGTTTGGAAGAAAATAAATTTTTTGTATAAGACGTTTATGCATTGACTCTCCAAATTTATTTGATAATTAAGTTTAATAGCATATAGGTTATTTAAACACAATAACTAATCGAATAACAATATAACTAATAATTTGAATTGAAAGAATAAAATGTGTCATTATTACATCTTACTAATGCCCACATGCACTTATGAGCAAGCACTCGGCAATTGTGTGGATGCAAGAAGCATTTATTCTCATCCATTTCCGAAGTGTGTCTGCAGGACTCATTGAAAGGGTTGACATTTCGGAAATCACCTGAACGGAAGAATGTCAAAAATGTGAAAGATTTGTTTCTTCTTGTTTACTTCAGCAGATTTTCGAAATGGGCGCCCTGTACCTCTATACATTTCCTTAGCCGACGGATGTTTTCGTGTTGTATTTGAAACAACATTCCAGGATTGTCTCGAATTTCGTTGAAATGGTGTCTCATCCAGAATTCTTCTGGGAGACCCTTGTCCACCACGGTGCAGCAAAGAACTTCCTAAAATGAATTGGCAAAGGATTAGCTACTTTTAGGATTTTTTTTATGCTACTTGACTTTGTACCTGTTTCTCTTAAGCTACGGTCAACCCTTTCAAAAGTTCTTCAGTGCGGTAAACGTCGATTTGGAAATGTATCAGAATAAATTCGTCTCGCCTCTACATAATTGCCGAGTGCTTGTAGAAAATATTTATGAAGAAAAATGAAAAGTGTATTCAAAAAATTAGTTTTCTGCTCTGTAAAATGACACCTGTCAAAATTTTGGCCCATCGAGTGTGGTGGCAAGTTTGTTTTTGACTTCCCTGACGTTGTAAAAGATCTACTGTAGTATGGTATTTTCATATTTATGTCCTACTCGAATATTATTGTTTCATAATACCATAGTTACCAGACACTTTAAATGGTATCTAATACCCTAAGGCATTAAGGAAGTTTCTAATGCCCTCGGGCATTAAGAGAAATAAATAGGAAAATTTAAAGTAACAACTTTTTATTAACGCGAAAACTTATCTATCATTTATATTAAATGAGCAGTTATAAAAAAACCCAGTAAAAATGAATTTATGGGCTTTTGATAAGTCAATGTTTTCTATTACTTCGTGATTTTCGCTAACAGAAATTGACGATGATTAAACGTTTTTTGATGTTGATGGTCTCGTTGCTGGTACTCCAGCTTTCAATTTCGAAATTTTGTTTTTAGAAGACATACTGTCTTCCAAATATCCCTCAACCACAGCTGAACTTTTCCAACCGCCATGTCTTTTCAATGTGGTCATGTTTGCCCCCGCGTCCGCCAACAAAGTTGCAGAGGTTCTGCGCAAATAATGACCAGTATATTTGTCCGCATCGCTTCGACCTAGGTATTTTGCAATAATGGAAGGAATCTTGCCTATGGTGTTCTTCCCAACTGGCTGTGAAAAACAACGACCGTTACGGTAACACTAAAAGAATCTATTGATGTTGCAGTTCATCGGGCATAAAGACCAATAAGTTCTCAGCAGCTTTAAACAATCCATCTCCTTCTCATCAATAATTGTAAAGACACTCTTTTTATCGGTTGTCGTATCGGGAATATTAACTATTACTACGGATCCTCTATCCTCTATATGTTCAACCAACATATTAACCCTCTATTGCATTCTGTTCCCAAATGGGAACATACCATTTTTATGATGTAATGTGGCGCCATCTTACACACGTACCTTAAATTTACTGCCTAAATTACAAGTTTTAGTACAGTTCTTTACAATTAGTGCAATTTTGTTTCAAAAGATGTCTTTGAGGTGATGGAAATATTCATTTATTTCTTGGACGGCCGGCAGACTGTAACTTGTGTTTTGACCAGTGTATTTATAAATTATTTTATCTGATTTATATTGATTCTAGGTAAGTAGTTTTTTTTTATAGTTGGATACCACCTTTAACATCAGTTTAATGCAGTTTTGGTTGTTTTTTATTTACATCTGAAAGAACTAGATTACCTAACCTAGTTGTTCCCGATCGGGAACAACGTGTGTATAGGATACGCCATTTTTCAATTACAATCTAATGGGCAATAGTTTGTAGATTTACAATGGCATTTTCGGAAATAAGGCCAAGTGCGTTTTATGGTAAAAAAAGGCTACCGATTCTCCGGGACATTCTTTCGGATAGTGAAGATTCTGCACTATCAGATGATGAGGATGAAGGTAGTTTCTAGTAATTGTATTGTATTTGCTTATAAATAAGAAATTATTTTACAGTGGAAATGCAGGTCGGCCAGGCTAATTCTCAAGGCTTGGAATTTGGACGACCGAGAAGACGACATTCCTCTTACACAATTATTTAATCTTCCAGAACATACGAAGTATTATTTTTCCAATAGGAAGGAAGATATTGCATGGAAAGAGTCAAAAACACTTAGGGATCCGGAAAAGAATATATTCTTGGGGGAACGTAACCTTCCAGTACATATTTTAGAATTGGATGGGGCATATAATTTGTTAAAATTTTTCATAACTGATGACTTCATTTCCCAAGTGGTAGAGCAAAGCTGCTTATACAGTGTACAAAAAAGGCCAAATAAACCGTTTGTTACTGACTGCAAAGAACTGGAACAATTTTTAGGAATAATAGTCTGGATGTCTTTAATCAGACAACATTCCACTCGCAGGTACTGGGCTCCTGAAACTAGGACACCACAAGTTGCAAATATAATGCCTGTAAACCGCTTCGAAGAAATAAAACAATTTCTTCACTTCTCTGATAATAGCGTGTCTACTAAAAATACAGACAAAATACTTCCACTTTTAAATCAAATAAAAAATAGTTGCCAAAAAATACCATTCGAGGAGCACCTCTCTTGCGACGAGCAGATAATTTCTTTTAAAGGGAGAACTTCCTTGAAAACCTACAATCCAAAAAAACCTCATAAGTGGGGCTATAAATGGTATGTCTTATCTGGGATAAGTGGTTTTAGCTCAGAATTTGAGCTCTGTAGTAGCAAAGCTGATATAAGTCGAATGCCAGGAGAACCTGATTTGGGAGCAGCCAGTAACATTATTGTTCGATTATGTAGACCGATTCCTCGGAATGTTTCTCATAAAGTATATTATGACAACTATTTTTCCAGCTTGATTTTGCAAGCCTATTTGGAGAAATTAGGAATAAATAGTGTTGCTACTATAAGAGCAAATCGCCTTAGGGGTATGCAATCTATATCGGAGAAAGACATGAAGAAGAAAGAAAGGGGCTAATACATCGAAAAAACGGCTAATGTAGATGGTATAGAGGTTCATGCTATACAGTGGTATGATAATCGTGTGGTTTCGTTGATATCTACATTTTGTGGCTCAGAGCCAGTAACCACAGTACCACGGTTCTTCAAATCAGAAAATCGCAAAAAAGATATAACGCGCCCAGACATTGTTTCCATTTACAACATGCATATGGGTGGTGTAAATCTACAGGACTCACTTTTAGGGTTATATCCCATTAAATTGAAGAGTAAAAAATGGTACATGCGCATATTTTGTCACATGATCAATG
Organism: Polydrusus tereticollis; assembly: GCA_963920685.1. Classification (NCBI taxonomy): domain Eukaryota; kingdom Metazoa; phylum Arthropoda; class Insecta; order Coleoptera; family Curculionidae; genus Polydrusus; species Polydrusus tereticollis. Next base: position 92,159,290 of record OY987329.1, on the reverse strand, counting down.
TTGTTATAGTAAACGCTTGGTTACTTTCACGGCGCATCAACAACCAACTAAACAGAAATGAAAAAATTTCTCTTTTAGAATTTAAAACTACATTAGCACGAGATTTAACTATGGTTGGGAAAACAATGGAAAGAAAAAGGGGGCGCCCCAGTACTAGTACTCCTACTAGTTCACCCATACCATTCACACCAAAAAGAAGGTGCTTAGAACCGCGTCCAACGAATTTAATTAGGTGTGATAATGTTGGTCACTGGCCTTCCCATACTAACGAAAGGGAAAGATGCAAAAAACTAAACTGTCAAGGAAAATCGCGCATAAAGTGTGAAAAATAAATAAACCTGTTTAAAAAAAAAAATTAAAACCTATGTTCTAATGACCCCTTAACAACAAAAAAATAGCAAAACAATTTTTTCCTAAATTTTCCAATAAATCATGCAATAGAGGGTTTTAACTAGCTCTTGGCAGCGGCACCCACCAAATACACCTAATAAAAGAGCCACTTTGTACATCCAAAAAATTTCATTGGAATGAATTTAAGCACATCTTCTAGAGTCAAAGTTTTCTATTTCTTCGCTTCATATCCTTTGGATGCTTGCTTTAGATACTGGCCTTACTTGCAATATTTTGCAATATCTATATTTTTATTAACTATTAATGTCTTCTTTAACATTGAATATTTCGTCCATAGGGATATAGGAGTGAATGTTCCAGACTGTAATCGGTATACACAATTATTATTTTAATATAATTTATAACAGCAAATTCCTGAAAATATCCGGGTAGCACCGTCTCGTTGATAATTTTTACATCATTATTTTTCATCCAATCCCCAAACCTTTGATATTTCTTATCATAGGCATCTTTAGACTTCTTTAGGACAAGATTATCCGCTCTGGCAGCATTTACAGCAATTCTATCCGAAATCAACGGAAAATCCATTATTTTATATGAATATCAGTTTTGACTTTGACATAGCACAACAATGAACACTTATTACCTTTGTTTATTTAGCAACTATATAGGTAAAAAACCTTTCGTGATTTTAAATTTTCTTTTAATTTGACTTGGAATTATCTGGAGTAGGACATAAAATATTGTATGTACCACGGGCATTACTATACCCTATACCCTCGGGCAACTTAAAAAGCCGAGGGCCTTTGGCCCGATTGTTGCCCTCGGAGGCATAAACATCTTCATAATGCCCTTAATAATACACTAGGACGTGTTCCTTCAATCATAGCAAAATTTCTTATTTTAGAAAACGCCAAGGAATATACAGGACATTGCCTAAGTCGGACCTCGTCCACACTTCTTATCGAGGGTGGTGCTTTCCTTGCAGCCCTTAAGCTACACGGAAAGTGGAAGAGTACTAGCGTAGCGGAGGACTATATAGAGAAAAGCATTACGTCGAGAAACCGAATAGCAGAAATGATAGCTAGCTCTGTTACCGAAAAAGAAAATATGTTAATTAATGTTGAAATGGAGCAGGAATCCGCATGCAGATCGAGAAACTCAGCAATCGATTTCATAGTTGGTCCTGCTCTCAGGGAAATTCAAAAATTGTACATTTAACATAGCTATATTATGTAAAAAAATTGTTAAAAATAAATACAAATTTTGTTCAATACTTTCTTGAATAATAATGACCGGGCATTATGAACTTTATCCCCCGCTATGATTTTATGATGATGTTTATAGCAACCGTTTCTAAGGTATTATAAGTAAATAATTGATAGATGAAAAGTAAAGTATTCAAAGTTTATTAAATTATACATGGCGGCTCAAAAGCTGGAGTCGAAAGGTAAGTCGCTGGTCACTTTGCGGCTCCGTGCTGTTATTTTAACCTTTCCTATGCGCTTCCGAAAGTATAGTACTTACGAAACCTCTATATTTGATAACTTTTTTTTTGAGCCAATATTCCTTAAAATATTTTTTCGGTATGCTATTTAATAAACCCTAAAACTACTCTATTATGCAAGTTCTTTTGTATCCCTTGTAAATAGGGTCCTTCGAAAGACATACGCCTTACCAATGTAGCTTGTGTATTATAATATTAGAGTCGAACAAACTATCTACAATTTAGGAAATCAATAAAAATATTTAAAGCAAAATCCTGGTTTTAATGAAACAAGGAAAAGCGTAATAAGATCTCATAAATTTAGTCAAAGAAAGTTTGATTACTTTTTGTTAATAAAAAAGCACGAAGGTTAAAAAGTAATAAATAATTTCTTTCTAATGACAGGAATAACTTCTAATCATCATTATACTGTTAAACTTTCTCCCTAATGGTAATAATCAAGCCTTCCCTTTTGGTAAACTTTTTCATCAGTAATTTAAAACTTATTTAATCACAGTTCGTCGATGTCTATTGCATGCACCGTTTGAACTTTTGTTTGAGTGAGCCAACTCATCTGGAAAGGGGTTAAACTTTATTTTATTAAAGCCGGGAACTAGAGCATTTATTTTTATTGTTTGCAGTCCAAGTGGTAATTTTAAACCTACTGGTGGTAAAATAAAAGGGTTTTGGATTTTGCAGTTCCTGCTTTATATGGGTTTTAGTCAGTTGCAAAGTACCAGTTGGGTTATTTTTATGTGATTTCAGTTTTTTGTACACATCAATCTTCTTAATGGTCTATATTTAAAGGATTAGTCTCAAAAACTTGTATTACTATGATTTGATTATTTGAAAAAAAAAACTACTCAAAGTAAGTAGTTTTTAGATATTTTGTTCAACTAAATTTTTATTAATTATTAAAAGCGAAATTTTTTATAAGGGAAACTTACTCTCCCTTAACATTCTATAAAATATGTATTTATTTTTAATGAAAATAAATATTATTGATTAAATACAGAGTGGCAAAAAGTCGCGCATAATGCCCGTAACTTGTGAATTACCTCGTATACGAAAAAGTGACCTTTATAAAAGTTGTTCAGTAAATTATTCCCCACATTTCTACCTGTATGAACTTTTTCTGTCACTTCTGGTTTGGTTGCCATAGAGACTAACTTACTCCTTTAAATGGAACACCCTGCATATGATTGCCTATTTGAATTCTACTGGGAAAACTCTAAATTGTTTGTATTTCAAATTCTTATCTATTTAGAATTGTAACAAATTTTATAATAACAAAATGAATAGCCTAGAAAGTTGAACAACTTAGCATCGGAATAATAAACAAGCAAAACCTTTCTAGTGGATCAGGTGTTCAAAATGACCACGTTTTCTACTAAGCAGAGCGCCAGTCGATCCCTGAACCCGTCTGCAACGTTTAAAAGGAAGTCCTCTGGAATAGCTCGAATTTCAGCACTAATTCTGACTTTTAAAGATTCAAGTCATTTGGATGGTTAACGCAGACTTTGTTCGTTAAGTGTCCTCACAAAAAGAAGTCGAGCGGGGTTAAGTCCGGGGATCACGCTGGCCAGTCACTAGCACCTCTTCTGCCTATCCAACGTCATTATTTATTGTCTAACATTTGCCGTATAATGCGCAGGTGCTCCCATCTTTCTGGAACCATACCTGTTCGTTTATGCCATTATTTACACCCGGTAAAACCATTCTGCCAAAAGGAATCATGTGATTTCCGAGTAGTTTCAGATATTTTTCGCCATTCATATTACCATCTATGAAAGAAGGTCCCAAAATATGTCTACCACTATGCCCAACTAACCCCAACATTAACTTTTTCGGGCCTCTGAGTATGACCTTCCTGGAACCAGTGAGTATTCTAATAAAATAAAAATAAAAATTTATTTTGTTTAAGACGAAGCAGTCGACAGTTGTCTCTCCGGACTCAGTGCAGTTGTTGTCCCAGGATGTGACCCTTGCGTCGGACGTTAAGTTTTTGGGCATCTATGTGGACTGTAACCTTGGTTGGGACAGGGAGATTGAGTATGTCTCGGGCAGGCTTAATAGCTGTTGTTATTTGCTGAGAGTTCTGAAGAACTATATCGACCTCAGGACCTTATTAATAACATATCATGCAAGTTTTAATTCTATCCTTAGATTTGGAGTTATTTTTTGGGGGAACAGTGTAAATGCATGGAGGGTCTTTCTTATTCAAAAGAAAGCATTACGAGTAATGTTGGGAATGAACAGACTTGTGTCTTGTCGGGGTATGTTTAGAAAACACAATTTGCTAACTCTGGCTGGTTTACATGTTAAATATTCCATATTTTTAATATGTTGTACATTGTATTTGTATTAATTTTTATTAATTTATTTAATAATATAGGCAAACATTTTTTTTTTTAAGAAATTTTATATTATTATGTCAATCTTTTGTGACGCCATTTACTAAATACTTAAGTATTATACTGATGTATTTTTTTAAATAGAGATTTTTGATTTGATATGAATGGAAATTAGCTTCATCCGAGAAAATGATATTTGATCAGCTCACAAAATTCAGCTCTTCTATTAAAATCGTCCTCGTTTAACTCGTGCACCAACTTTATCTTGTAGGGATGCAGATTCTCCTGCTGAGACAAATTTTTCACTGACTGATCAGACACATTAAAATCCATTGCCATTGGCCTGGATGATTTTGTTGGATTATGTATTGAGAGAATGATATCCAAAGCCTTGTCTCCCTCGGTTGTGTATTGGCATTGTCACATATGGCACGACGCAACATTGGAAAAATGCATGCCGAATCACAGAAGACGATGTCCTACGATTTGCCAATAATAGGCTCGACATTCTCTCCTGCGTTAGGACTCCACATGCTGAATATTAAAGCTTCTGAATGCAGTAGATTTTGTCACGAGAAATTTCGCTTTATGAGAGGCAATATCTACTATAAAAATCGAATTCATGTTCTGTTTCCTTAATTTATTATTTCATATTAGTACATAAAAAACAGTTACTGAGATTTTGCACACTTTTCTGAATTTTAGTCGTTTTACCTTGGGATAAGTATATCGGACTATCCAGTTAGTCGCAGTTAAATCGCCGAACTCTTTTATCAAGTCATCACAAAATTCAGATGCGAGTTTTTCTTTTTCGTCGTAATCAGCACGAATCATACATGTGTAATTAAAATCGCTATTGATTGTAAAATGTATTGATCTAGCACGCGTGTTATTGCAATATTGCATTAACATACTCTCAACACTTTCCTCCATTTTCGATTCACTTTAGAATTATTATAATACTTATAAGTGCACTAAACAGGAGCAAAGTTTAGACGGTGGTGCCAAACTGCAAACTAGTGCAAACTGAAACAAACAACATCGACACGATGCATGGCGCCAAAATCAGGAGATATTATCCCTCCTACTCGTGACAAAATCTACTACATTCAGACGCTTCAATATTCAACACGTGGTGTCCTAACACATTAGAGAATGCCGAGCCTATTATTGGCAAATCGTGAGACATTGTCTTCCGTGATTCGGCATACATTTGTTAAGGTTGCGCCGTGCTATAGGAGACAATGCCAATACGCCCCCCAGTTGCTGTTTTAGGTCGACCTGATCTAGCGGCTTCCCTAACACTGCCTGTTTCTCGAAATTTCTTTACCACTCGACACACCTTTAATTGATTTATTAGAGTCCTATTTGGATATAATTCATTAAAAAGTTGACAAACCTGATCTAGCGATCTCTTCATGTTTCCGTAACCGCTCATTATTAAAATTTTAACTCATTGTTTCTCATTCAGATAAACCATAGTGTAAACAAATTAGAACTCAGACAACAGAAAATTAAACAGGAACTCAAAATTGACAACTCTTAGGTCGCTGTCATGAAAGCACCTTGACTTAACTGGTAGGTATATTCATTTTTGAGCTGTCATTATCTCAGAAACGCTTGCAGATAGATGAAAATTTAAAATACAAAAAATTCAGAGTTTTCCCAGCAGAATACAAATATGCAATAATATGCAGGGTGTTCGATTTAAAAAAAGTAAGTTAGTCTTTATGGTAACCAAACCAGGAATGACAGAAAAAATTCTTGCAGGTAGAAATGTAAGGAATAATTTACGGAACAACTTTCATAAAGGCTATTTGCCAGGACCGGACTGACAAATGTAAAATACGAATTTAAAAAAAAAATAACAAAACCAATTCATTATTGGAAAGTAATACCGCCATTACATTTTGAGGGTAGGGGGGATTAAAAATCGGTAAAAAAAATTCCAGGTCCTTATTTAAAAAAATAAAGTAGATGTTGGCCGCTCGGAGACGAGACGTCGGATCTTTAGTTTAATAACGTCATTTTGTAGAGGAGAAACGTTCCAACGACAAAGTGTCATTTATTTTTAAATAGCTTTTCAAATGACCTCAGGAAAAACTAAAAACGATATGCAAAGTTTCGGTTTTTTTCGAATAATATCGGAAGTATTCGGAATTTTAAAACTTTTAAAGGGGCATTTTAATCAGCACCGAATTACACAACTTTGCCCCCATTTAACCGTTTCTCTAACTACTATGATTGCCGAGATTCCAATGCTCGTATGTCGAATTTGTAACACCCTGTATACAACTCTATATTAAAAGATTTTATTGCAAATTTTTTGGAACCACCGATTATGTACAGACGATTGCTTGTCCTTATAAAACATTTATTTTGCGTAAAAGCTACAGTACCCGTCTAATAGTAATTGTATTATTCTTTAAAAACCAACAGATACGAAATATAATTATTGTATAACTTCTTCTATAGGAAATAGTTGCCACAAACACAATTCCATTATGGGTATTTTTGTCTAGCACATAAAAGGGCTTAACAACAAATTTTTAAATTTTTATAAAATTGGTTACAGCCCCATTCGCTCTTACCTGTAATTACGTGATGAATTTACTAATGTCAGAGATTTGTTCGATCGAATACTCAACGTTTTTATGCATGTTAAACGGTTAATCACCGACAAACAATATTTTATTTCAATGTATTCAACAATACTTTATAAACAATATCCGCAAGATTAATACGATCAAATCGTATTAATGTTTACACAAAATCAATTTTTACGTGAATTGAGAATAAACACAGCGGCGACCTTTTAAGGGTGGCAGGATTGGCAGTGCAGGTTAATTCAGGTTAGTTATTTGATACCGAAATCTTTCGTTTAGATAAAAAGTAGCACATTGACGCGAAAGCCGCAACTCTCTATTTTTAATAATAACTCCAATACCACCTAAAAGTATCGAAAATGAGACACTTTGTACATTTACTAAGAGATAATCTGCACTGGACAATAATACAAAATTAGATGTACTCTGATATACAACTAAAGAGAATCCATTCATTGCCCCACGACAGTTAGGAAGACAAAAATATGTCAGGCCTTTGTAACTATACATTCTTACGTTTAATCCTTTCATCTATGGATAACGCTAATTATCAAGTAATGTATCTGGAAACAATTGTCGATGCAATCGAAACTATATCAATTATTTTGAAAATAAAGATATTCGGACGTGAAAGTACCGGGCCTTAAAATATAGAAGTATGTGAGGAAATGATGGATTTAATTGAAATAATAGCCGTTAACTCAGAAAACATATAACTTTCTAATGAAGCTACGTTTACTTCACATGGTTATGTTAATCGCCAAAATTGCCGTTATTGATCAGATATAAATCCCCATTGGAAAATGAAAAATTAATGTTTTGGCTGGAACTATTGGGAATAGAGTGATTAGGCCCATATTTTTGACAATAACTTAAATGAAGTGCGATATTTGTCATTTCAGCAGCAAGAACTTATTCCAAAATTTGTTCCAAATGCTTTGGACCCACAAGTGCTAAATGCGGATATCTGGTTTCAGGAGGATGGGACGCCTCCTTATTATGCGAGACCTGTTCGTGATAAACTAAATAAAATGTTTTCAAGTAGATTGATTGGCACGAACGATCCAATAGAATAGCCACCAAGATCTCCGGATATTTACCCACTTCATTTTTTCCTGGGGGGTTGCTTAAAAAGTAAGGCCTTTTAGACAGCACCCAAAAGTATTGAGATTTTAAAACAACGAATAAGTTATGAGTGGGTGTTAAAAAACGAAAAATTATTATTCTAAGCTTATTATTCAGAATCTACGAAATGCATTTTAATTACGGCTAGGTTGCTGCCAGCAAGTTTAGTGGACAGACGAAATTTGCAGCACCTTCTAAACTAAGCGTAATACATTTCATTAAAGATATTTTAGAATTTAACAAATTTTTACTCCTGTCTGTACAAATAACGGTTGAAGACGGAAAAGTTATACTAGGTACCAATATACAACTTTAGGCGGTTTTAATAAATATGACAAAAACATACGAGGTGTCCACAAAAAAAATGAACCATAATAAGTATTTCTTGGCTCACACTGTTGCCACGATCTCAGGGTTGTTTACTATAAACCAAAAAGAAAATTTAATATAGACTAGCTCTGTATAAGGAAACTGATCTGAATATTTAATATTTTTCTTTCTTCGGGGTGGCAGTAATTCAAGGTGTTGTTTTAACTAAGGTGAACCATAGCCCAAGCTAGAAATCGGCGCCTTACTGCTAGCATACGTTTATAAAACCCCTAATCTGATTCCGCGTATTGTAATTTTGCAGCCCCACAGCAGCAAAGCTTAGAAATTCAGCTTCAATCACAAATCAGTTTTCCTGAAAGTATTATTAATATTAGTAAAATACACACCTTCTATTAGTTTTGACAGAATGTTTGTTCCCATTTATCTTTTCCTTGACCACTTCCATTACGATAATGCAAAATACAATTTGCAAAACAAATTTAAAGATTCAAGAATATACTTTTTTATGACAGATGATAGCACAGATGGCAGATCGCAAACGTGACCATACTCTAAACCATGGTCTTGAAAATCTAGGACTTGCTTATGACTACGTCTGGGATGACGTCATCGGTTCTGATTTGAATATAAATATTCAAGCGTAGTCATAACTAGGTGTCTGATTTGAAATTGCCTCTTTATATTTTGCCTTTCATGATTAATCATTCAAGACATGTATGATTGATTCTACGGCATACCTTCAGGACGTTTTGTTATGGTAAGTTATGTAACGATCCCTTAAAATTATATAACCTAATATGCCTAGATTGTATTTGGTTTTATAATAGTAAAAAATATGAAATAAGTTAAAATGTGAAAGCTATAAACTTCTAAAGTAAAATATAATGTTGAAGTTAAAGTTTTCAAAAGTTAAAGCTTCTAACTGTTTAGCGTCAATTATTAAACTTTTAACAAGTCTGCTAAATACTTTAAAAGCATAATATAGAGAACGCATCAACTGATTATTGCCAATAGAGCTTTGATATAAAATTGAAAATATCAAAGTTTACAAAATAATAATAAACAACGCTATCTACATTATGTTTTGTAAAATTTAACTTCGCGCTCTATAAAGTTTTAAACAGGATGATTGATGGATATTTTTAGTAGACGTTTACCCAGCTAATAGCGGAGATTGCTTTTCTCGATATTATGTAAAAATGAGCTATCCAGATTTACGAAACAAGGGGAAAATACAACAACAGGTCGTTATTAAAGTGTATTAAGATTGATCTCGCCATTTTGAACCAGGTGCTGGATAAGAGTTTAAACAATAAAAAATGGCAACTTTAAATTTTAGTTCAAATAAATGTAACACAGTGTTACATTAGAAGTAAACTTTTACGTCTTATGAGAGGATATAAGTAAATACAAAATTCTGCAATTCTAGTGCAAGATAAGAAGAAAACCGACCAGCTCGGAGAAGACAACGGTATGGCTGAAGACTCAAGAGCAGCGTCTTTTAAACTGTATTCCGCAGAACCCTGTAGGTTCTTGGAGACCCCCCAATGATTCCCCGAGCCTTAGGTGCTCCTTCTATAACATTCAAAAAATTAAAGTAAAACAAGAAGTATTAACGCCTCCAAAATAAACAAGTGGTCAACTTACCCTACTTTATAGTTTTTATCGTCACTTTCTGCCAAAACAGACTTTTCCGTTGAACCGGACGTCCAACTGACACTGTTGAAATTACGGCAATCAATAATATTTACTATTGCAGGATATTACAAACATACATTGACTCATTAATAAAAACTGATACAAATTCAGAACCCATTATTACAATGAAGGTATCTGGCTGTTTTGTAAACTGATACAGGACTGAAAACATTATTAGAAATTAAGTGTGATAGAATTCCAGACCCACTTGAAACATCTGCAGAACTATAATCATAGTAACAAATAAAATAATTCTGATCAATTATTCTGTGAGAACCAATTAAATTCAATTTAAAATATCTTTATCTACAAACACCACTAAAAGTAAACTTTTTTGAACGCTTGTTGTCAGTGTCTAAAATGTAATTTTATGACACTGGTTTTAAGTGAAATACTTTTAGCACTAGTATTAAAAATGAACACTAAGACCTTTTTAACTTTTATTATTAACATTAGCATTTATTGTACTTGGTGTCCAAATCAGAAAGGACGCCGGCTATATCTCAGGAACTATTAGTCCCAGAGCTTTCAGGTAAAAATTTTTTGTACAAAATAAAAAAAGAATGGCGTCAGATAAATAAGCCTTAGTGACAACTACAGATGTTTTGTTTAATTTTTGCATTTCCAGGCCTACTTACCCAAAACGCAAGGCAAAAAGTTTTTCCCCAGAATTATCTTTTATATCTTGTATATCTTGGGAAAGGGTTAAGATATCGACTTGCGGCTTTCACTATATTCCTTATTTTTTAATCCTCTTTCCATCTAAATGTAAAAAAATACCTCATTACGTTTGAAATTTCCTAGGAAAATAGGAAAATTTTCGACTTCTTGAAATAGCGCCCCCTAGCGGCGACAAAATCATTTATTTTTGTTATTTTTACCATGAATTTTATTAAACAGGAAAAGCTCTTTTAAGTGATGCCAGAATCATTGAAATCGGTTAAAAAACATAAAAGTTGTATGACATTTGTTAATAGCATGTTTGAACCTTCCCCCACCTCTTATTTGAATAGTAATGGCAAAAAATCCCAAACTTTATTGTTCTATAATCTCATCAAGATTTCAAATATTGTGTTTTTAGGATACCTTTAGTATGTCTTTTTGGAGATAAGCACAGAATTATGTTTTCGAATGTTCGTTGCGCCCCCGAGCGGACGCCCACTAAACTTAAAAATTATGTCCAGGAATTTTTTATGGCTTATTTTGAACAAAAAATGTTTACCTGGAAGCTCTGGGACTAATAGTTCCGGCGTCCTTTCTTATTTGGGCAACCGGTAAAATTTTAGCCATCAGAAATATGAATTCCTTCTGCAGCTTCACTGATCAGTTTGTTGTCATTTTGTATGCTTTTTCCAGTGAGTTTTCAATACCATATCCTTCTGTTACTATTTAGGACTTCTATTCACCTTATATTTTCGGATCTGAAAGCTTTACGTTTTTGCCGAAGCTATTGCTACTAACTGGATTCTTAGCACATTTATTATTCTGATAAAAATTCGACGATATCCGATATCTGCTTGGCAAAGAGCTTTGTATTTTCTGTACAATTTATATAAAATCGCTCAACTACAGTGAAAGTTCGCGAAACCTTAGTTTCTGTGTCTGGAATGTTCACCACTAATGTAGTATCCAAATCCTTTATGTTGTCAATGGTCAAATAGCAAAGCTCTTTTCTGCGGCAAGCACCAAATATACTTAATGTAGTGGCAACTTTCATCATGAGGTACTTATCATCTGGATTTCGTAGAAACTGTTTAATTTATTCTGTCGTCAAAATCATAGACTTTTTAGGTGGACAGCCTTCCCTTTCTCGCTTCAAAAATGCGACAAGTTTATAATATTGATACATCAGTTCTATACTGTAATAACTCCAAAATTACAATAACGGAGAATAAGAAGAAAAGCAAATTGACGAAATGATAACTGTAAATATCTTTTTTGAGCCCGAAGGTCTTTATACGTTTTTATTGCGTATATTCTGTTATTTTTTTCCTTTTAAACTATTGAAAATTTGAACTTTGATGGACTTGTTACACTATTGAACTACTTTTTTTTTGTTTTTACGACATGTAACAAGTTATTGTACTTAGATTAATGGTGATTATTTGTCTTCCACTAATTTTGACCATTCGATTTAAAATGAAAGGATAACTAGATGAAGTTAAACTTTTTATTTTAAAAAAAAAATAAAGAAAAATAAAAAACAAATATTTTTCACAGTTTTTAAAACCATATTTAAACAAAAATTAAATAATTAAAATTACTCGGACTCGGACTCGGAGGACTTTTCTACTTCATCCACCGTTTCTGACAAATTTTTATAAAATGGCCAGTAAACAGGTCTGATTGAACTGTCTCTACAGAGATCCTACAGATCTTTCTTTTTCTTGGAGTCAATCGGAGGGGTTTTTTTGAATGCTGGCTTTAACTAGATTTCCCTCTGTTCTTGATTTCTCAGTTTTTTAATGTTTTGCTTGACATCAATGTACTTAAATGTATGTTGTGTGTAAGAAGTTTTATAGAATATTATATTCGGTTGCGTTTTTTCTACCGTAACAATTTTTAAATTTTTCCACACAACCTTATCCTTTTCTGTGTTTTTTACAAAGTTTTTTGCTATTGCGGTACTTAGTCACTTCAAATCATAAGAGTACAAATTTCATTGACATTGTATGGTGATCCAGTTTTCTTTGCTGATTTAATAATAGTTGCCCACTGGGCCGGAATGTATATTGGGCCGCTTTTAACTACCCGCTGTTTCTCCCTTTTTATGGTGGCATGCATACTGTCGCCTTCGTTCTGAGTGTGTCCTTTTTCTAAGAATTTATGTGTAATTGTCTCGATTTTTTTGTTATACATGACACAGAATAGATACAAATTGAATAAAAACTTATTTTGTTCTGCCCTGAGCAGTTGTCAGAATAAAAAATAATATTTTTATTGGTGCATGATTCACTATTCAGAAAATTATAAATACAGCTACCAATTTCGTTAGATCCACTTTTCGCGATTCCTTCATGCCAGAAAAAGCAGTGTCCTATTTTTTGTTTTATATCGAAAAAAGTAAAGTTATAACTGGCCAATCTCCTTTTATAAATATAGCTACTAATTTCGCCACAAGGCGTCGTGAGCACTGCTTGAAGATCGAAAAACAACCCTTGAACATTTTTACCTGATTTTATGTCTTCATTCTTTTCATGTCGGCTTAGATCTTTCTCACTCAAATGATCTTCATATTTACTTGTTATTTTATTTTTCTGTTCATCATTTCCGTTTTCATAACTGGCGCATAGACCGCACTGGTCTTTTTTAGGTACGTGAGAGGAGATGTTAGTTTCTGTATTTAGCTGCCGAACTCCGTAACACATAGAAAGAATATTTCTTTCTATAAATAGAGAATTTCTTAAAAGCTTACTCCGTATGTCTATTCGGGCAGTTCCGATCATCTTCGTGCGAATGTTCGGGGAAGAGAAATAGAGAAAGCCAAAAAGGTGTTTCTATTTCATCTATCTTTGTTCAACTTATTTGTATTAAGTACATCCTTCTTTATTAGCTCGTTCACGTTGACGTTTCATCGGGGGGTTGAAATTATTTGTAATTTGTATTGTTATATGTATTTTCTGTTTGCAAAGATACCATTGGAAAAACCCAGAAAGTTGTTTATTAATTAATTCTTATGCAAAGGCACGTCCACAGCCCTCAAGAGGACTGTGGCACGTTCTTTGTTTGCAAAAAGAACCCAGTGGAAAAATCCGCCAAAGTTGTTTATTATTGAAAGGGTCGTTCTTGACCACGGGATTCATTGTTACTGTTTGTTCATGTTTATGAATAAATAATGTGGACCTATTTACAAAACTGGAAACTTTGACCAAAGATTAAGCCAATTGCTTTGACATCGACAGTGTTTTGTGATAGACAGTATTGTTCGGATCGCGTCACAGGAAATATAATTTTTCTCAATCGTTACTTTACATTTTTGTACACAAGTTTTATTTTCTTAATAAATATGGGTAAGTAAAAAGAAAATTGATATCTTTAACTCTGCATTTAGTAAAACGCATCAAATAACACAAAAGCTATGCTATTATTTTCATCTACTTGTATTATTTTAGATAAGAAAGCAAGGGACTTCAAAACTACTTTTGAACAATGGAAAGTAGTTGTTGAGTGTTTCGAGGAAACTCCCATTCTACTAAAGAATAAATTTAGTAATTTTGATGGAGACAAAACAACATGTAGAGTTTTATGGGAGCAACTTGTCCTTCGGTTAAATTCAATGGGAGAGGGAGTGAGATCCGTGGAAAAGTGGCAAATGGTATGTAACATTGTACATAATTTGTGCGAGATTCTTTGTTGTATTAAAAGAAAGTAGAATTAAAAATAATTACATTTCTCCTAGGCAATTGGTAGATGGAAATCCAAAGTGAAAGCCAAGGCAAGTGCCATCAAGATTGAGATAGAGAGGACTGGAGGAGGACAAGTTAATGCTCCTCCTCTAAATGTTGTAGAGGAGAAGCTTATGGTACTTTTGGGATGAAAGTCGGTGTCTGGAGACCAGAATATCGAGTTAGGAATGGTAAGGCATTGAGATACCTTTTAAATAGGCCCTTTTAATGATTTTTTTTTTATCTTGCAGCAGTCAACATCATCTACTGGTGGCCATCTGTCACAACTACCATCCCTACCATCTACAAGTAGAGAGGACCCCACGATATTGAGACGTTTTGACACCAACTTACCTCCACCATTGACAAAACTGACAACACCGAAAAGAAAGATGGATGGACAGTGTGACGAGACCCCCCCAAGGAAAAAAGTTCTTCGGTCAACCGAAAAGTCTAGAAGATTTGTTAGCCTCATGAGGAGACTCTGCAGAGGCTAACAAATATCGACAGCAATGTGGCTAAAATAGCTAGTTGCCTTGAAGACATAGCAGCCACCACGAGAAGCTATGTGGATTTCATGAGAAATAAAAGTGAATCGGATATTTAATGTTAAGTGTTTGTATTTTTAGATTTTTTTAAATTGTAAGATAATGTTTCTTAATGTGGTTAGATAATGTTAGTGTTTGTATTATTTATTTCTTTAATATTTGTAATGTACTCTCAATATTTCTTAATATGTAACAAGTTTCAACCCTGTATAAAAATGTTCTCCCAAAAATACAGCCTTTTTATTTCAACGATTTTAATTGTGTCCTTGAAAAGTAACAAAACATTGTTAATATGTGTCAATATAACTGCATTATTTTACTACTGAAAACAAAATCAAAATCAATTTATTCATGTTAGGATACAAGTAGTATTTTTAATAACAATAATAATAATAATAATTATTATAATCGTACAATTGAAAGTATAAGTATGTATATAAAATAAATAAATAAAAAATTTTAAATAGAAAATGTAAAAAGAACAGAACAGAAGATTTCAAATCAATCAAATTAATTAAAATACATATTAACTAACTGCATCCTACGCTGTTGGCCTAAGCCTAAAACATTTTGGTCTGCGAAGTTGTTGATTGGCCTTTGATCCTCTATTAAATCTTCATTTTCTGGCTCCGGATTGTCTTCCATTTCAATATTTGCTCGTAGACACATATTATGCAGGACACAGACTGCATTTATGATCTGTCCTACTTTTAAAGGATAATAATAATAATAATACTTTTAAACTCTGCACAAAATGAAAATTTTGTTTCGCTGTCCTATGTGCATGTGAGGCGTAATTTCCTCCACAAGGTTACGTACCAAATCCTTGCTCAGGCGATATCGTTTTCTAAATTCGTTTTCGGGTAACTCAAAAACATTGCTTTAATCGCGCAAATTTCTTCTTTCAAATCTAAGAAGATCTCTCCGCTGTTCCTCTTCAGCTTCATGCACAAAGTGCATTATTAGAGAATCCATAATTTACCAAAATCGGTAGATATTCTCAAATTATAGAACAATTAAAACAACGAAATATTACTATAACAATATATAAACGATATAAACCACGTGAAAAAATAATATATAGGTTAAAAATTGACATAATGACATAATTATAACTAAACATTTAAATTGCAAAACTAAAATCCCCAAAAAAGATCAACGTTTTCATGTCGGACAGTAAACAATTTTTTATACCCGATTTTAGCCGAAGTCGATAGGAAAGAACCATAAGGAGTAGCGACAGCCCATAGCAAGATAATTTCTTTCTGTCTTTTTTCCTTTCTATCTCTATTTCTAACGCGTTACGGAGTTCGCCAGCAGTATTTTTGAATACATAGAAATTTTAGCATACTCTTTATTATTTTTCGTACAGTTCTCCATGTAAAGACGATACATGGTAACTATATTCAAACTGCCATCCAGATATTCCTTCTTGGTTCGTGCCCGGCAATAATGGGAACTTACTCCTGGAAAGGAATTAATGTGATCTCTTATTCCTTGAATTATTTCTTCTAGGACCCTTTTTTGTTTACCATGTTTTCCCCGTTGATCAGTGGTTAAAAATCCTTGTTCATCTTTCTTTTTAGTTGTTGTTAAAATAGTTCTATTGTTGATGGCAAATGTATTCTTAAAGAAAGTTTTACATACTAGAAATACATTATCTTCAACTTGTAAAGTGTATTTAAAGTTTTTAGATCTATTACTACCTGGCTTTTTGTTCCTGTATATTGGAAAAATTTCTGAAATATGTGAATCTATAAAGCTTCTTTATATGTCAATTGAACCCAACTTCCAGTACGTCTCGAAAACTTTTCTCCGTTGATCTTCCGTTATTTTTGTTCTACATCTGGTTCTGCACTTTCGACTGCAAGAATCTCTCATTTTTCTTTTTCTACTTTCTTTTTTGCTGCATCTATATATTCTTCTCCCAAATTTCGCTTCATTTTCTTAACATGTTTTTCCCAGCCGTCAGAATTAGGCAATCTCTTTCGAGTCAACTTTTTCAATCCAATAGATAAAGGTAAATTTACTTTTGAGATAATATTGTCGTCACTTTCATCATCAGAACTGTTTCTGAATGGTAGTAAATTCTCTTGAATGTCGGATGACGGTTAATAAGTTTTGTCGGCGACACTATCATCACTGTCCTCGTCAAAACCATCGGACTCCTAAAATAGATATATACACTGCGTCCATTAATTATGGAATAGGTAAAACAGTACTCAAATTTTAAACATCCATATCTCCATCAAAATTATATCAATCCACTCAATTTTCGATTTATTAGGTAGGCCGTCCCTTGGACTACTTAGCACAAAGTGTTTAACCTTACTCTATGTCTTTTTTATACAGGATCATGGATAAGATACCAAGCCGTGTAAAATGTGCTGATTTTAAAATTAATGTTTGGAAAATACGAAGCAATGAAAATGGAATTTTATTAGTGTACTGGTTATAACTTTATGTTAGGTACTTACTGTACAAATTACAGTGCAGTGCCGTTCGTGTAAATTAAAAAATCTGTATATTGCAAATTATATTGACTGAGAACGTTTTACTTCTATTTGGATTTACGTTGCTAGTCAACCAATTGCCCTTGTCAATTTATCAAGATTATAAATTTGTTGACAGTTCTTGACAAGGCCTTTTGTTTAGTTTCTTTTTTTAAATGAATGCCAATATCCGATTCATATCTCCAGAAGAATGTTCCTATGCAAGAGGACTGTTCGAGCAGGGCCGGTCTCAGTCTGATATTGCCAGAATCATGAATAAAACGCAAGGGGCTATATCAAAAATTTTAAAACGGTATCGAGAATATGGATCGAATCAAAGAAGAGCAGGGCAAGGCCGACCAAGGAAAACAACTGCTAATCAGGATCGGTTTTTAACAATGCAATGTGTTCGGGAGCGATTTACAACAAGTACCAAGCTACAAGCACGGTTGTCAAACGTTCACAA
Organism: Polydrusus tereticollis; assembly: GCA_963920685.1. Taxonomy (NCBI): domain Eukaryota; kingdom Metazoa; phylum Arthropoda; class Insecta; order Coleoptera; family Curculionidae; genus Polydrusus; species Polydrusus tereticollis. Next base: position 92,141,449 of record OY987329.1, on the reverse strand, counting down.
TGTTCGACTATGCAAGCAAACAATACTTAATCGCTTAAAAGAGGTTCAACTGAAACCGTACGAAGCAGCGATAGGACCAAAGCTGGAACCGCACCATAGACGTGAACGATTGCAGTTTGCTCAAGAGCATTTGCCATGGGGTGAAGATGAATGGGCTAATGTTTTATTTAGTGACGAATCCCGTTTTTGTCTATACAGCAATGATAGACGTTTAAAAGTGTTTCGAAGACCTGGTGATCGCTATGCTCAGTGTAATTTTAAAGAGCGGGTTAGTTATGGCGGTGGATCAATTATGGTTTGGGGAAGTATATCTCTAGAGGCAAAAACGGAATTGGTATTTGTAGAGCGATTAACTAGTGACAGATAAATTACGGAAATTCTTCAGGAGCATGTTGTGCCTTTTGCTCCCTTTATTGGAGAAAACTTCATTTTTATGCAAGATAACGCACGTCCACATACGGCGAGAATAGTAACGGAATATCTAGCAGAAACGGGAATTACCGTAATGAATTGGAAAGCTCGAAGCCCAGATCTTAACCCTATAGAGCATTTATGGGATCAAATGGGTAGAGAGGTTCGTGCAGAAGCTAACCCACCAGAAACTTTGGCTCAGCTGAGATTGACGCTACAAAGAATATGGGAAAATATGGATCAGGTTTTTATAAGAAATCTGATTCTCAGTATGCCAAATCGTTGTCAAGCTGTCATTAATGCCCGTGGAGGAAATACGCGTTATTAATTTTTATTCTTATAATTAAGTTGTTTCTTTAAATTGTTATTACTATTGTTAAGTTAGTGTTATATCACGATTTTTTAATTTTTTTTAATTAACACGAACGGCACTGCGCTGTAATTTGTACAGTAAGTACCTAACATAAAGCTGTAACCAGTACACTAATAAAATTCCATTTTCATTGCTTCGTATTTTCCAAACATTAATTTGAAAATCAGCACATTTTACATGGCTAGGTATCTTGGCCATCATCCTGTATAAAAAAGACATAAAGTAAGGTCAAAAACTTTGTGCTAAGTAGTCCAAGGGACGGCCTACCTAATAAATCAAAAATTGAGTGGATTGATATAATTTTGATGGAGATATGGATGTTTAAAATTTGAGTACTTTTTTACCTATTCCATAATTAATGGACGCAGTGTATTTTATATTTTGTCAAAAAATATTCATGCAATATAAGTACAATAATATAACTGATACTTAATAATAATAATAAGTAGAATTTATTTGTTAAAATATTTTACCCACCTTATCACTTTCTTCAAATTCATCTTCTATAGGGTACTTTGTAGCTTTCTGCTCACGTAGACTGAATCGAGTAGGTTCATTTATGATACTCTTAATACTACTGTTCGTATCATGAAACTCAGAACCTTCAATAGCAGGTAATAATTGAAGCTCCTAAAATACAGGTGGTTTATTTAGAACGCAATTTTTTATTCCGTAAAGTTTTTAGCTTTATTTTATTTTAATCGTAATTAACCGATAATATGTATTTACTTGTTCCTTGTAAACCATTTTCTAATCCTTGAATATCTCCATCAATTTGTTCGGTGATCTCCATGGCCAATCTTGTCACCTGAGGAGATTTTTAAAGCCTCCAATTTATTATTTTAAATAATACTTGTATCTACCATATCAGCAGATCTGGGCAGAGGTTCCTACAAATATTTGTTAATGAGTTTCTATGTTTTTAATAAGAGTTTTTTACATTACCACAACAAGATCAGAAAAACGACACATAGCAGAGTTATGTTACATAGAACTGTACATACCCCTGTATTTTCTTTGCTCTCTTGAACATCTTGCTTCGCTTAATGCAGCATAAAATCACTACGGGACTCAAAAGGCTTTTTATTCACTTTAATTGTTTTAAATTTATCCATTTCTGTAAACACTGTAAATAATAAACCAAGCGAAATAGGTACTAAACTAATAATTCATTCAATTCAATACTGTAACAACTAAGTTGTTACACTTAAGAACTGAAATGTCTATATATTTCGAGTTATTACAAATTTAGTTCCCGCCATCTATAAACTAAAATGTACATTAGGAGTTGTTTCAGTAATGAAATAGGTACAAAGTTGTATTGGGAATGCGCTGACAGTAATAACTAAAATAAAAATTTTTTGGACTTGTTATACTATTGAATTAAGGTATCGAATGTACTAATATTTATATTGCAATTTAATTTCAACAGGATTTTAATTATTTTGATAATAATTATTTAAAGACTTTCATACCTCAGATTTTTCTCCGAAATATGCCAGAAACATATTTTATTTTATTCCCAAGAAACACCTCTCAAATCGCACCACTGCAGAAATTTTTCCTACGCAATTTCGTACTATTTATTCCTTTGTCTTTTTCGTCAAGAACTCCAAGGTAGCCCTATAAGCTGCTTTATTTATATCCACATTTGGTTCGTTTTCTTCCAGAGTATAAAAGAACGATTCTACAAGTTATTGACAGCGACTTTTTCTACCTGACCTAACAACAATACACATTGCTAGCCATGAAACTAACATTAAACAATTATAATAGCAGCCCAGCCTTTCCCGAAGCCATTTTTGCAAGGTCATGTAGGATATGCCGTTCGCTGGTTGAGCATTGTTTATTCGTTGGGTAATATCAGTCAGCGTTCGTGTTTAGATGTCAGAGGACCCGTGGGTGGTGTGGTATGTCAAGCATGCAAGGGAAGATAGATACAAAAAAAAAAACTTAAAGAAGTTTTTGTCCCTTATTCAGACCCAATCCTTGGACGCGTTTCGCCGTATAAGGGTTCATCAGCAAGGGTCTTATAATACATTTGGCGGTTGGGTTGATGCACGTGACTGTCACGAGATGTCGTTACATACCACAACTCTCGTCTGTTTAAGATAGAAATATTTTTTTAAATATGCTGATTATGGATTAAGATTGAGGGGGCTATCATTTGGAGATGTTGAACGTGTCGCTCGATATCGATAAATCCGTGGTGTAAACAGATGACGCGGTGGCGTCGTCTTACTTGATTCCAAGTCTGTAAGGGTTTCTGAGAAACCTGGTCCATATCGCGTATCGAAGCTTCACGCAACAGTGGAGAGACCTGCAAATTCGTTTTTTAGAATTTAGTTGATAGATTTGTGACGTACTCATTAAAACGAGTAGGGTTTGTCATAGCGTACAGATCATTCACTGCTGTATACCGTCTGGTTGTCATGATGTCGCATTGCACCCTGTTTTTGAATCTCAAAAGCCTGCGTATTTGCGTCGCAGATATATCCATGTTGAAAATAATCTATGATTTTAAGTAGCATTTTCTTAGCTTCAGCTTTAAATAATCAGATAACTGCTGCTTGTTTTCTATGTTAGAGACAGATGCGACAATAACATAAAGTAGATCTGTTTAGTGACGTATGTTGCGTCTACATAGTGCGACTCGACACGATCAGAGATGCCGGTGTGTATGCGTCAGTATCTTGTTATTATCTTATCTGATGGATGCTCTTCCTTAAAGTTCCAGCATTTTCATAAATTTAACTTTGAGATACATGAGAACAAGTTCAAAATACACCTCCTTGTCATCTCGTAACTGACTGACTAATCGCAATACTTCACAGCAGTCATCGGTCAGGGGTTTTTGTTTAGATACCCTAGGCGTTAGGCTTATTTGATTTAGCCGTGGTTTAAAATATAAAATTGATTAACTTAGACTAAAAGAACATAATATTACACTTCAAAGTCATCACATGTATAAAATGCTTTTAAGGTAAAAAACCTTTATAATCCTCTCTTTTCTAGGTTTGTTAAAACATTTTATTGTAAATAGTAGTAATGTTGCCCTTTCTGACATTTTCTAAGCTCATAGTAGGGAGTAACTAGATCATTTGTGTTTGGTGTGCTGTATGTCACTATGTGAGTCGCATAGTGTTTGCATTGAATTATTAGAAAACTTATTATTTTTTGAAAAATGTAGCAATTTAAGAAAATCCCATAAGCTCTATATAACCACATTTTTAATAGATAATTGCATACATTTTCTTATCGGTAAAATAGAACGGATCACTGGATAGCTCTGCCCACGATTCCTTGTGTGAGCACGCCCAGACCTCCGGGGGCCTCCGGGAATATTGGCGCGACACGCCGCACCACCTCAATCTGTAGATGACTCCCAACTATGGTCCGACGAAATATGCCACCACAGGCCTCGGTACCTGGCTTTAGATCACCTGGTTATTATGGGAAAGGCGAGGATTGCGTAAAAGCTCTGCAACAAAAATAAAAAACATTCATCATCAATACAGTTACTTATCAATTAGAATTAGAAAGTGTTACCAGTACAAACGACGTTGACAAGCATTGGCTTGATTTTAAACAAGCATTTAAAACCACGAACGAAAAGCTCCTTTCAAAGAAACAAACAACAACTAAGAAGGAGTGTAGGCAATGTAAAATTCAGAACGATCACAAGGGGTATAGAGCTCTTCAAAGAAGAATACGAAATTAAATTAAAGTGACAAAAGAGAATTGGTTGCATGAAAGATGTCAAGAGGCTGAAGATCTTAACAGACTTGGAGATGGTTTTCATCTTCATAAAAAGGTCAAAGAAATACCTGGATTGTACAATGATAGACCGCTAAGTTTTATTAAAAATAAGCACAATGAAATAGTCACAGAACCCGAAGAATTGTTGCAAATCTGGAGAAAATATACAATTAGTCTTTTCAACGACGACAGACCAGAGAACCCCACAACGGAAATATCCACTCTCTCCGGACCAAGCATACTAAAAAGTGAAATAATACACGCCATCAGTTTAATGAGAAATAACAAAGCTTCAGGTCCCTGTGATATGTACTCGGAAACGTTTCACTTAGTTAATTAACGAACAAAATCTTGAAACGATTGTAAGACTCTTCAATAACATCTATGACACTGGACACTTCCCTGAAGATTGGCTCCGCTCCACGTTTATCATCCTACCAAAATCGAACAGCGCAACCTCGTCTAAAGATAATCGCCTTATCAGCCTAATGAGCCACTGTCTGAAACTTTTCCTTCGAGTTCTACACACAAGGCTTTATCGAAAATGTGTAGTAAGTGGAGTCAGTCAATTCGGATTTAAAAGCGAATTCGGAACTAGAGAAGCCATATTCAGTCTCCAGACATTGATCCAAAACTGCCAGGATCAAAGAAAAGATGTCTTTATGTGTTTCATTGACTATAAGAAGGCATTTGACAACGTTAAGCACAATCTCCTGATAACATACCTTAGAGATTTGGGACTTAATGAAAAAGATGTAAGTCTAATCGGTAATTTGTATTGGCACCAAAAGGCAGAAATTTGAAGAAGCAACGCTGGAACAACTGAAGATTTTGAAATTAGAAAGGGCGTTCGCCAAGGATGTATCTTATCCCCAATGTTATTCAACCTGTAAGTGGAAAGAGCATTCTCCGAGGCAACCTCAGATAGCCCCTATAGAATTAAAGTAAACGGAATCCCCATCAATAATATCCGATATGCGGATGATACCGTGATATTGGCAGATGATCCATATGATCTCCAAAATTTACTTAATCGGGTCAATAAGAAAGCCAAAGACTAGGCTTAAAAGTTAACATCAGTAAAACCAAGTTTCTGAGTGTTAGTAAGAACGATATTCCATACACTCGAATACATATTAGAGAACATCGAATAGCTCACACAATTTAAGTACTTGGGATGCATGTTTAACCAAGAATAGGATCCGGATCAAGAGATAAGATGCAGGATCGAACAGGCTAGAGCAACCTTCATAAGACTTCAAAAATTATTTATAGACAAGAACTTCAATTTCAACCTTAGATATAGAATGGTAAAATACTATGTGTGGTCCGTTCCCCTGTACGCTGTTGAGGCGTGGACGTTGAATGTATCAATCATCAACAAAATTGAAGCCTTCGAAATGTGGATCCTACGGCGAATGTTGAAAGTGTCTTTGATCGATCACGTAAGAAATGAGGACGTTCTCCAAAAAACCGGTCTAGCAGGACGAGAACCTTTCGAAAATATCAAGAAAAGAAAAATAGGTTATCTCGGACACATACTGCGCGGAGAGCGATACCACTTTCAATGCCTCATTTTTCAGGGTAAAATTGAAGAGGAGAGAATAGGATTAGGCAGAAAAAAAATGTCGTGGCTGCGAAATATCCGTCAATGGACAGGAATAAAGGACTTTCAAACACTACAGAACGCTGCAATTATTAGAAATATATGATAAGAAAAAGATGAACGCCTACGCAGTAATCAGCACGGCACTTAAAGAAGAATCATTATCATTGTCACGCATTTAAGGCTGCTGTAAAAACAAAGCTATTATCATAAAGAAAAATTTCTACCTATTTAAACCACATTGTGTTCAATTGCAATACAAAGTGTATTCTAAACTATTGGAAATTTTTTCTCAAAGCAAAATATAAAAATAAATTTGGCTTAATATTCCATCGACGTTGAAGTGTTAGTAAACTTTAAATAACTTTACTGTTTGTATACCTTTCACTCACACAACGTAATTTATACAGTTCATACATTTCGTGGCCGGCATTCGCAACACAAGTTCAGAACTGGTAAATGCCCATATAGAGAAATAAATGTTTGTTTCTCTGGTCGTGCAACGATAATATTGAAAGGCGTTTATCGGTTTACTATCGAATAGGATTTACTTAGGTTTCAAGATAGGATACGTAAGTAATATAAACCAAGCAAAAATTGAGACCTAACAAAACGATTGTTTTGTTATAATATGTGCTAAAAATGCTGAACATACAAGCTCTACGATAGACGGAGAATGTTTAATTCGTGAACTATCAACGTATTTTGTTAGGACCATTCATTTATATAGGTATATTAAAAACTACTTAGAAATACAGCGTTGGTAAAAACATTTTTAATACATCAAATCCAAGTAAACATTAAAGTAACCTTGCTTATAAAATGTCTTGGTTTCAATTTTTAATGGGATAAGATTGTCTAAATTTAAAATACAGTAAAATGTCTCAATAGCGACCACCCTCGGAGAATCAAATGTTGGTCGGTTAACAGGGATGGTCGATTAATAGAGAAAATTTAAAACAACTGGTCTGCATTTTACAGTGTTACACATTTTAATAGCAAGTTAGAAATATTTGTATAGTTGTCAAAACTATTAACATGATCTAAAAAGGTTTCTCAAACTTGGGCGGGCTACAGATAGGCTTGATATTTCCGACACTAGCAAGTTCAGGTTCCTCTTACTCCGCCTCAGATTTTGGAGTACTTTCATTCGTTTCTTGTATCTCTTTAATACACTCGATGATATTCAATTCTGCACTTCCACACAATCCTTTAAAATGGTAAATAGCCTTTCTTTCCATGCAGATACATCTTCGATATTGATATCGGCTTATTCGCCATATATTTTCTTGAAGGTAATATCGTGCTGATGACGAAATTTTTCTAACCATCCATTTGATGACTTGAAGTTATCTGGTCCTAGATATTGAGCTCATTTAAGGGCTCTTGCTTGAATTATGGGTCCAGATATTGATAAGTGCTTGTTTCGCACCTTACAAAAACAGTTAAAAACAACTTGGTCCACTGCCATTCTTTCGGCTTTGGAAAACTTTTGTTTTTGTTCACCGTTTTTACTTTTTTGGAACAAATTTTTAACTTCTGCTTTATTCTGAAGCATCATAGTCACTTGGCTCTTATCCACTTTAAATTTTTCAGCCAATTTCCTGGTACTTAAACCAGTTTTTCACTTTCTTTGATTATTTAAATTGTTTCGCTTATATAAAGACATTACCTTTTTCTCACCATCTACAACTATTCACGTTGGTCCCAAAACACACAAAAACTATTTAAAACAAAACTAATGTTAGCAACTGATTTATCGGCCTTTAAAGCAAATTGAATGGATCCGCCTGCAATAAAGTAATTAATTTTAATATTAATGCCTATATTTCTTAAAAATTGTTGGGTCGGGTTTTATTGCCCCTAATGGAGGGTGTTCTTAGCATTAATGTTTACTAAAAACTCCAGTGATGAGTGCCCGCGGTCGTTTAACAGATGGGTCAGTAGAGAGGATTGTAAAATAAGGGGATTTCCATTTTAAAATATGGGGAATTCATAACCGGTCGCTTTTCTTGATTTATGTAAATTATTTGCCAGCCTGCATCTCAGCAGAAAAAATTGTTTGCCGATGATATCTCTTTTGTTATCTCAGCACGGACCGCTGAGGAACTTGAGCTTAAGATAAAAGATATTTTTGGGGCCTTTCAGGAGTGGTGTAGATCAAATTCACTGATTTTAAATGCAAAAAGGTCAGTAGCAATTAAGTTTTTACTCCGGCTGCTACCTCGACCTTAATAATTAGATATAATCAAACAATTCAATAACTAAAAGTAGCTACTTTTCAGGGACTTAACATAACGTAACATAATAGTACCTAACCTTCCCTGTTTCTAAGCTCCCTACCAGGAACGGGTCATCAGTTCCTATTGGTGTTCTGTGGACTTTTAATCAACATCACAGAGGTACCACAATCTCCCAATGTTTCAGCCAAACTGCCGGAAGCCTTTGTATGAACCACAAGTACAACATTGGGTGTGTATATGTTGACCATATTCATTCACATAATACACTTAATATGCTGCTCGGAAATGAAATGATGAGTTTTCTCTTAGCGAGATATTTTTGATGTTGTAGCGCACTGTACACTGTATACTCTATTTTTCATTTAAGCGTTAGAAATATGAGCACTACTGGTAATTTCTTATCAAGCAAAACCCTTAACAATTTTTTTATAAAGTTAAAACTGAAAAAAATTCCATTTTTCCGTAAAAATCGTTGTTTAAACAAATATAGCCAAGTAACTGAAGCACACCCTTAAAGACGCCTCTTTAAAAAGATTATCACAATTCAGGATATATTAGCTCTCCTCCAACAATCCCGCTAAAGAAATAAATCCTTTCTAAATGTGTCGGCACGCTGAATGGGCAGACTCACAACAATATATTGCCAGGAATTGAAAAACGTAATTGAAAAACGTTGTTGCCGTTCTTCGAGAACTGTCGGGATGGATTTAAATGTACAACTGCTCGTATTCAGATACTAAATGCACTTACGTGAAGTTCCTGATGTAGACGGAATAAAGCATGATAGGATTTTATTGATTTTACTTTGCATATATCTGAACTTGTTATCCGTTTCGTTTCAATAGCTGCAATTATAACTTAGTTAGTAATATCACAGATAATACAGGTTATATCGATAAAACAAATCATCATTTAAAATGAAATAAGTTATCATTTACTTCGATGAAACATGGTTTGATAATTACAATACGCCATCAAAAGGTTGGCCCTATTTGTCTAATAGTTGTCAAGCCAAAACTCCATCGAATAAAGGTAAAATAATAAGGAATTTGCATAAAAATTAAAATGGGAAAATAATGTTAAAAAACATAAGATAATAATGTAGAAAAACATACATTTCACAAATGAACTGTTATGTAATTCCATCTCTAATATATAAGCAATTAAAATTGCTCCGAAATTGAAACACGTCACGCGACCGAGAATGCGCCGTGACGTCATCTGTCAGGAATCTTTATCGCAAACAAGCATCTAATCTTTCTTGATTCCCGGTTTATTTCTAATAAAAATATTGTATTGCCTGCTTTATTGTACCTGAAAAAGGGGTTTTAAATGGCGACAGTCTGTCAATTAACCGAATATAGGTAGATAATATGCTCCAAGTTACCACGGAACGTTTTTCACTTTGAACTAGTTTGCCAAGTAAAGGCATACAAGTATCTCCGTCTTATTATTGTATATAGTAGTAGTATACAGGGTGTTTACTATGCATACGGCACAAAATTGAAAGAGTTATTCCCTGGACTTTTTTTGATTGATTACTCTTAAATTACTAGGTCGGCACTTACGTCCTGACACCGCAGCCTTTTACAGACTTATTGAATCCCCTAGTTATTCGTTACTAGCCCGCCCACGGTAATTTTACGTCTGGGTAATGTCAGCCAGACGGGACCTACTGTTTATCGTGGGATCCGAACCACGCGCAGTCGCTTTCCAACCAACCATCATCCTGATCCCCCCACAGAATCACACTCCTACAGCAGCCCGCCCACACAGCCCGTAACCGAGGCAAGTCTCGGGTTAAAGATCCGCTGCTATAGGAGCATGACCCTGCGGTTTCGATTCCGATACTAGTCTAAGAATATTTTGTCCTTTGATGATTTTTGAAAAGCCGCTTTGTTTCGAAGATGCATGGCGAAAAAAGTTTTCGACAGAACAAATCTCGATATTTTTCAAAATATTAATGTACTCGAAATAAAAGTACTACACTGCGCTTACCGAGTATATTTTTTTTAAATGCGCTGTTATCTTTTAAGCAAGATTGCATCATAGATATCTCCGGGGTGAAGATTACTCATATTAAACAGGAAAGAAAAATCCAAAATTCTTCACAAATATTTAATAATTCGCTCTACGCGTTTCGGTTTCTTAAACCATTTTCAAGAGCTATATAATATAGACAAAACTTTACATTAAGGACACAAACAAGCTCACAATGGCGAGCACAGGTAAACCCTACTAACTAACCAAAATGACTGCTCTATAAGGTCTTTTTAAACTCTCAAATTAACATTATTCGTTTAATCGTCAATGTAAATAACCCCGATTTCGTGACATGTGACGTTACGCTACATTCGAAATTTTTTGCCGGCCCGTAGAATGTGCAAGTCACCTATTACTATTTTACATGCAGGGTCAGAGGCAACAGGCAGCTGGGTTCCAAATGAAGGGTCCAGGTGAAGAACTTGATAAACGCCAATTCCCTAATTTTCAGCTTTTGCCATAATATTGTAGGTCTAACCGCTCCCAACAAACTGTATAAACGCAACAGGGAAATAAGCTGTCGAAGTACATGATTTTTCGTAGTAAACTTACAGCGAAAGAACCTGATAACTACCAGCCGTCCAACGGAATAACTTGACAAGTGAATTTTATTGCTTCACTTTATTTCTTTTCTTGTTGAATCCTGTCCCAACTGACAGTGATATTTTAATTAATGCATTCCCGTGTTATTGTGCAGTCGTAAGTTTTGTTTTAGGCGTGCTTTGTATAATAATTACAGTTTTGATTTTTGTCGTAATGTCGCCTGAAGACTCTGACCGTAATATATCAGTGGGTACATCTAAAAAACGAAAGAAGCTTGGACGAATCCATGATGCTAATAAAAAATTACGTTTGCAGAGCCACGAAGAAGGTGATCCCTGTCAGTGCAAGAAAAGATGCTTTGAGAAAATTGGGGAAAATGAAAGAAAAAGTATAATAAAGCACATTAATTCAATGAAGAGTAACGATGAGTTAAATCTGTTTTTAAGTGGCTTGATTTCTATAATTCCAGTACAACGTAGGCGAGCTAAACAAGAAGATGTGGCAGTATTTAGAGATGCGACATATTTGTATAGAGTGCGCGTTTTCAAAGATAAAGCCTCAAGTGAAGAAAATGTGTGTAAAATTGCCTTCATGTCTATATACGGCGTAACTAGAGGTAAACTTGACTACCTACTAGCTCACATGAAAAATACCGGCCAACCTCTTGTAGATCGACGGGGTAAACACAAAAATAGGGCTCATAAACTAAGTGATGAAGTGTTAACGCAAATCCACGAGCACATTAAATCTTTTAAGGGGCGCAGTAGCCACTACAGCTTGCAGGATTCCAAAAAGACCTATCTATCAGAAAACTTGAATATTTCAAAAATATTTTCTTTATTTAACGAAAAGCGTCCGAATGTGCGTCTTAGTTACGAAAGCTACCGCACTGTATTTAATCGTGATTTTAATATTAAATTCGGTTATCTAAGAACCGACACTTGCAGTGTGAGTGATAAATATGCAGTGGAAAAAAGAAGTATGCAGTTACAGATTGAAAGTGAAAAACGTGAAAATGAGAAGGAACAACTTAAAACAGAGTTAAAATTTGCTGAAACTCAACACGAGTTACATCTCAGAAAGGCAAAAGTATTTTATAGAAGAAAAACTGCTGCAAAGAAGGAATGCCGACAAAATATGAATAGAGAAGCGGTTTGCATAGATTTTTCTAAAAACTTTTCGTGCCCAAACATTACCACAAACGTCGTTTACTATAAACTGTTTATGCTTTCAACATTCATGTATTGTCCAATGGAAATAGTGTATTTTACATGTATCCAGAAACTATGGCGAAGAAGGGTAGCAATGACACGACTTCATTTTTGCACCATTTTGTGTATAATTATCTCGACAGAAATATTACTGAACTAGAAATTTTTTGTGATTCGTGTGGAGGACAGAATAAGAATGTAACTATGTTCCGGTTTCTTCATCATTTGGTACATATTGAAAAGCGATTTACGTTCATTAAAATCACATTTCCAGTAAGGGGCCACTCTTATCTGGAATGTGATAAAAATACAGGTTTGATAAACCACAATGCAGAAGCTCAGGTTCCAGATTACTGGATGGATATTTTCAAGCATCCGCGAAATAAACCAGCTCCTTTTTACGTTGAAAAGGTAAACCAAGATATGGTTAAGAACTGGACCAATCATTTGGATAAGCTTTTTACAAAAAAATTACCGTTCGCCTCCAGACCCGTAAAGGAACTAAAAATTTTGGCACAGCACTCCACACTAATTAGCTACAGAGCGGCTTACAACGGTACATGGTTACAAGCACCAGTGTTCCCACCAAAAATCAAGAGACAGCCAATGCCGAAATTACAACCTGGAGAGTTTATACTACCAGAGCAGGCGTACGATGGTAATAATATTATTGGTTGCTACACGATCATTTGCTTTTCATTTTTTGTTTCTTTTATAGGATTATTACCAATATCTTCCGAAAAGTACAAGGACTTACAGAGCCTCAAGGTCTATTGCAGTTCTACATCCTCAGAGTATTTTTCTCAACTTCCTCACACATAAACTGTAAGTAATAATAATTTATTGGATAATGGTAAACATTAAATTAGTTAATTTGATACAAAAAATTAAGAACAAATTTTACTTTCAGGTCTGGTGCCAGTAACTTCTCGAAGGTGCGTTTGAAGATCTATACTGTCTCATATCTGTGTGTATTTTGAAAATAAGTTTTTAGTTTGTTAATTTAAATTATTTTTAATTAAACTATTTCTGATTTCCAAAGTTTAGCGTTTATTTCATTTCCTGTTACTATCATTAGCAAACATAGAAAAAAAAATTATTACAATTAGTATAGCAGTTCATATTATTGCGTTTTGAATCGTTTTTTGGCTCTCCTGTAAAATTAGGAATATGGCGCTTATCAAGTTTGTCCCCTGGACCCTTCAAATGCTTTGTTGCTTTCTGTCAAAACCATAAAAGACTTGTATGAAGATTACCATTATGAGTCAACAACAGAAGTTCTTGAGGATTGGTTGAAGAATCACCTGCTACCGAATATTCCGCCGAAAGGCAAGTCAGCAATTCAAAACTGTATGCCAGAAAATGACTTGCTCTTTGAATTTTCATATAAAAAGTGATATTTTAGATGTTTTAAAAGCATTCAACATCAAGAGGGAATATGTTTGTGACATTAAAGCATTAAATTTAGAGCATATAGTTTTGCATCTTCTTCCTTATTTTGTGTTTTTAATCCCTCCGATAGCGCACATTGTGTGGCACCAATTGAAATCCAAAGTAAGCCCGCAAAACACATCTCCAACTTTAAGTCCTAGCGTTGTAGATTTAATTGGGAAAAATATAAATAACCAAGCCACTTACAGCGGGGAAAATTCGGTGGAACATATAATAAAAGTAGAAAATTCTGATATTATTGTTGTCAATAATATTAAACCTATTGTAATGGGGATATTTAGCATTTTCTTTATTATATTTTCTGCAAGACTTTATAATATTATTGCGAACTGCAAAACATTTTACCTTTCTGACGCCTCTTAAGAATAGTATATTATTAAGCAAGGTTTAGACAGCCATCATTATTGCCCGAGCGGCAAGTTTAAATCACGAGGAGCGGGGCGACGAGGGATTTAAGACGCGAGGGCTATAAGCTGTCTAAACCGTGGTTAATATAATATTTTTTCCACTACTAAAAAACAAACTTTTATAAGACATTTATCTTTATAGTATTAATAATTATACAAAATGATAGGTAGGTATAAGTATATTTTTTAATCAAGTTCCCTGCGCTTTGGAATTGGCAAAATATTTTGTTGTTTTGTCAGGTGGCTTTGTTAATGTCAATTTTTGTTCATTTATGTCATCAGATTTCACGAGTTTTCCGTTTTTTTAAATATGAGCGAAGAAAATGTTAGTGATATTATTATATGTACACCCCCAGAATTAAGGATGGAAGCAGAAAAAATGTTGATTGTGTCGATATTTTACAATTTCAAGTAATCTAATATGTACTTATAATTATCTGGTTGCCTAACCACATTCATGTTTATGAATTCATGTTGTAGAATCAAAAAATCAAGTTACCTGCCTTCAAATAGATTCTTGAAGATCGGTCAATAATGGATTTCAATGTCTTATTATTGACCATGGTCAATAATAACTTATAAGGTAGAGAAAAACGATTTCTAACGTTAATAATCGGTCAATAATGGCGATGTTATAGGTTAGTAGTGGAAAAAATAATTTACTAACATCGACTAGCGGAAGCCGCTATGTGACGTCACTACGTCCTAAAGCAAGTCAGGTCGGTGCTGTCATTGTTTATGACTTAAGAATACAGGTGGCTATGCACATCGCCCTTTCTCCGTTGCTGGGTAACGGAGTTGACATCGATAAGAGAAAAAAATATAATTCTTAATAATTTTTTTTTCTTTTTTCTAAAATAGTGTGAGAGAAAGTATAGTCTAGAACTCGTATTAAAAGTAATAATAATAAGCTTCTGCTTTAACAGAACAAAGAAACAGTTAGCGCATCTCCCTTGCATATGCACTGAAGGACCGTTGCACATGTTACAAGCGGACGAACCGTGGGACTCAATGACGTCACCGCCTCACTCATTTTTATTTTAAGCCATTTCCCCTATTATTCAAACATATCGAAATATCAAGTAGCCTGGGGCTCAGTTGTCAAGGCAACGACTAATACAATAATTGAAACTGATGGGTTTCAATAAACGTCATTATTCTAAAATAATTATGGCCACCTTTTGAAGGTTTTAAGTAAAAGTTTTAATATCAGTAATATTTTAATATTAAAATATGGCTGAGAATCTTAGCGACCAAAGCGACAGTGATTTAGAAATGGGAAATTGTACCCCGCATGAGCTTCAAGAGGCAGCGGGTAGTGCGAGTCATAATTTGTTTCCTGAAAAATTAAAACGACTTTATGTGAAGGCATACACTCAATTAAAGAGATGGCGTAAAGAAAAAAAAGTCCTTAAAATTACTGAAAATGTCATGCTGGCCTATTTTAAGGAAAAATCGGAACACAATAAGGTATCAACGTTGTGGGCAAGCTACTCAATGCTGAAATCAACTCTTTCACTGAAAGAAAATATCGATATTTCAAAATATTTTAAAGTAGTAGCATTTTTAAAAAAGAAGTGCCGCCTATAAGCCTAAAAAATCACGTGTATTCTCGGAAGAAGAAATTGATACATTTTTAAATGAAGCCCCTGATGATGAATTTTTATTAAAAAAGGTGTGGATTTTATTATGCTCATTTTTTGTCCTGCTCTAATAACCTTTAAATTCTAGACTATTGTGATAATTGGCGTAGCCGGTGCTTGCAGAACAGACGAACTTTGCAATCTGGTTCTGGATGAGAGATGGGATTATTGTGATAGTGTATATTATATATAGAGTATTGTGATAAGTATTGCTAACTCAAAAAATGGATCATTCAGGAGATTTGGCATTGTCGAACCGCAATTGATTAACGTCGTAAAAAAACACTTGGCTAACCGGCCGACTGACATTAGAAAACTATTTATTTTATACCGAAAAAGTAAACATCATAGACAAAATATTGGGAACAGTACTATTAGTAAAGTACCATATGTTATGGCTCAATTTCTAAAATTGCAACATCCTGAGTGTTACACTGGTCATTCTCTACGACGCAGCTCTGCAACACTTCTAGCAGAAAATGGAGGAGACCTACTAAGCCTAAAAAGGCACGGTGAACGGAAGTCGGCGACAGTAGCTGAAGGCTGAAGGATATATTGAGGAATCGATAGCGGACAAGAAGAGAATATCCAAACTAGTACAAAAACCCATGTTATACAATGAAAATTTGAGTATACCCTCCACTTCTTTCGCACGTCAAGATGGTCTGGCAGAAATCTTACAGACTGTTAACTTAGTACCAAGTGTTAATGAACGTTCACAAAGTATCGAAAATATTCATGATACTGAAGAAATTTACCTATAATAAATAATGGTAATTCTATTAATAGTGGCAATGCAGCAGTGCACATGAGTCGTAATAACTGCACAATCAACTATTATTTTAAATGATTTTCATAGTTTTTGATAATTTTCATTATCTTAGGACATTTTCTAGAGTTTATTTCTCATGTTCACTTCGTTAAATCAAAAAAGTTTCAGTCAATTTCTTTAAAAAGATAAAAAAATCTTCAATATTAACTTAGGTAAATAATGAACTACTTCTCACTAGACAAAATGGGGTAAATAATAGGGTTTTCTCATGTTAGTAGCAGAAAAATATTTTTAATGGAATGCCATGTAATATTACATCACCATTTAAAGTTCTTCAGACCAGCATTTTAAAAATACCCCCAGTATATATAGACCTTCATATCTTTAACATTTATAAGTTATACAACTAACCTGTAAATTGTACAGGGTGGGCCAAATTGAACACTTTTAAAGGGAAATTCCTGTATTTCTAAACGATACAACGAAACAAAATTAGATGTGTAGTTTTGCAAAGTTCATTAATTCATCATCAAAGGCTGTAAAATGTATACGAGTTTTTTTTGGGTTAATGAGTAAAATATGCAGATATAAAATTATTATTGCTTTAGTTTCAATAATTATTATAATACTGCAGGCTCTACTGAAGTATGTTAAAATAAAATTTTATTCTAAAAATAATGATAAACACATTACTTCATGAACTAGTTTTTTATAAATGAAATGCATAGTTACTTTACAGTATAGAGAATCCAACCCTGTATTTTACGGAGGATTATGACCACGCAATGGTATTTTATCAGTTAGTTGATTTATAGCCCTAAATAGCAACGGTACAATTTTGGACAAACTCTATTTATTACTTCACGATCAATGGGGGTTGAATTCGTTATTATAACTATTTTGTTTCGCTCTCTAAAAGTATTTCTTACTTAATAGTGTATAACTAAAGCTATTTTAACTAAAGATATTATTTTCTATTTGTCAAAAAGCTCTCGTCACACTTGTTGCAGATAACTATTATTTACTTTGCTCAAGGGTAACAAATCACCCAAAAAAAAATACTTCCAATGCCTTGACATTTATCTTAAAACATCTATTCAATCTATTCAATCTGTTCTATAGACTATAATAACCTGATAATAAATCACTTCCGCTTGGCAATCAAGGAAATGCAGCCTTTTGTCCAAAATTATACCGTAGTAAATACATCAATGACGTACTCAATAGGTTAGAATAATGGTATTGGCTTCTGGTTTGAGAGTCGATCTTAATTGCAGGAAATTCATGCAGAACGGTTTTGCGCTCATTATCATTCCGCGTCTTCTTATATTATACTAAGATTAATTTTCGTATTATTTTGGGATGACTAAAAGGCCCAGGATAATACAAAATTGATCTAACACGTTTGGTAAGACAGTGAACAGATACCGGTGATACATATACAGAGCGAATAAAAAGCATGGAACATTCTGATTTCTAAAAGAATATTGAAACAGGTCAATTGTTTTCATTTTAAATCTGATTAAAAAAATTAGAGCCAATCACAACTAGAAAACCCATAAATATCAGCGTAGCTAAGTTCAGGTCAGTATATACAGTTCAAAGAGAGACCTGATTTAATTGACAAAAATCAACAAAGCACAAAGTCGGCGTCTCATAAAATTGCTTGTTTATTACACTCGTAATGGAACATTTTTTGATCATACCTTATAAAGTAAAATATCATTAATTTTTCATGTAGATTTACACCCTTCAATATTCGCAAATAATTAAGAATTCGAGAATATTCTAACCTATTAATATAATTTCTAACCTTATATGAATTATCAGATTGTTTAGGATCCTTAGAGTCTGTAGCTACTCCGTTAGCGATATTTAAAATTAGGTAAATTGTATTGATATCACACTCAGTAGAAATTTAAATAAAAATGAAATGTGAAATGTATCCACACACATAATATTTTTTATTAAGTATTTAAGACGCTTTATGCTAACAGCTTTTCAAAAATTAAGCGCATTCTCCAAAAATGTCTTTTCATAATATTTCATGTAATTTAGTTATGATTTTAAGGACCCAAAAATGTATTTCGTACTGTTAAAATATGTCCCGTATTTCATTTCAGAAATTTCTAAAGCGATACTGTTTTATTCTAGACAACTACATATCGTAAGTACTAGGACCTGTTAAATTATACGTCATAAATTTTCTGTACGTATAATATGGATCAGTGATTTGCTGCGTAGAAAATTGAAATTCCAGTTTTGGGTTGTTTATTGTGTGGGTATAGTGATAAATGATATAATGATCACACGATAGGATGGCTCATATGAAAGTCAGCACATCTGTCAATCAAAGCGCTAAAAATGTTAGTCGGTGATGTCCATCAGGAAACATGAGATGACAAAAAATAGTCCTTTGAAAAAAGGTCGTAAGTTCAAAAATTAATAAATGCTATAAAACTCTTCTTTTTTGGTGTTTTTTAATAAATACTAGGTGGGGATTTTTAAGTGTTAGAATGTGAAATCCGAAAACTGGCTGGAAATATTTTATTTTAATTTTAGGACGAGAATAGGGAGATTGGAGGACAAATTTTAAAACATTTTTGACATTTACATTAAATGTAACGGAAATTGTGCAGGACCACCACGACCAATGCATTTATTTCCAAACATTTGGGTAAGTGTATCTGGAGCTTGTCGCGCAAAGTGTGATAGTGTACCATCTTGCTGAAACCATAGTTCTTGCTGATTTGTATTCTTGAAGTTGTGGTGCTAAAAAATATAATGTAATATAGGTTACGGTTAAAAAAAATATGATCCAATGACTATGTTTGATTATACCACACCACGTATTAGCCGATCAAAGATGTTGATTCGACATAATTCTCATCCAGTGAGAATTTTTAGGTATACTTTATCCAAAGTCAGTCTGATGACATAAAAACGCTTCTAACGGGCTTCAAAGGAACCGGCATCATAATTGGGAATGTCAGATCTTTTTTTAAAAGTTCTTTTTTAAGTTTTTATTATTAAGAATGGTTCTTCTATATCAGTATTCAATTAATAGTCAGTAACTTTGTTAAAAGCTAGTTTGCGAATGTACTTTGAACCAAGATATTTTCAATATCAAAGAAAAAAAGGACAAGCCATTCATGAATATTATAATAATTTTGTTAGTATGTACTTACGAAATATTATTTATATAAAAATAATTAAAATCAAAATAAAAGGGATTGTTACTGTTGTTAAACAAAAAAATTAAAAAATTAACAAACCATTATGTTGCTGCAACACTTACGAAAGCTTTGTAGAACTGGCAACATCCTGGGGACACAACATCGAGGCCCGCTCGCAACTTAAAGAGTGAACTATTTTGTCCTAGTGGGAAAATTAATATATTTTTAGCAGCCTTATTATGCAAATTTATATGCTGTAGACAAAACCAGCAAATAGTTTAAGTTTCTGTCAATTGAGTTATCACTTATCAGCTTTAAAAACACTTGATTATTGATGTGTGCGATATTGAAAATCGGACAGTGGCATCACTGGTTTAAACGATTTGCATAATTTACATATTATTTTATTTTCTGCTGTACCTTTTTGGTCAAGGAAGTTTTTACTTTGTATACCTATATTTTATTACATCAGTATGGCTTTTTGGCGATCATTTGAAACAGAAGGTCGGCCATTGAAAGCGAGACAATCCGAGAAAAACTGAAAATGCGCTTTGTACAAGAATTAATGAATTTACTCAACTTGGATTTACGAGAATTTATAACGTAATTGGGACTGTAACCGATCATTCCATAAAGTGCCAACAAATAAATCAAAAACTATTTACAACTTTTACGAGGATAATAATATAGAGCCAACTTTAGAACTGGTTCGTGATAAATTGAGAGGTTCCCTGATTATAATTATCAACCTTTAGAAACATTGTCTAATGTTTTGTTAAGTTATGGGTTTAAACATACAAAAATTAGATAATCTAATGTTATATATGAAATCTCGTCGTATCATTGAACTAAGACAGTATTATTTGCGTGAAGTAAAGGAGTACCATGAATCTGATCAAAGCATACTTTATTTAGACGAAACTTGGTTTGATACTCATGATGTTGTTAAGTATGGTTGGGTAGACAGTACAAAAAAGTGTACTGTAAATGCACCATGTTTGAGAGAAAAACGCGTTATTATTCTGCAGGAAGTAAAGATGGCTTTGTACCTAATGCGCTGCTCTTGTCAGCAAAAAATGTCACTGAATCTTCCGCCGATTGTTATAAAAATATGACCGCAAATTTGTTTGAAAAATGGTTTACCGAACACCTTTTACCCAACATTCTGCCGAATTCGGTAGTTATGGACAATGCATCGTATCATTCGCGAATATTAAATAGCAAACAGATAACAATAGAACAAATAGAAATAAAAATTTGGATATTCTCAAAAGGATTCCAGTAAAAAGAAATTAATAATTAAGATTATCAAAAGTCGACACTCTAAAATTGAATACGTGATTGCACTGGGCGCGGTCATACCCTTTTACGATTAGTCTCATACTATTGTATCTTTAATCCTATCGAAATGGTTTTGAGTACAATAAAAACATGCCTACGAAGATTTAATCAATCAACAACTTTAAGCCCAGTTGTCCTTAATAATTTTCGGCAGGTAATTAGCGAAATGAGTAGCGATTTATGAAAAAATTGCGTAGCTTATGTTATAAAACAGATTGGATATTCTGTTTTACCGTCTATAACGCCAGTAGTAATCCAACCTGGAAACGATTCTACTTCTGAAAGTTCTGACGATTCCAGTCATTAAATTGTTTATGAATTTTAAATTAATCATGCTTGTTTAAAAAACCCATTAACGCCTAACGGTACCAAGTGGTGACAGGGGAAGCCACTGATTTTAAGTGGGTGGAGTTAAGACAAGTAGTGTCGACTTGCATGGCAACAACTATTGAAGTCGTATTGTAGATGTTATATGAAACACCTGTAGCAGCTTTGTATTCTGTTTTCGCCTTATTTACGTGATTGGTGATTTTTTAAAATTAGTGGAAATAAAATAAGTGCAAAATTATGGATGTCAGATTGGTGTAAGTTGTATTATAATTTGTTTTTAAATATATTTTATATTTTTTTGTTAGAACTGAGATTTAAACATTTAACGCAATTAAATTCTGCCCAAAAAGAATAGTTCTGAAATTTGGTTTAGTTCTTATTTTACTATAAATATAGGTGTCCCCATATGGGCCCTTTAGGCGGTTTGGCCAAAATTCATTTTTTCATACAATATATTTTATTTTAGCGGAACTACCCTTCAAGAGGCTCTAGATATAGCATATGATGATGAAAATGTTTCAGAAATATATATTGAGCCTCCGGACAGTAATGTTCTTACCGACGAAGATTCTGGCGATGAAGATGAGGCTGGTTTGGTCGATAACTTGAGTTCTAAACAACTTTCGGCTAGGGCGGAATTAGTTTTGGGCAATAATGAAAGAGTGAAAAAGGTGACGATTTCAACTTTTAGGAGCCGCTAATGCAAGAACCAATTCCTGTACTTCATGAGTTGAGTATTAGTACCAAACCAGAAAATCCTAAATATGTTACGGGCGATTTTATGGCAACAAATCAAGATTTTCCTACAGGAGATTACACCAAATACTCTGCTGTGACATGTGTCCAATTATTTGAGTTATTTTTTACCGATGAGTTACTAAAGAATATTATAAAAGAAACTGTAAACTACGCTTTATCGAAAATTAGTCCCGACCCAAAACTATCGATTGAAGAACTAAAGGTATTCATTGGTATACTTATTATAAGTGGATATAATATTTTACCTTCTAAAAGAATATAGAATAATACAAATGCAATATTGGACTTTGCATTAATTGTTAAAACTTTTCATGAGCAATAAGATAGTTTATCGGACACGTCATGATTTAATTTTATGTTTCTAGGTAACGCCAAAAGGGCCCATATGGGACCACCTGTTTTTCAGTTTGTTTATATTTTTGAAAAAAAATGTTTGTATAAAAATATGTTTTTTTGTTTACTTGCAATTGTAAATTTCAATGAAAACGCCAGATTTCAAATTTTTGGCTTTCTCGGCGGTAATGGGTTAACACGTACCTTAAAAACTTGTATTACACAACGTTTACTGTAATCCCGCTGCGATGTATATTATTGTATATAGTGAATTCTAACTACTAACTGTTTATTCCAACTAACATACCCGACCCTATCATTTCCTGGCAAAAAAAACTCATACCTCTTTGCGCTCCTTTGCTGGCAAAAGACAATTCTTTTAATTGTACCGAAAGACTATTTTAAAAATATTAAATGCATGTGTTCTCTGCATGCGGAGTAACGGGTACAAACCTCTTATCCATATAAACTATAATGAATAATCTTTAACATAATATACTACTTAATCTTATTAAAAATGTACAACAATCGCATTTTAATTATTTGATAGAAGCGACGCCTATGGTTAGGAGTTTAACGCTTTTCTAGTTCATCAAACTAGGCTTGGAACAACTATACCCAACTGTGTAAATTGTGGCTGTTAACCTTAAATCAATAAAAGCAAAATTGATTCACTCAGTACAAAATTCAAGCTCAAAATAATCCAGATTCATTTAAATAATTGCTTACCGCAATAATTAGTAAATATTTGTTCATTTGAGAAGGATACCTTTCTTAAAAATACATTGTTTTCGTGAATTGCACTTCTTCAACAAAATGTGGTCCTATATATGGTGAGGTTGGAAATTGTGCATGTAAAATAGCCAGTACTGATTCTTGGCACATTCCTGCATCACTAGCAAGTTGTCTTGAACCAACGTGAGCAGTTACAGCTACCACACCCAAAACTTCAACGGCCATATTGTCATTGGTTTTTGATTGTCCTCGAACTTTATTTTTATTTGGAAGGTTTCTGGTACTGCGTCCTAGATCTTCTAATCGCTTAAATGCCAAATGAGATTTTTGAACTGAGAGAAACCTAATCGCCGATAATTGCGCAGCTTCTCGGTAGTTTCTTCTATGTTCTCCCAGAATAAGTAACATGTCTATTTCAATTTCAATATTGAAATTCCACAATTGCACTGAATAAAAAACTATTTTAAATTCAAAACTATAGACAAAGTTTACCTGATTTAGTTTATGATTATAAGCTAATTTCGTTTGACGACGATTCTTTTTCAATCTATATCGTATTATATTATTTTTAACTTTTTGCTTGAGGTACCTGGTGGTTGCTTAAATAAACAGGTGAACATGCGTCTGGTTTTAATATGAATGTTACAATAACAGGTTTCGATTAGTCAATTTTCCACTTTTTCAGTGATTTCTGTATGGCATTTATACTTTAAAGTTAACTTTTCGGTTTTTCTTGTTAAAATGTTTCTTACATAGGTAGAAAAAAAGAAGAAGGGAATAGGCGAAATAGATATCTATTTTTCTCTGTTTTTTACAATCGCTTAATAATTCAAACGATATATTTCTAAAACCCAGCATTGTATTGGCAAGTACTCTAGACATGGCAGAAAAGATTTATTTACTTGAATGGGGTAAACCAGATTTTTAGCCGTCAGCCTTCGGTGAGTTATGGATGTAAAACAACAACGTCATCCATTAAACGAACTTAAATTTGCAGCCATGAATCGAGCTGCTTGTTTTTAAAAAGTTCTTTTAGATTTACGTAATTTTTATATTTTGGCTTTAAAAAAGGTAATAGTCATGTCGAAACTTAAAATTGAATTAACTATATTTTATACCTACCTTTATATATTTTCTGTTTTTAGATAGACATAATTATATAAAATTTAATATATTATGGGTATATTTTATGTTACTGTAGGGTAATTCCGGGAGAGATGACCCAACGGTTGAGATGGCCCAGTTCAATATTTACCGAAATTTTAGATCCACGTTAGTGTAACTTTAGCCACCTGTTTTAAACGTGAAGTGTATATCGTACACCATTTTTGGTTGATTTTTTTTGCAATTTTGGGTAAGTTATGTTGAAACTATTATTTTATAGGCAAGAAAAATATTTAAGGTCTATAATAAAATTACTTTTTTGTTTCACCATTGTATTTTTTGCTCGTAATTGTTGCTAATCTTTATTATATAGTTCTTTGAGGTTATGTTAATAACTCGAAAGTTTTAAAATTACATAGAACAGTGGATATATTGAGTGGGCCATCTCTCCCCGACTTTTGGGAGAGACGGCCCAACGTCTATTCGGGTTAGTTGGCTCACGGGCCATCTATCCCGGACTGTAATAGCTAAACTAAAATTCTTGTGATTATTGTATATTTTTAATTTTAGAGTCATGCCAATAAAATATAATAGAAAAGGTACGGTGCAAAGAGGAAAGTGGACTGAGGAAGATCTGGTTAAAGCTGCAGAAGTAGTCAGAAATGGTGTAATGGGCGTTGGAGAAGCGTGTCGCACTTTTAACAACATCCCTCCTCCAACCTTTCGAAGACGATCTAAAAATAATGATTTTAAGAAGAGAACTCTCGGGCCACCCTCTGTTTTTGGCAGCCAGAATGAATCAAAACTAAAATTTCATATACAAAAACTACAAAAACACGGGTTTGCACCAACACATCATCAGCGAACATCCAGAAAGTAAAAAAAGTGCAAAACAAGTAGCTGCTGTTTTGACGTCTTCGGACCATACTGAAAAAAGAAAATCTGCGATTGAACGCAAAAAAGAACAAGAACAGAAAAGAATATTAAAGCGAAAGACCTTAATAATAAAAAAGAATAAAGGAAAAATACAAAAAATGAATAAAATAGAATCATCTACGGATGAAGATGTGTCAGATGAGTTAGAGACTCACTCTGACGATAGCCCAGATGAAGAAGACGCGACCGAATGCCTTGGGTGTGGTGAAAAATATAATGCTACCACGAAAAGCGATGATTGGATTCAATGCATACACTGCCAGAGGTGGTTCCACGAAAGCTGTTCAAAGTATTTAAACCTTTGCGACCTGTGTGGCAAAACATTATAAAAAAAAGGTGTTGAATGATAAAATTTACCATGGGTCATCTCACCCTACATGCCTGGGCCAACTAACCCACAGTATGTGGGAGAGTTGGCCCAGATAGCTATTTTGAAAAAAAATGTTTTTTAAGCTAGTTGTTTGAGTTTTTTCTTATATAATATTTATAACCTAATACTATACTATTTCTTATGTTAAATAAATATTTTGCGTTCATTTATTCTTCTGGATTTCAATTTTATTCCATTTTTAAAAAAGGTGAGCCAACTCTCCCGGACTTACCCTATATTTCGTATGTCTGCGGACATCGAAAATATTATATTAAATACCTATTTGATTTGTTTAACATCTTACTGACATTAACAGTTTATGATTCTCCTTATATAATAATAATAATAATAAATAGTCTTTATTCAGCTATTTTAGGGTAGTGTAGTAACAAAATCAAATAAAAAGAAATGTATACATGTTATAGCTGAAAAGGCGAAGTATCGTCCATGTCTGCAAAAGGTCTTTACAAAAACCTACCACATATTCTTCAGACCAAAATTAACCGATTTAAGTAAACTTGCCTTTGTGCAAAATTGCTTAGTTTGGGCGCTAGACGGCGCTGAAGTGACAATTTTTAAATCGTTTTTCTGGAATAATCCAAAAACTGCTCATACTATTTTGCCGAAATTTGGTACGCTTTATGGGGCAAAAAAACCCATACCACAATTCTGGATTAATATCAGTCCGTGGGCGTAGAACCTGGGTTTTTTACTAATTCATTGTTTCAGATTTATATGCCAATGGAACAAGAGGGGGTTGGGCACAAAATTTAGATGAACCAACATATTTGCTACAAGAAAGGTACTTTCGAAAAGACTCGATTCCTCTGACGGTTTTCGAGAAATTTGCATTTTATTACTTAATACGTAGTAGTTTTTACAAAAAAAGAAAAATATCACTAAATCATAAACAGAAATAAATAGAAATATCATAAAAATTGCTCAAAATGTCCGCCATTTTCATGAATGCAAAGATTTATACGTCGAAGAAAATTAAAACACTCTCTCTGCAGAACTTGTTCGTCGCCCTTAAGAATATTTATTGCATCTTGAATACGTTGCCATAGTTGTTCTGCGTTATCTAGAGTTGTCCTGTAAACCACTGTCTTAAGATGTCCCCATAAGAAATAATCCAATGGATTTAAGTCGGGAGATCGTGGTGGCCAATTTACAGGGGCATTACCTCTACCAATCCATTTATTTGGGTACTGCTGATTCAAAAAGTTTCTAACATTTAATTCAAAATGTGGTGGAGCTTCATCGTGCATAAACCACATATCTCTCCGAAGTTGTAAAGGTAAATCTTCTAGCAAATCTGGCAGCGTATTTTGTAGATGTTGCAAATAAATTTCCCCGGTTGATCTTTGTGGAACAATGACAGGACTATATAACAAAAAGGATCTGGCTTATTTAAAGAAACTCGCAACATGTTGCTCAAAACTCTCTTATTTCTCAAATACGAACAGCTCTCAACCAACTGGTGGTTGAAATGCAACTAACTAACAATTTACGATTTATATTATATATATTTAAACCCCTTATAAAGTATACCTGGTATAATAAATACAGGTACTTCTCATTTAATAGTCGAATTTTCCTATACATTATGGGCAGGTAGGTAATTATCATAATTAGCATGGATCTATAAAACCGGAGCCAACTGAGACTTTTGCAAGACAGATTGTTAGTTAGTCTAATAAAATAAGTGAGATTTTGCTACTTTGGTATCGGAAACATTTTTACTGTTCCCCAGTGTAATTCCTATACAGACTATTTACATACAAAACAGCATACCAGTTTTATTAGTTAGACCATTTCATCATAGGTGGCAATCTGATGAGCAGTCGCCCCTAAGTTAATAACAACTGGCTGGGCCGTTTCTTTAATTAAACCGTCCAATTCCCACATTTTCTGCTTTCCTCAATGATATGTTCTCTGCATTGGTTACTTAAGTGCTCCCTCAAAATACTCTGAACATCATTCATTTTATATCTTTATATTTTGTATTTTTTTTTATCCACCGACCCTTTCACTTAAGCCCATATTAAGTCTTTAAGTCTCTATTTTTCAAAATAAACATATATCAATAATGCCTTTAACTTTTGAATTACCTCGTATACGAAAAATTAACCTTCATGAAAGCTGTTCAGTAAGTTCTTCCCCACATCTCTACATGCATGAATTTTTTCTGTCATTTCTGGTTTGGTTGCCATTGAGACCAACTTACTTTTTTTAATGGAATACCCTGCGTATGATTGTATATTTGGATTCTTCTGGGAAAATTCTGAATTTTTGTTACTCCAAATTTTTATTTATTTAAAATTGTAACAAACTTTATAGTAACAAAATAAATAGCCTAGAAAATTGAGCAACTTAACATCGGAATAATAAACAAGTGAAACCTTTTTAGTGGATCAGGTGTTTAAAATGACCACCATATTCTGCTAAGCACAGCGCCAGTCGATTCCTGAAGCCGTCTACAACGTTTAAAAGGAAGTCCTCTGGAATGGCCCGAATTTTAGCACTATTCTAACTTTTATTGATTCCAAGTCATTTGGACGGTTAACGTAGACTTTGTTCTTTAAGTGTCCCAACAAAAATAGGTCAAGCGGGGTTAAGTCCGGGGATCGCGCTGGCCAGTGAATAGCACCTCTCCTGCCTATTCAACGTCCTGGAAATTGTTCGCTAATGTATTGCCTAACTATTGCCGTGCAATGCGCGGGTGCTCCATCTTGCTGGAAGTATAAATACCTGTTCGTTTATGCCATTATTTACACCCGGTAAAACCATGCTGCAAGAAGGAATTATGTGATTTCTGAGAAGGTCCAGATATTTTTCGCCAATCAAATTATCATCTATGAAAAAAGGTCTCACAATATGTCTGCCAACTATGCCCGCCCAAACTTTAACTTTTTCGGGCCTCTACGATAATTGTGTCTATTAACAATGCCATTTAAATGGAAAGTAGGTTCATCCGAGAAAATGATACTTGTCGCGAAGTTATTATTGTTATTGCATCTTTCCATCATCAGCTCACAAAATTCAGCTCTTCTATCAAAATCGTCCTCGATTAACTCGTGCATTAACTTTAACTTGTAGGGGTGCAACTTCTCCTGCTTAAACAAATTTTTCACTGACCGATGAGACACATTAAAATCCATTGCCATTGGCCGGATGATTGTATTGGATTTTCGTGTATTGAGAGCATGATATCCAAAGCTTTGTGTCCCGGTTGCTGTTTTAGGTCGACCTGATCTAGCGACTTTCCTAACACTGCCTGTTTCTCGAAATTTCTTTATCACTCGACACACCATTGACTGATTTATTGGAGGCCTATTTGGATATAACTCATTGAAAAATTGACAAACCTGATCTTGCGATCTCTTCATATTTCCGTAACGGCTCATTATTCAAATTTCAACTAGTTGTTTCTCATTTAGATAAACCATAGTGTAAACAAATTAGAAATCAGACAACAGAAAATTAAACAGGAACTCAAAATTGACACCTTTTAGATCGCTGTCATGAAAACACCTTAACTCAACTGGTGGGTATTAGGTCGGAATAATTATAATTAGGAAGTTTTTCATTTTTGAGCTGTCATTATCTCGGAAACGCTTGCAGATAGGTAAAAATTTGAAATACAAAAAATGCAGAGTCTTCCCATCAGAATAAAAATTTGCAATCATATTCAGGGTGTTTTATTTAAAAAAAGTAAGTTAGTCTCTATGGCAACCAAACCAGAAGCGACAGATAAAATTCACGCAGGTAGGAATGTGGGGAATAATTTACTGCACAACTATCATAAAGGACACTTTTTCGTATACGAGGTAATTCAAAAGTTGCAGGTATTATGCGCGACTTTTTTGCCACTCTGTATTGATAACTACATTTATAGGCTGACCCTGCACCAATTAATTGCGGTTAGAAGATGTTGGGACCTATACAATGGGGTTTAATCAGGTAGTTGATTTATTGCAGTGAAGACCAATGATATAAGGTAAACTTTACCACAGTCTTATTTTATTAATTGAAGAGTATTAATTGATATGGCTGAGTAATATTAAACACACTACTCCATATTATATTGCGCTGTGTTTCCTCTTACGTTTAATATAAAATGAATTTTTTATTTTTAAATAACATTGGTTTCTATTTCTGAAAATTAAACTGACTAAACGATACATATGTCCCTTTCTTTGTCATTTCGTTCATATAGCTTTTTAATAAACTCGATCCAACCATTCCCGTGTCGCAAATGCAATACCGCGCCATTTAAAATACCCTTTAGCACGCTCCGACCGTTATTCTCCGACCTTAAATAAGGAATGAAACCTACTGAACACGTCCAAAACAACCCCTAACAACACCACTATGTATTTCGGGAAAATGCAGGGACTAAATAAAGAGGTACTTGGCTTGGCTTTTGTTTCAAATAGGGCATATTTTAACATTTATGGTCGGATACCCACATAACGTTGCAAAATATCGGCGTATTAAATGGTATTAGGAAATATTACGATATGCATTTAGGTTTTCCAAATAAAATATATACAGGGTGTCTCTAAAAGGTGCGGAAAAATGCTACCACAAATTCCTGAGGCTTAAACATGACGATCTAACCCAACTTATCTCAGCCCAAAAGTGAATGATTTCGGAGATACAGAGTGTTAAGCAGAGATGCACATACTGCGGCCCGCTGTCGATATTTATGCGACCAGCCAACGAATTTTAAAAGCGATATTTATGCGGCCTGCCAACGAATCTTAAAAGTATTCTACTCGCCGCGCTCCGGTCTAAGCATATCGTTACGAGACTAGAAATCTTATTACAGTTCGAAAATTGCATTTCATAAGTTTGATTATCTTTGTTAAGTTTTCGGTTTTAAATTGTTAAAATACATATGTAGACTCTCATCTTAAACATTAATTATTACTAATTAAGTTGCCTGCAATAGCCAAAATTTTCATTATGTTTAGTTTCAAACCGTTGTTGATGTTTATATTCCAGGAATGTTTTGTATCTTGTAAGACATAGCCAAGTGGATTGATTTCTTCTGTTCATCGTTTAATACTACTTGCAGATAGGTTTGATTTCAAATCTTTCTTTTAGTTAATTGGTAATTGGTAATTTATAACTTCTTCTATTTGAGATGTAGGTTAAATGTCTCGAATGTTGTAAATCAGCTGTGTTTTAAGAAAATCGATAATAGGTCAGTGTCAGACTGACAGTTTCTGTGCGTTTTCACAGCGACTTCTGGTTAATTTTTGCGGTCGTGATTGGTCGACTTCGGACGCCGTTAGTTTTCTATGTGATTAAAAGAGGTTAGTTTCCGTAGATAGGGTTGACTAATTTTTGTCATTGTTTTGTTTTGGTAACTATGTACGTTGGAAAAAAATAAGAATCGTCCCTTTCGACCATGGACACTGGAAGTTAAAGCACGTTTGTGGAAATAGCTCCCCAAGTTCAGTTTTTTTTGGGCCGTGCAGGCTAATGTAGTGCCGATAAAGCATCCACAAATGCTTTAAAAAGGGTATGGCTTTGTAGTTTGCTTTATTCTTTGGGCGGAATGCCGATTTAAAATGTTTTAATAAACAACTTCAATAGCGGTCATAGACGCCATGTGGTAAATTGGAACCCTCGTTAGTTATTTAAGGTAGGTTTAAACTTTAGTATCTGAATTACCTTCGATGGGTGTTATGAAAGACTTCTCTTTCATGTTGTATATCTAAAATTCGATTTTAGGGTTTTTTTTGGTAGGGGCTAAAAGTCCGAGTACAAACTGGAGTACTAGTTTACTTTTGTTGGAAATGCCTGGACGCGGGACGTGCCAGTTGCCGTGTACTATTGGAATTCTTGGAGACTAGCTGTGTAGCAGTATCCACGTTAGCTGTTTCAGGGACCACGTGTGTGTATGTGAAGATTGAGTGTTCATAAACCATGGGTAGCACGTAAAGTTGCAGCTGAGTACCATTACCCCGTGTTTATTTTTCTTTAAAAAGTAGTTAACTTAAAATCTTAATATTTTGCATTTGCGTATTCTTTCATATACAGTGTTTTGATAAAGTTTTGCGCCATGTTATGTACAGAGCTTGCGCAATGTAAACGTGTAGCGTATGTCAACATAGCGTTTAGATGTCACAAGAGTCTTTAGTAGTTCAGAAAGTAAGGTAGTCTGTTACAACTACTTTTGTTGTAAATATAGTTACAATTTATGATTATAAAGTAAATATTTTTGTTTCCCGGCTAAAGGCCATTTGTTTCTTCTGAATTTAACACTTGTAACTTTGATATTTTAACTTATCTATGGCCGAGTGGCTAGTATGCTTATTGAGTAACCACAGGTACTCGTAAGATATTGTGTTATACTCTAACAGAGATTTTATGGTAAATTTAGATAGTTGTTAGAGGTTCTTGCACAGACCTTGCGGAAATCCCTAGCCTAAGGCAATGTCCTGGATGTAGGTCTATGTGGCTACCAGATCAGACTGAACAGTCATTTTTACAGTGTAGGTCTGACAGTTGCCGTCTTGTGCAAAACCCTGTCAAACAGAGTTTGTCTTTTCGCTTTCTTTTATCGATAACTTTATAAATTTAAACCTTCAGAAATTTTATTGTCAAACCTAGTACTATCACTTTAATATTTCATTTCACTCATTTATCTGTTAACTATAAGTATCTATTGTCCACCAAAGAAAGAGGAGCTTTCATTTATAAAACCAAGTAACCAAGGGCTTAACACCACTTTGAGAATAAATATTTGTATTGGCCTCTGCGATAATTTGGCTTTTATTTTAAATAGATTGAATTTGAGGGCTTGAGTGAATGAGAGCTTATAAGAAGCTAGCGTATACCGATGGTGACATAAGTGTTTTTTTTCCTAATTTGTTTTTTTCTTCTGAGGCCAAACACTAGAACCTTTAAAGGCTTTTAAGTAAAATAAAACTAAGGTGGCCCCTTCAGGATTTGACTTTAACTTACTTATATAAGAGTGCTAAACCTCCCAATCTAGAGACAAAATAGCGAACCCACCCTGAGTTGAGCTAGCTAAGGGGTGTCTGAAGAACATCCTCCAGGGCGTAGGGTTGCCAGAGTAAGGGTGGATAGGTTGCCTTGTCGCAGTTTATTTTAGGTTATCCTAAGGTGAATACTGGCACCGTACTGAACCGTTAATTGTGTATATTTTTTATAACAATCTGTTGCATCAGCTATATTACTTTAAGATTCGCGAAACACGTCGGTAGTATCCCCGAACAAAGTGGAAGGTTCTCGATGTATGATAACTCGTATAAATACGACGCATCGCCAGCAAGACCCCGTCACTAACTTCTCTAGGTGCGCCATGTAGCACCACCACCCTCCAAAAGCCCCCCCGATACACCCCACAAAACTATAACAAACCCCTCCCCCAGATTCCAGAGGAAAAGTACCTTAAGTACTTCTTTGTAAGACCCTGCGGAATTGGACCGCAGGGGGGCGTGGAAGGAAGTCTGGAAGGAGTCACTGAGACTCTGAGCAAATAAGCTCAGGGCCACAAGGTCTCCCGCCAGACGGGCTCACCTTTCCGCGTGTGTGTACCGGGGCAGTTAAGTTTTAACTACGGACAAGCGAACGTTATACTGATTGAGAACTGTAATCTGTGACGAGTAAATATCTCGTCGTTCGAACTTGGCTTCTACCTACGTAACAATATAATATCAATTTTGATATGGATACATCAGGCCCCAGTAAGAAGGGTAGTCGTAAGGTTGAAGATGAAAATCGACAGTTTGAAGATATTTAGACCGAAAAATACTTTTTTATTTCATCGCATAACAGAATTGCGTGTTTAATATGCAAGAGTAGTGTTTCTATTCCGAAGGAATATAATGTGAAAAGGCACTATGAACCCCAGCATACTACTTTTACCAAATTAACTGGCGAAAATCGAACGCAAAGAATTTCCACTTTACAGCGGAAGCTAATAGGCTAGCAAGCTATGTTAGCTTTGAAATATCTCGAATAATAGCGAAAACTTGTCGGCCTTTTAAAAATGGTGAGTTTGATAAGCAATGTTAAGATATCGCCGCAAAAAAAAATTGTCCGGAAAATGTAAAGAAGTTTGAAAAAATTCAGTTAAATCGGATGACTGTTCAAAGAAGAATTACCGCATTAGCACCTAATATAGAAGAGCAATTAGCTACGAAATCGAGACGTTTTGAGTATTTTTCTATAGCACTCGACGAATCTAGAGATATAAATTCCACTGATCCACTCTTAATATTTTTACGAGGTGTAACGCAAAATTTTGAAGTGAGTGAAGAACTGATTGGTATGAGTTCTTTGACAAGTCAAACCAAGGGGAGTGACATGCTCAAAGCTCTTCTAGAAAAATGTTTTATAATGGATTTGGATTTAACGAAAATATCTGGAATTACGACTCACGGAGCACCTTCAATGGTTGGAAGTACATCTAGGACAGTAACTATGTTAAAAAAATATTTACAAACTAAAAACATAAATACCAAGGAATTAATGCAGTTTCATTGCATTATACATCAAGAGGCCCTCTGTTAAAAATTATTGGGATTTGAAAATGTAATGAAAGTTGTAGTACCTACTGTAAACTTTATAAAATCACGAGGTCTTAATCACCGACAATTCAAACAATTTCTCGAGGATATTGAAAGCGAATATGGTGATCTCCTGTTTTACTGACTAACCTGAAGTAAGGTAGCTAAGTCGTGGGTTGACACTAGAGCGGTTTCTTAACTTGAATAAAGAAATCCAATTATTTCTGGCGGAAAAGAAAAACGACGTCCCCGAACTCGGCAACGCTGATTGGCTGTGTGACTTACGCGACTCCAAGGCAAAGATCGATTGATTTCGCACTTATACTCTGATGTTTCGTCCTTTCAATGCAAATTGAGTCTTTTCAGGACACAAATCAATTCAGCCAATTACAGTCATTTTCCGAACTACAAAAAAATTATGGAGAAAGTCAATAAAACTGACGTCAATTTAGCTCATGTTGAAAAAATTGATATTTTGATACAAGCTTTTCAAAATCGTTTTGCAGACTTCAAAAAAGTTTAACCTCTATTGGACATTTTAGCAATTCTTTCAACATTTCACCCAAAAATGCGCCGGAATCAATGCAGCTGGAATTAATAGATATGCAAAATGATGATAGTTTACGAAACAAATTTAATGAAGGTAATTTACTCAACTTCTACTGTTGCGTTGATAAAAACGCTTATAAAGTGTTGCGAATAAATGCATTGAAATGCGCAAGCTTATTTGGATCGACGTATATTTGTGAACAAACGTTTTCAGTGATGAAACTAAACAAAACGAAAAACCGAAACCGTCTGGCAAATGAAAATTTGAAAGCAATTTTACGTGTGGCGACAAGTAATGTGGAGCCAAATATAAAAAAACCTGTTAGTTCAATGCAATGTCATGCATCAAAATAATAAAAGATGAAATATTACATTGTAATTATTAGATTACCTTACGATTACATAATTACAACAAACATTTTTGAAAGTCCTTTTATTTTTATCATTGTATTTCATACTATTTAAAAATGAAAATTTTTGTGTTAATAAGTATTATTTGTAGCGGTCCGTCCTTGGCGTATATTTTTCCTGAGTGGCCCCTGTTCCCTATAAGTCTGTGCATCCCTGGTGTTAAGAGTTCAATTTAGATTTAGTTTTTCATAAATAATATTTTTAATAATTGGTGTATTCCCAAGTAACATTTTAAGTTTGATCACAATCTACAAGAGGTTATTAAGTCTATATAACAAAACTGTACGTAAAACTGTTTATACAAGATAACCTCTTCAAAGCTCTAATAAACCCGGCATAAAACCAAAAAGGACCTTTTGTAAAGGTTATATATATCTTCCTTAAATCTGTCAATAAAACCAAGAGTACTTTCGTATCCAAATCTGCAAGATATTTTTAAGTCTACCTCAAAACATTTCATAAAGCCTTCTTAAAACCGTTAGTACTTGCAATCAAATTGTATACGTGATTTGAAACCATCATAAATAATTTTATTATTATTGTGTCTTTAATAATTCTTTGTCAAAGACTTGTTGCACTTAATCCGGATTTTAGAATATCTTCCTCAACCTCTTAGGTTCTTACTGTACGTGCACGACCATAATTAATAGAAACAGGCGCAAACCTACCCGTTTCACGAAGACGTCTTTCAACTACTGCGAAGGATTTATGGTTTGGTAAGCGACGATTCGGAAATCTTTCACTGTATACTCTGCAAGATTCTAAACCATTTCCTTGGCAATATCTAAAAACCAACAACATATCGGTTATTTCTTCGTTGGTATACTGTAAGGTCATGACGAAAAGAAATTTGAAAATTCTTTCACAATTCAAATGTATTCTCTTCAATTATTTTTTAGATTCGATTCGACACCAGTCAGTTTTTAGTGATATTTGTTGTAATTTAACGCCTTCGCTTCAAATTGTGTTCAATTATTACAATAATTTAGACCTGGCCATACACCAAGTGAATTTTTTAAATCCAGGTATCTTAAAAACGGCTGCTCAAATCAACTCTTATCACGTATACCTTTTTTTTTAGGTAAATGACGTTGGAAAATGAGAATTTTTATTTAAAAGTTAAATGCAGGTTTAAATACAGGTTACTCTAAATTTTTCAATAAAAATGGGAGCAGATTTTAATTTTTCACCCCACAAAACCTCCCATAGCCAAATATTGTGACAATATACCAATTATTAAAAAAAATATTTATGAAGAACTAAAACCAAATTGAACTATTGATACTCTGTATCTCCGTGATCATCCACTTTTGGACTGAGGTTCGTTTAGATCGTCATATTAAAGCCTTAGGAATTTGTAGTAACATTTTTCCCGCACCTTTTAGAGTAGAAATACCCTGTATATTTATTGAGATACAAAAAATTGTTTCCAACTATTTATTTCTATTTTAATAACTCTACGGATTTCATCACAACAATTCGATTTTCGTAAGGGCTTGTCAACGCAGCATGCAATTGTTGTTCTGTATAATAAAATCTTAGTAAACCTGGATTCTAACAATCAGACTGTATGTCTATTTTTGGACCTTAAAAGGGCGTTTGATATTATTAATATATACCTTTTACTAAATAAACTTTATAGCTATGGTGTTTGCGGTAATGGACAACCAATCGACTCGCTTTTTGTCGGGTAGATCAAAGGAGTTGTCATTAAATACCGTCATGAATCCTATTTTTCTGCTGACAGCGTTGTTAATACCGGCGTGCCTTAGGGCAGTATACTGGGTCCATTAATGTTTATAGTTTTTATAAATGACATTGACCCAAACAACTTTAAATATCATTATATTTTTCTCTTTGCGGATGACACCGCTGTCACTTGTGCTTGTTCACATGCTAAGGTTCTTGGCAGGGGTTCATGCAGTGCGGTTTCTTTCATGCAGAACTACTGCGAGGAAAATAGGTTGACTCTGAATGAAGATATGACTGAATTAATTTTTTTTTGTCTTCGTGATCTAAATAAAAGTATATTGGTTAAATTAAATATTAAAACCATTAAACAGGCATCTGTTGTTAAATTTCTCGGTATTTTTATGTATTCAAAGCTATCGTGGAATCATCAAGTAGACTTTGTGCTGAGAAAACTAGCCACGTATTGTTTTGTTGCCTGGCAACTGAATAATGAAATTGATGGTAACCTTCTAAAATTGTATTGCTTTTCATATTATGTTCAATATTGCTTGAACTACGGAGTTTCTGCATGTGACTGCAGTTCCAGAGTAAATGAAATTTTGATTCAACAAATAAGAATTATTAGAACGATGATGTTTAAAAATCGATCTTTTTCATGTCGTGAATTGTTTCCTCAGCTTGGAATCCGGATATTTTATTCTTTGTATATTTATAACTATATAATAATAAAGCATATTATTCTGTACCGGATCATGATACAAAGAAGTTCAAGATATGATACCTAGCAGTCCAAAATGCGTTCAGTCTGCGCATGACGTCACTTTGTGAGCTGGTAAGAAGTTTCCGCATAACCATGTAGGAATATTTAAATATTATATCAATTTTAATATAATATTGTACAAGCATTTATTGCTGCATTATTGAAGAATATGGTTATCAAACTTAATAAGTATATTTAATCAATTAAAATAATAATAAGAACCAGATACAGTCAACAGCCAACAATGTAAATATAACCAACCTACACTTAATTATCACAGATTTTGGAACTTAATTATACAGGGTGTTGCTCGATGTCACGTACTTATTTTAACGGGTAATTCCTGGACCAATTTTAAGGCAAAAAGTTCACAGAAATATAGGTCGTCAACGGCTTTATTTTTGAGATACACGGTGTCCAAAATTAAAAAAAAAATGACGGTTTCTCCTTAATATGTTCGAGACCGCGCCTGTCGGTGTTTGATAAAATTGCATTTATCTACTAAACGAGGCCAAAATCAAGAAAATATCAAAATGTATTTGATATTGAATTGTCTACATAACTGTGGTACCAAGAAGGGAAAAGCCAGTGGTGTACATATTTTTCTTCTGCTTTTTTCCCCGTATCTTAAAAATAAAGCGGGTTATTTATATGAACTTTTTGTCCTAAAATTGGCCCAGGAATCACCCATTAAAATAAGTACATAACTTTAAGTAACACTGTATAAAACAGAACATGTTTACATATAAAAAAAAAAAAACGTTAGAATTAGAATGTTCCAATTTTTTTTTTATTAATTTATTGACGGCCAGTGCCATTTTTTACAAATAACATACAAAATTAAAAAGTAAGAACTATAATATCTAAGACTAAGACTAGAAATAAAACGATAACTAAAGCTAGCATGCATAGTTCGTTAATGTGTGAATAGGTTCTATAATAACAACTTCACAAGTACTACCACTAAACTACAGTATTACACAGACTTTACCCAAACAGCTCATATCTGATACCTTCATTATATTAAAAACACCTTTTAATATACCAGGAGCAATTTGAATTTTTTTGAGCCAGGATCTAAGAGTGGACACAGCGGGGAAGGGGTAGCCTTTTTTTAAAAGCAATCTGTATGCTCTGGGACCTGCAGAATGAATAACGATTGCTTTGGAAATATCCTCAACAGACCATTTTAGGCGAGCCTTTGAACCTTCTGGTTTTTTTAGATGTTCACTGCTAAAAAGTTTCTTAATAATATCTAGTCTCTGTTCCAGATATTTAATTTTTTCTTGAAGACTCTCTCTTAACTTGTCACGATCACTAATTTCAGTGCCTGTTTCTGTATTGACATTGACTCTAAAAAATATCCACGATAAATAAAAAAATATATAAAATTAATAAGATTATTATACTACAACTACTATGATAATAACCATCTTCTAATTAATTCAATTACTACACTTTCATATAATGGAATAATGGACTTTTAGCAAACTATTTAGGTACATGTAATAACTATTAAAGAGCATGTATCTATAACTTACCGCTTTAACATAGATTCTACAATCTCCTTTCTTTTTCTTTTCTGAAGACGTTCTTCCCTGCAGTCCTTGATGGGTTTGTTAGGTAACTTTCTTGTTGGAATGGCTTCTTTTTTTAGGGGTCGGTATTTTATTGGCTTGTACCCAAGTAACTCATGTTTCAAGTTTCGCTCATAATTACTATCACTAAAATGTTGTGAACAAATC
The DNA here is from genome assembly GCA_963920685.1 of Polydrusus tereticollis. Taxonomy (NCBI): domain Eukaryota; kingdom Metazoa; phylum Arthropoda; class Insecta; order Coleoptera; family Curculionidae; genus Polydrusus; species Polydrusus tereticollis. Next base: position 92,102,193 of record OY987329.1, on the reverse strand, counting down.
CGAGAATGTTTAATAAAGTCATCATCGCGTTTACAAACGTTTTTCCATATACCCCCCATTTTCTCGTCTTTTGGAAAGCTAAAGAACTTTCGCCTGATTATCAGTACCACAATCGTACACAGCGCACCTCATTTTATACAATATTTTAAAGTTTTTCAATAAAAAATGTCTTAAATAATAGATAAAAATATTGTGACGTTTGCAGGTTACGAAATCACGTCCTACTCACAAAGTGACGTCACACTCAACAATTGTTCCCGCCCATTCCTGCGCGGTGTCATATCTTCTTTTCTTTGTATCATGGTACCGGATTACCTAAACTCTTGTATATATAACCAAATGAGAGTTGCAGCACGTGGCTACATCTCGTGGCAACCACACGTATCAACCCAACCAGGACAGCGAGAATCCATATAGGTTCAAACGCTGGCAAGGCGGCCCATCGCGAGCAAACTACGTTGGGTGTCGCTGGAAGCCAATGTATCGGTTCAGCCTACCGAAAGCCGAAAATTCAAAAAACACAAACTTATAATAAGTTCGTGCATAGAATTGTCCCCTATCCTTTCCGTCAGACCCAATCCTTGGACGCGTTTCGCCGTTTACGGCTCTTCAGCAAGGCTCCGGGTCTGACGTAAAGGTAAGAGACCTGAAAGTGTTTTCACACAGAAATGCAAATAACCAAATGAGAGTTGCAGCACGTGGCTACATCTCGTGGCAACCACACGTATCAACCCAACCAGGACAGCGAGAATCCATATAGGTTCAAACGCTGGCAAGGCGGCCCATCGCGAGCAAACTACGTTGGGTGTCGCTGGAAGCCAATGTATCGGTTCAGCCTACCGAAAGCCGAAAACTCAAAAAACACGAACTTATAATAAGTTCGTGCATAGAATTGTCCCTTATCCTTTCCGTCAGACCCAATCCTTGGACGCGTTTCGTATATATTGTGTTTATTTGATTGCTCCATTGTGTATTTTATTTTTGTGCTCATGTATTGTTTTATACATATTTTATATTTTGAACTGTTTATGACAATATTTACTTCGGTGATTTCTGCACTGTTTCGGAACAATGCTAACAAGCTAGGCACAACCATCAAAATCACTGCACTAAGAGAACCTGCTGAAAAATCTGTTCCATCCGCTGAGAAGGTGAAGACGTTAGTCTTGAAATGCAGCGGGAATTTTTCTAATCGTCTACATCGAGAAGGGAATACTGAAAGAGCAAAAGTAGGCGAAAATTTTTGAAGACTACGCCCAAATTTCGTTTTTGTCCACTGTTCTAATATTTGCATTAAATAAATATGACAAATTATTTAATTTCACGTCCATTCTTTTTTTATTTTAATGCAAAAAGGTAGGTTTGAGAGAATGTAAATCACGTTCTTTGTTCATGATAATGATATTATGCAGTATCACATTTTTCTTGCTGATGACCCCTCCTGGATCCGCGCCTGGTTCGGTATATTATTTTTATTTATTTGGATAAAACAACTACTGATAAAATAAAAATAAAGTTATACTTTTTTTTTTAGATAAAAAATCTCAAAAAGCAAATGTTGCGTTTTTTTAAAAATATTTTTCCCTTTTAATTACTTGCTAACTATAAACTAACTACAATGAAAAAAATTTGGAGATTTTCAAACCTGTCAAATTAATTCTACGCGGCGATTTTAGACGTTTCAAAATGGCGACAAAATGGTGTAATTAAGGCATAAAATTTGGATGTTTTCTGCAGACCTTTTTAGTTCTCTATTAAGTACCTACTTACCAATAATTATTATGACAAACTTGACAGTCGCTCTTGGTAATTGTATTACGAGAATAAGTTTTAACGCGCCCCACTTTTCTTTTTAATTTAAAAATAAAATGATTGGCCACCAAAATAGTTTAATTTTGCTTTCACCACAGATCTAATAGCTACATACTACATACATTCACTACCCCTAAGCCGTACATTATTTTAATACCATTTTTCTGAAAATATCCTATTACTACTCTTGGCTCTCTCCCGTGTTAATTAAACCCAACATTTTAGTGGTCGGCTGACCACTGTTTTTGAATTTGATTTGTTCATCCAATAAGAAAAATCCACATTTTAAACTTGAAATATATTGAGTAAGATATGAGATTACTTTTACCTCAATTCCAACTCGGTTTTCCATGTCGATACGTGTGTTACCCTCAATTTTTCGGAATGACCAAACAGAATATTCTCTTTAAATTCTAGAGCACTTACCTGAGGTCATAATCTTAAAGAAAAAAAACGGAAGTTTTGTTTTTCAACACTTACTCTTACTTATTTTACACTATATTAGTTCATTTCTATCAAGAATAATCACAAGAACTTTAAAAGCAATAGATCGATATACAAACTCTTTCCTGTCGATGAGTATTAGACATAACCAAAACCTCACTTTAAATTTAGGGGCAGGTTTGACGTTGCCGAGCCTGGGTTTTAATTTCGACACATGGTGTATGTTTGGTTGCCTGTCTTCAGGTCTGAAACAATCTGTCTTTAATACTGAGATTCTAATGGCAGGGTGGGTATGCCGACCCCCCAGCTTGGGTTACTTGGAAAGTAAAGCAATTTATTTTATGGCGCCTGTAGTTTGAGCCACTGGACTTAAGGCAGCGATCTCGAAGAAATATCCTGGAATGACCAAAGGTGTGTTATTTCACAATAGCGCAACGGGCTATTAAAGACGTGTCGCTCAGCCCGAATTGACCGAAATTGGCTTTGAAGTGCTTTCGCATCCAGCATATTTACCCGCCTTACCGAGTAGTAAGCCCCGTACGTAATTACACCTAAGAATGACATAAAAAAACAATAAAATAACGTAACTGAATCTACGGTGAGAAGATAGTTAAAGCAAAAGAAAACAGTTAAATTGTTTCAGAAGATGTTTACTACAATATTATATTCACTTAAAAAATTGTTAACCCACCTTCATTTTTTCATTGTGTTCGTGTACTAACTTAAAATTATTTAATCGATTAAGAGTTGTTTCCTATTTAAAATGTTGTCTGCATTTTTAATTACAAAGTAAAGCACTGATTACATAACACTTTTTAACTATAATTAAAACTTTTATCTGTTTTAGTTTTAAAGGATGCAGCAGAATTGTTCTTACAAAGTTAAGCAAGATTTCTTAGCTTACAATGAAGTACTCTTTTTGTATTCAGAAAAGTTGCTGAATAAGATAATACTTATAAATGAGATTGTAGTTTAGGATTTGGAAGAAAATTCTTCATTTAGAACAAACTTTATATTTTTTAAAGCTCTTAGGGTAAAACCCCCAATTGTTGGCACTGCACCAGTTATTGGCACCCTGGGTTCTTTTTTCAGTTTTTTCTTTATTTGAGTTAATTTCTTTGAATAATGATACTTGCAATTAAATCTACCAACACCGCGTAGCCAAGTGTCAATTTTCTAGTTGATTTCTACTTCAAAATGGCCGCGGTTTTAACGTGTGTTTGTTGTGCTCCCGCAAGAAGTGCAATCTATTAGAAAATAGTGAAGCAGCGACCAACTAATAACGGTGAGTATTTCTTGAAAAAATTGTTTTTATTTGTTGTGTGTGGTTTGTGATTATTGTTAGTGCCTAGTAAGTAATTTTAAATTAATATTGGAAGTGTTATCGTTAATTTTATTAAAATACCAGGGGTGCATAACTGGTACAGGCTTACCCCAGTAGTTGTCATACCCCATTTTAATGATAATAACTGTTTTCGTTTACCTATTAATTTTAATATTACCACCTTATCTGCAACCTACACGGTATTTTATATTTACACATGCCGAAAATTAAGAAAGGAAAAAAAGTCACAAAAAGATATTCCGAGAAATCCGTTCAAAAAGCTTTGGATGAAATAAAAGATTGAGCACCAAAGAAGGAAACTGCTCAAAAATATGGGATCCCAAGGGCAACTCTTCAATTTAGACTAAGCCAAAAATTTACAAACATTGTAAAAGGACCTTGTACAATCCTGACAAAAGAGAAAGAGCAGTCACTAGTTAATTGGATTCTGGAAAGTCAAAGAAAAGGGGTTCCTCGAAGAAAAGAGGGCATTCAGGCATTGTTAAAACATTTTTAGACGCGGTTAAACGAGAAACGCCTTTTAAGAATAATGTACCGGGGAAGCACTGGTATGGAGGTTTTTTAAGGCGACATCCTATGTTAGTGCATTGAACTACAAAAGCAGTAGCAAGTGCATCAGCGAATGTAGCAGAAGCTGATATCAGGAAATGGTTTGGGCAAATAGAAAATTATTTAAAAGAAAAAGGTTATTTTTCTATATTAGAAGATCCTACCCGGGTCTTCAATGGTGACGAAACAGGTTTTCTCTTCTGCCCTAAAATCGGGAAAGTTATTGCCCCTCTTGGTGCAAAAAACGTATATGAAGTGGACTAGGGTGATGCAAAACAAAATTTGACTGTTATGTTTACGTTTTCAGCATCTGGCGACATTACTCTTCCTCTGATAATATACCCCAATAAGTGACTAAATGCAACCATTTAAAAAAGTATTCCAGACCACTATTGGTCTAAGTGACAACGGCTGGATGAAGGTCGAAATATTCGTCGACTATATAAGAAATATTCTGTGTCCATACGTTATTAAGAAAGCAATTATATTGCCAATAATTATGTTTATTGATGGGCATAAAACCCATTTAACCTATGAAGTTTTTACCTTATGCAACGAACTTAATATTATATTAATAGCGCTTTATACAAACTCTACACGTATGTATTCTTCAATCCGCGGATGTCTCAAACTTTAAACCGCTTAAAAATGGCTGGAAAAAAGCGGTATTGGAATAATATGGAAATATTTCAGGTATTTTATTGCAATTTTACCTTAAACTATTTCTGATTAAATAATTTAAACTTTATAACATATTTTATCTATGTTTTAGGAATGCCAACTAGCAAACAAACTGTGGAATCTAGTCCCAATAGTCGCAGATCAGAAACAATTTCGGAAGTAATAGAGGAATCGAAAACAATAAATTTAGAATATTTTCTTCCAAAAGCAAAAAACGCCCGAAAGAAAAAACAAAATTGAAGTTAAAAGAACTTCTTTTGTTATCACTTCCAGTGGTTACAAAAAAGGAATTGAAGAAAAAGGAATATTAAGGAAGCGCCAGAAGAACAAAAAGAAAAAATAGACAACAGAGACTAAAGAAGAAAATGGAAGAACAAGTCTCGTCAAATAAAAAAGGGCAAAGCTGACGAAAAGAAGCCCCAACAAGAAGAACAAGTAATAATAGCAGACACTGATGGTGTGGGGACTGCTAAATCAAGTAAAACTAAAAGAAAATAGCCTAAGGAATCAAAAATGAATAAAACAGAAACAATTTCTGAAGAAATTCGGGAAATCCCTAAAGAGAAGAACAACATCATAAAGAAAACTGGCTTATGCATTTCATGTGTAGTAAATATGACTTTAAAAAAAATTGGTGTAAAATGTCAAGATTGCAACAGAGCCTATCATATTGCTTGTTTAAGAAAAAAAAGGTTTATTACAAGATTTTTGTAGATGCGCTGTTTGCACACTTAAGCTAAACATGCGATCGTAAAAGGTTTTTTCTCAAAATAAAAAATACCTTCTCTACAATTCTGTAAAAAATTTTGTAATAAATATATTTAAGGAAATACCATACTTGTTTATTTAAGTTTATTGAGGTTTCAGCACGCCTATTGAGCAGTTATAACCAGAAACATTTTATAATTGTTGAATGCCAATAGCTCGGTATTCACAGTATGCCAATGACTAGGTTCCTAGTGCCAACAACTAGGTTATTTAAAATTTGTAATAAAACGTTATTTTTTTTTTAGACGAAAGAGCATTTATTATTACAAATACCGAAACCGTTTCTATAAACATCAAATAATAGCCTAAACAATGTTTAAAGCCTAGATTCCCTATAATATTTTTTTAAGATAAAATTATAAAAAAAAGATCCTTAAAGTGCCAATAACTGGGGGGTTTTATCCTATTATAAGAAAACATAATCGAATTCTATAATTTGTGTCAGTGACTCATTGAATACCGGTCATTGAATCTAGGAAGCGACAGAATACAAATCTAAGGAAATGATTTATATTCATAGGGTAATCCTTGCAGCTACAATTACAGTGGACCCTCTGAATGCTTACAATGCAACGTTCTCATATATCTGAAGCGTCAGACCGCAATCAGCTGAAGACATTTAAGGTGTTTACGTAGAACCGGTACTGGGATTCTTCTCACGGAGAAAATAAATGTGGCAACACACACATACCGAACTGACAACTTTGAAACCCTAGAACTATTTGTATCGATAGGGTTTTTGCACCGTTTATTAGAATATTAATTTATTAAGATTTTGTGAGTTTACATTACATCAATTCTGTTGATAAACGAATGTGGAACCAATCTGAGGTGAGTGACCTAGGTCTAAACAATTTTCTTAAGCCAATATAAAAATTAATAGTAATTTTTATTAAGAGTTGCTGAAAATGTGCGGAAATAAATTTAACTTACAAAAAATATTATAACATTCTTATGAAACGTAATCATTTATTATTTTTTGACGCGCCACTGGAATTCATTCCCCTGACGCCGCACAACCCGGAGCTCTTTATAAACGAGCGATGAGTCACTGGCAGAAATTTTGGACTTCGGGTATATACATACATATTTCTAGTAATAGTCAATCATAAACAACAATAAATATTCTGCCTTACCGCAAACAATAATTATACGTTTATAAACCAATTTATATCTTGGAAGGTATAATTTTTTAATTTTCTTTTTTGATTGATTTCAACCTCATTTTCTTACTTCTGTACTTGGGAAATTATTTGAAAAGCGGCAACAAGATTCTATAGTATTTTTCAGCTACGAAAAATTTAAGTTGAGGTTAGGGTTTTATGACATGTGTCACTTTTTAGTTACTTTTATTTTAGGTGTACGTTTATGTTAATTAAGGACCGGATTTAACATTTTTATTAAATTTCAAATTAAGTGTTGCTTTTTGTAAAGGATCAGGAAAGTGGAAAATGTAGGTTCAGAGAACCTTCCAGAGATAACAAAAGCGGAAATCTCAAAATCACTAAATGAGATGAAGAACAACAAAGCAGCTGGGGATGACCAAATTGTTATTGAGGCAATTAAGGCAGGGGGTCATACGTTACTAAAAGCTCTGGCTCTGTTGTTTAACGCGTGCCTCTTCCAGGGAGTAACACCGTCCAAATGGGACAAAGCAGTAATAATAATAATGCACAAAAAAGGGGATATGACTCAGTTGAGCAACTATAGACCGATTAGCTTGTTATCCCACCTGTACAAACTGTTTATGAAAATAATCGCTAAAAGGCTAACATCAAAATTAGACTTCTATCAACCTCCTGAACAAGCCGGATTTAGAGCTAAATATGGAACAAATGACCACCTACAAACCATCAAAACACTGATTGAAAAGACTATTGAATACAATAAACCTTTGATCATGGTCTTCGTTGACTTTGAGAAAGCATTTGATTCTGTCAACCAAAAAGCAATGCTTGGTGCTCTGGCTGAATGTAGAATAGACTATAGGTACACCTCCCTCATTAAATATATCTATGAACAGGCTACAGCTTGTGTAAGGCTTCACGAAGACACGGATACCTTTCGTATTGAAAGAGGGGTTCGTCAGGGAGACACAATTTCTCCAAAGTTATTCACAGCCCTGTTGGAGTATGCATGTAAATCCGTCGACTGGAATGAAATGGGTATTAATATAGACGGAAAGTTTTTAAATAACCTCAAGTTTGCGGATGACATCGTACTTATCGCTGACAGCTTTGACCAGGCACAGACATTGCTACAAGGACTCTTCACTGCTACAAGAGGGGTTGGCCTCAAGATAAATTTTTCTAAAACCAAATTCTTGACCAACCTGGTTCACGCCAAGAATATCTCTGTGGATGGCAAGGACATCGAGCCAGTAACTTCTTACACATATTTGGGCCACGAGATAAAAATAGGTAGGGATAACCAAACATGCGAGCTAGTAAGAAGAATAAGCCTAACCTGGGCTGCATTTGGAAAGCTGAGGGACCTTTTCAGATCAAGTATTCCAATGAGTCTGAAAAGAAAAATATTTGATCAATGTATTCTGCCTGTAATGACGTATGGTGCAGAGACCCTAACGTTAACAAAAGCAACGGTGTCCAAATTGCAAGTTACCCAAAGAGCGATGGAGAGAATAATGTTAGGGATATCGTTACGTGATAGGATTCCTAATGCCACCATCCGCAGACGATCAGGAGTAACAGACGTTGTTGTAAGGATAACCACCCTAAAGTGGAACTGGGTTGGCCATGTAGCGAGGACTAACGACGATCGATGGACAAAGAGAATTTTGGAGTGGAGACCCCGAATACAAGCACACAGAAACCGGGGACGGCCTCCAACAAGATGGACCGATGACATAAAGAGATTAGTATCGAACTGGATACAGGTGGCGCAAAACAGGACCGTTTGGACGGACATGCGAGAGGCCTACGTTCAGCAGTGGACATCAGGGGCTATGTGATGATGATGATGATGATTTTGTAAAGTAATAATAATAATAATAATAATAATATCATTAGTAATAATAATAAAGGTAGTTTAAAATAAATACACTTCTGCTAGTATGTTCATTTCATAGCTACCTTAAATACATCAAATTTACTTGGATTTTTTAACAAATCTTTTTGTTATAAACTATATAACTATTTTAAGTACTATTTTAAGTACTTACTTTTTTACTATTGATGTAGTTACCTTTTCAAATATTTATTACTAGACTACAGTTGTAAATATTCTTTATACCAAACGGGTAAAATTCAAGGGGCAAGTGGACGCAGGATTTTCCACCTTTTCAGGGCTTCGCACCCAAAGAGTCCAAACGAAACCCTATTGTTGTGGTAACTAGGTCCATTCGTCCGTTTATCAAAAACCCTTAATTGCGTAACACGTTGCAAGGCATGCATAGTTAAAAACTAAAATGGACACCCTCGATATATAATAAGATGCGTTTGTGATGTAGGAAGATATGTCGCAATAATTTGAACCGATGCCACTGGACAGCTATAAAAGACCACAAAGTTTTACTTTATTGGCAGTAGTATCTCATAACATCATTAGTTAACATCAACATTAGCGTGTTGTACTTATTGAAATCAGTTTGAAGAGATTTTCAAAAGGTACAGCAATACCAAGTTTAGTACTTAGAGAACATAAGAAACCTGAAAATCAATCAAAATTAAATGAGGTAAGCAAGAAAAGATATTTAATCTGTTTTTAACCTAAAAATTATTTATTTTTTTGATTCTTTATTCTAAAATTACATAATTGAATTTTCTCAATTGGTCCTATGTTCTGTTTTTTAAAACTTCCTCATTCTTATACTAACTGAAACAGACTAAGTAGCTAACAGCAATAAATCATACAAATTCAGTTATTTCACATTTTAAGAAAATTAAACATACTTGCCTACGTGTATACATATTACCAGCATCTAATTGTTGGACGATGCCTTTACTATCAGATGTGTATCTTTAACAAGTAAGTACGTGATAATATTTATCTTCTTGTAATTAGATATATTTCATAGTTTTGTTACAAAAAAAATTAGAGGCACCTACCTATTGATGGTATTGGAGAATTCAATGAAGACTTGAACTTTAATTTCGATACTATATAAAAATATAAATAATTCCTTTATTCTTACTGCCCAATTGGTCCTATGTTCTGTTTTCTAAAACTTACTCATTCTTATACTAACTAAAACAGACTAAGTATCTAACAGCAATAAATCATAAAAATTTAGTTATTTCACATTTTAAGAAAATTAAACATACTTGCCTACGTGTATACACATTACCAGCATCCAATTGTTGGACGATGCCTTTACTATCAGATGTGTATCTTTAACAAGTAAGTACGTGATAATATTTATCTTCTTGTAATTAAATATATTTAATAGTTTTGTTACAAAAAAAATTAGAGGCACCTACCTATTGATGGTATTGAAGAATTCAATGAAGACTTGAAATTTAATTTCGAAACTATATAAAAATATAAATAATTTCTTCATTCTTACTTCCAAATTGGTCCTATGTTCTGTTTTCTAAAACTTGCTTATTCTTATACTAACTGAACCAGACTAAGTAGCTAACACCAATAAATCATAAAAATTTAGTTATTTGACATTTTAAGAAAATTAAACATACTTGCCTACGTGTATACACATTACCAGCATCCAATTTTTGGAAGATGCCTTTACTTTCAGACGTGTATCTTTAACAAGTAAGTACGTGATAATATTTATCTTCTTGTAATTGAATATATTTGATAGTTTTGTTACAAAAAAAATAGAGGCACCTACCTATTGATGGCATTGAAGAATTCAAGGAAGACTTGAACTTTAATTTCGATACTGTATAAAAATATAAATAATTTCCTTATTCTTACTGACTACCTATTTGTATTTGTTCCATTACTTACCTCAAAAATTGGTGTTACTTACAGTTGTGTAAAAAAATATTAAAACTTTATGTTCTTCTGTACCCAGAAAACAAGCTCTTTTTATTTCCTAAGAGGGAACCACCAGCCAATTTTAAAATATATTACTTTTTAACTTAAAATCTACGATTGTTTTCGTAAAAGAAACTAATTGACAAAAAAAAACCTTTGGATCTTCTTGCGAACTGTAAAACAAGGAAATTCCATTAATTTGGAACCAGGTGCCTGATTCTTCTTTCCTTCTTTGATATTTTAAAGTATGATATTATGAAACAAGGTTTTTGTTATCTATCAGTTATACTAACAGCGTTTTAGTATAGAAAAATAAGCGGCTGTTAGAACTGCATATTGCAGAAATAAACTAGTGCCGTTAAATAGCAAAAATGCAGAAAATAATATTTTTTTCACGGATATTCAATAAACAAAGGTTTTTCACTGTTATTTCCTAATAAACTATTTGGCGGCTGATTCCTTTTTCTATATCCATACAAAGCAAATTGTCAACAAAAAAAGTAAAAACAATTTAAAAAATGCCTCGAACATCTGAGGGTGCTACCACAAAAAAACAATCAACAAGGACAAACGAAATAAATAAAATTCGCCCGGATACGATTCTGTATATGCGAATAAAGATCGAACTATGGCATGGTTAATGCTTTAAAGAAAGAAAGGCATAAAGTCATGTCATGTTAGCTGACTCGGATGTTTTTAACAAAACGTAGTTTTGATTTTTCAGTTGCCTTCTTTAGTAACTAGCAAGTGACACATGTCATAACAACCTAACCGCAACTAAGATTTTTTCTTGCTAAAAGAACTATATCAGATTTGTCACAGTTAATTTTTTATTCAGTCTTTATATTTCTCCTATCTCCTAAAAGGCGTATCATATACCGGTCAATTAAAAAATAAACAAATAAAAGTAAATCGTATTATGAAAAGTTATGAAACAAAGTTATTTTCTCTAAAATGTAGGATGACCACATCACGTCAAGAAATCGATTTTTCGTTCTTGCATGACTTCCTGGGTTTGGCTGCGCCTTACACAAGAATTTCTCACAGACACACGGAATAATCTTTAATTCCGGTAAGTGGTAATGAAATATTATACAACGTATCACCAAGAGAGTTTTTTAACTCGCTTGAAAACTGTAGACATTATCATCATAGTATTTTTTTTCATTTTTAAAGTATTTAGGCTTAAAATCAAGAGAAATATGAGAAATCTGAACCATGAACCGGCTTTATAAAATCACATTGTAATAAAAAAACAGTTTTGATGAACCAAATATTAATAAGGCAGTTCATTTTTTATTTAGTCTTTATATTTCTATCGCCTAAAAGGCGCATCATATACCGGTCAATTAAAAAATAAATTAATAAAAGTAAATCGTATTATGAAAAGTTATGAGACAAAGTTATTTTCTCTAAAATGTGGGGTGACCAAATCTAAATGCACGTCCAGAAATGGATCTTGAATCTTATTAGGTGTAAACATATTTTTTCTACTACTTTCCCATATTTATTCAAGAACTTGGAACCAAATTGTTCTTTTTTTGTTTATGCTGTGGTATAACACTAATTTTTAGATAAACTATTATATTGCTTTAGTTAAACCATTGCTAATTGTCCAATTGTCCAAAACAAAATGTTGGTCTTATTTTAGATGGTTAGTGGGACTAGTTTTGGAATTAAAAACAGATTTTGTGTTCTTCGAATTTCGGGTAATTATAAACTAGCATTAGGCTAAGTTGATTTTGTCGCAGAAATGTTATCAATTTTATATTGCGAGCAAATATCAGAAAAAAATTAAAAGGAACAACATACAAGACCGCGATTCTAAAATCGTGCTACAAAAAATCGCGTGATTAAAAATTATAGTGAGGACTTAGCCTTGGAGTTTCAACGTTCGTGGTTATGGGCAATTCCTTACATTTAGAATTATCTGTAACGGTGATAGACATACCTATATACACATTTTTTTCTCTAGTAACTTCTTGCCCGATCTTGTTACACTTCTAGATAATATTCTGTATTAAAACTTCCACATTCCCAGATGCTTGGAAAAAGTTTTATATCATTCCGCTACCTAAAGTTACGACACCCATTGATTTAAAGAATCTGCGCCCTGTTAGTATTTTGCCCGCATTTTCTAAAGTTATAAAAAAGATACTTAATAATCAGATTAAAAGTTATATTGGTTAATGCAGTATTTTGCCCGATGTGCAATCTGGATTTAGGCAGGACTATAGTTATAATACCGCCTTATTAAAGGTAACAGATGATGTTTTTGAGGCAACTGATCGTGGTGAACTAACAGTATTGGTCCTCCTAGATTACTCGAAGGCGTTCGATAAAATAAATCACACACTTCTTTAGCTATTTTGAGCTATCTTGGGTTTCGCGAAAATACTTGCAGTTTTTTGAATAAATATTTAAGTAGTAGAAGTCAGCAAACAATGGCAAATGGTGAGCTGTCCAAATCAAAGAATGTATTGCATGGTGTCCGCAGGGATCAATTTTAGGACCTATACTTTTTGCTCTGTATACATCGTAGTTAATAACGTATATAAAACATTGCAAATCTCATTTTTACGCGGACGACACGCAACTTTACTTTTCTTTAAAGTCTGATGACATTGCAAAATCTAATAATATGATAAATACTGATTTAAGTGCTGTCCTCAGAGCCTCAGAGTCTTATTTTTCGGTAGCTCACGAATGCGTAATTTACATAGGAAAAAAATATCAATTAAAATAAACAATGTAGATTTAGAAATGGTCGACAAAGCAAGAAATCTGGGTGTTATTATCGATACAAACCTGTGGTTCTCCGAGCATGTTACCCTCTGCATTATAAGAGCCTTTGCTAATTTAAAACTGATTTATGGTCCTAACATTTTAAATGAATGTGTGAAAAGACTTCTATGTGACTAGCTGTTTTGTCACACTTTAACTTCGCGGGCGGACGCAGTCTATGGGTCATGTCTGGTGGGTGCAGATGTGTACCGTATCCAGCTTATCCAGAACTGTTGCGTCCGTCTGATTGGAGGTATAAGAGGACGAGAGCGTGGTGTTTTTGCAAAGTTGCGATGTATTGAATGGCTGAGAATGGATGAAAGGCGAGCTTCCCATGCACTTGCTCTTCATAACAAGATTATTTTGAAACCACGCCCTCAGTATTTATATCAAAAAATTAAATTCCGCGATAATGAACATAATCTGGATATCAGACAAAAATCTTCAATTACTACACCTCTGCATTACACAACATATTTTGGAAAATCCTTCAGTTTTAATGTAGATTAACTTTATAATAAGGTTCCTGCCAGCATGAGATTTTCTGCTGACAACAAATTTAAGCTATTAATAAAAAAGTAATACGAAATTTTGTTCCTTATTTAATTTACTCTCGATAAAATTATACGCAAATCAGGTTAATTATATTTTGAGTTATATTTTGAATATAGTTCATATTTTTAATAATGTTAAGTACTTAGTACTTGTTACTAAAATATTACTTACTATAGAAAATATTATAACGTTACTTTGGATTTATAGAGTTTGATTTTCTGTCACTTGGTTAATTAGTTATTTACTACAGTAATATGACATATAAATTATAAATATCTATAAATGTAAACTAATTTGTTGGATTTAGTATAGTGAGTATTAATTACGTACTATTTAAATATATCATAGTGGTTGAGTGAGGAAGCTTTGCTTTAACTTGGCAGTTTGTAATTTAATTATTACAATAAAGTGATTAGTTATTATTATTATTAATATTATTATTATTATTAATATTATTATTATTATTATTATTATTATTATTATTAATATTATTATATATGATTTATTGATATTTGGAAATGTTTACACTTCTGTTTTAGCTAGACAATTCAGGACATTCACACCTAATCCAATAACTTATCCATAAATGTTCAAAGATGTTCATTTATTGCAAAAAAACTATTTTTTTAAAATATTTTAACCATTTTCTTCTCGCATGTTTCGATGCTGAATTGACAAACTTATTCGTATGCAGATGTTAAAATAACTTATTATTTTCAGTATTATAGTAAACTAAAGTAGGTATTAATATTATTTATAAATTCCAGTTAAGTAAACTCTTGTTTACAGCCCCGTTATGAACAATAAACTGTATAAATAAATGTGCTGATAAAAGTTTCACCGAGTTTTATAAAAGAGTGTTTGGGTAAATTATTTATTTTTGTTGCAAAGCGACTATTAAAGTGAATTAAATCACTCGGGTTTTAATACCCATTACAAATGTGTCATATACTTTTTGAATAACAAAATGTTGGAGGTTTCATAGAATAATATATAATAAATTTAACAAAACAAAATATTAACTCATATATAAAATTTTATTTTTCAATTTGTTCTAAATAATGTTAAAACAATTCTTGTTTGTAAACGCCTGTTTTCCTTTATGTTAAAAAATCTGGGTTTTTGTTGTTTATCCGCTTGGGTTACTAAAACATAATCGAAATCAATGGCCCATAAAATGCCTTGATAAATAGACAGCTAAGAGATATTTATCAGCTGATCAAATATCCGTTTAGGCTGCGTATATCTGTTTGCTCTATAATAAAATATTAAATCAACTGTAGTCTTGAAAGCTTAAATAATATCACGACCGAAACAGTGTGCGATGCCCTAACAGAATCAGGGGTTCACAACTATATCTGCCGTTGAAAAGTCTTCAACGCTGGGCCTCGAAATGTGGCTTGCAAAATAACCAAGGAAAAACGAAGCTAGTTCTGTTCACACGCAGAAGGGTGATCGAGAACTTTAGACTTCCAGTCCTGGACAACAGTACTTTAGTGCTAAAAGAAAGAGCAAAGTATCTGGGACTGATACTTGACTCCAAGCTAAACTGGGACATGAACTTACAAGAGCGAGTCAAAAAAGCGTCAGTTGCGTTCTATGTCTTCCAAAAAGTGGGAATTGAAACCCCATATAGTACACTGGATTTATAAGGCCATTGTAAGACGTATACTGATCTATGGTCCTGGTCTGGTGGACTGCTTTGGAAAAAGCCGTACACACAAAGAAACTAAGGAAGATACAACGGGCAGGTTATTTAGGAGTAACTGGTGCCCTTAACTTCACATCGACGGCGGCTTTAGAAGTGATCTTACATCTGCTGCCCGTAGATATTTATGGAAAAGTATGGCTGTCAAAAGTGCTTTACGACTAAAAGTTAAAATGCTGGAACGAAACGAACTACGGACACAGCAGTATACTAGAGAGATATCCCGTCCAAAATTTGCGAGAGTGGACTGATTACATCGTATCACTAGCAGACTTCGGTGAGAGGTTTTCTGTGCTTATTCCGACTAGGGAAGAGTAAGAAGTAATCAGTTAACAATGAAGACGGATAACTTGATTTTCACAGACGGCTCAAAAATGGACTACTGCTGCATTTTTCAGGCGAAAGTTATGGCAGCGGATAAAGCAGCAAAAATCTTGCAGGAACGTTCAGACCTAAGAGCAGCTGCGTCAATAGCAAACTATATAGATCGTCACGCAGCGATAAAGGCAATTTGTTCCAACAACATTAAATCAAAACTAGTGAGGCGATGTCGCAACAATCTCCGCATTCTTGATGGCCAGCATCAAGTCACTCTGTGTTGGGTTTCTGGTCATTACAACACAGATTGCGATGAGGCAGAGAATACCGTGGCTAGACCACTGCGATCGGTTAAAGAGGAGATAGATCGCATAGCCAAACAACTTACAATAAACAGATGGACAGAGCTAACAGCCTGTAGGATCTCCAAGCAATTGTGGCCTCTAGTTGATAACAAGAAATCCGCAGCGTTATTACAACACAGTAGGAAGAACCTCAGAAATATCACTGGCGTGGTTACCGGACACTATCTTTTTATTATACATGCCGAACTTATGCAAATACCAGCTAACGACTCCTGCAGAAGCTGCAGAGACGAAGAAGAGGAGGAAAGTATTTAACACTTCTTGTATGAGTGCCCTGGCCTTGCGGGTTTATTAACAGTAGTGGCTGGTTCGAGTGAGCTGCCAAGATTCTTCTGCATTTTACTTCGTACTAGCCATCAGGGAGCTCATGCTGATAGATTTCGCGAAATACATATGGCATCACAACGGTCCTTATAGGACTACGAAAGACTGTCTGGACATACCAGAAGTCTGTCACTCTAACCTAACCTAGCCTATAGTCTTGAAAGACTACGAAGGCATAGAAGATCAGTCAGGATTTTGAGCAGAAAGATCTACCAATGATTTTATAATATAAGGGGGAGCAGAATGAGAAATAGAAATATACTATAACATAAAACATCGTTGTAAGAAGATAATGAGGTAAAGATAGCGACGTGAACCATATATTCAATAAATAGATACTGCCCTAGAGAAATGGAAAGAAGCTATAACAATATGCGTATACTCTTAAATATCAAAATTTTATATACTCTGCAATATCGAAACAGGAAATAACATAAAGCAATGCTAGGAATACAAATGACATTATACGGAAGACATAACCAGACCATACCACCGATTAGCTTGCGCACAAACTTAATTGTGTGCAACGTATCTTTTGATAAATACGAACAGGAGAATAGATAACAGGACCAAGACAAACATTTACAAGATAAGAATCGAACCAGTAGTGACATTGGTATACTGGTATTGATACATAAAGTTGCAAGTTTTTCAAAACGAAATGTTACGAATAATAACAGACATGCACATGGACACACTAAACTAGTTTTTGGATAAAATAATAACAAAATATTACGCACGGACAAACCTATCGGATAATATACTAATGACAAGTAGAGAGAAATGGACAGAGCGAGATCAGGTGGTGCTGGTGGTGCTGGTGGTGCAACTAACCCAGGTGGTGCAGGTGGTGCGTTTTACGATCTAACCCAAGTGGTTCGGTGGTGCGTTTTATGATCTAACCCGGGTGGTTCGGTGGTGCGTTTTATGATCTAACCCGGGTGGTTCGGTGGTGCGTTTTATGACCTAACCCGGGTGGTTCGGTGGTGCTGTTTACAAAATAACCCGAAATTAAACCCGACTTTTTACGACCTAACCCGGATGCTTTCATGAGGCGGCTTCTTATCTAACCCTAACTTGAACCTGAATATTTATAAACTGACCCGAGATAAAACCCGACTTTTTACGACCTAACCCGGATGCTTTCATGAGGCGGCTTCTTATCTAACCCTAACTTGAACCTGAATATTTATGAACTGACCCGAGATAAAACCCGACTTTTTACAACCTAACCCGGATGCTTTCATGAGGCGGCTTCTCATCTAACCCTAACTTGAACCTGAATATTTATGATCTGACCCGAGATAAAACCCGACTTTTTATGATTTAACCTTAGTGAAACACCGCTGCTAAAGCGGGATAATTAAATCCCAATTTTTATAAGCCATCCTTAAACCCAACTTTTTACGATGCGACCTGAGTCATCCTTAAACCAGACTTTTTATGATTTAACCTTAGTGAAACGCCGCTGCTAAAGCGGGATAATTAAATCCCAATTTTTATAAGCCATCCTTAAACCCAACTTTTTACGATCCGACCTGAGCCATCCTTAAACCAGACTTTTTATTATTTTCCCTTAGTTGAAACGCCGCTGTTAAAGCGGTATAGTAAAAAACATTATTTATATTTTCTATCTTAGTGAAACGCCGCTGGTGGGTAGTAAAGCGAAATAAAACCCTAATTTATATGGTCTAACAAGATAAGTATATTAAGGCGGCACATTTGTCACCCCGCAATAATTATTTATACCTAAATAACCCTCTCAAACCCTCTGCCGACTCGATTTAAAAAGAAAGGGACATAAACCTTTATTTATTATTCCGAAGGACCCTCATTAAAATTCAGTAGCATATCTAATAATTGATTCCAATTTTTGCACCACTTATATAAAATACAATAAAATAATTACCATCTAGAACCATTAACTAGAGATTTCTTTGTACTGGAAATGGATAAATTATAGGACTATCTTGTAATGAGAACAGAGTAATAAAAAGTAAATAAAACTTAAATACGTATAAAATACCAAGCAGGTATAGATACTATACAACTTGTGTTCGCCATCAGGTAAAAGCCCTCATAATGCTTTTATAAAAATTTCGGATAATATCATAATATAAGTAAATAGGCTACAATTTCAGGAAAAAAGTAAAAAAAAATTAATTCACAGTGTAAAATTGTAGTTAAATGGATTGTAAATACGAAATAATATAAAAAGCTACCTTTTGTTTGCGATGATGTATGCACAATAACTCTATATTATTCGGTCCTTAAACTGAAAATACCCACTAGATAGGTATCATAAGCTGTATTTGTCATCAGGTAGAACCCCCAATAAAATTATGAATATCAGGCGTAGGCAACAATAAGCAAATCACGTTGGTTTTTTAATTTATTATTAATCTGGCTAACTTAAGAAACTCACAATATAACGACCATCCAAAAAAAATCATAATACATTACTGGGTGTGAAAGCAATTGCGCTGCAAAATAAAGTGTATACCGACTCTGAGGTAGTTAATTAAAATCCCAATTAGCGTTAAAAAAAAATCAATTAGATATTTACTTTAGATATTTTAATAAAAAAATTCAATATTCTCACCAACATTTAACTTTTGAAATTAGCATAATAACAAATCCTCTACAATGAATTAAACAAACGCATACATAATTTTAAAATCACATAATAAGAATATAAGCTAAAATCTAACAAGTTCGGACTTCTCGAATGACGTCAGTTTACATCTGTAGAGAATACACAACCCTCGAATCATAAAAAAATGGTCAAACTTTGTCGGCAAATACCCTTCTATGATGTAGGGGAAGGACAGGTAACTCGAGATGTTTATAAAGAACATTATTTGCTTATTTCTAGACTCTTAAAAATTAGATGCAATCGAACAATAAATGTTTTCATCATGTATATTTATCATTAACACATTACCTTCGACATACGTAAATTCAAATTGATAATTACTTGTCTTAGTGCTTTTTTAGAAGCTTGAATCATTGCATATAACCGTCTGAGGGTACCCAAACTTCCCCTAACATATTTCTCCGTAACCGGGGAAAAAAGAGGTATAAAAAGTAAAATAACAACTCCAAGTGTCTTTGCGAACAATCGGCAATAAAATAGAGTATTTCAGTTTTTAATTTTTCGTAAATAAAAGTTGGTTAGATTAATAGTCTCTGTGAATATAATAACATAAACAAAGTGATATGCCGTAAATTTAGGAGTACAGTATAAATTATGCCTCTATTAAAATATACCGCAATAACTAACTACCAAAGGATTTTTGATATTTTGAATATATTTGATGCTCATAGCATTATCACATTTCCAAAGGCTCTAAATTTTAGAAAAATGTTCTAATAGAATATGTCTATCAATATAAAGTAAAGGTATTGTTAGGTTTTTTTAAAAAATACGACCTACAACAGTCTCTGCTACAGCATGGCTGACTCTGTAGAAACTTCTGTGAAACCATAATAATTATATCAATAATCGAGTTGTCCTTATGATAATATTTTCTTCCAATATCCGACTCCACTATCCATAAAAGTTATGTTAGAAAATTCATAATTGAGCGCATTGTAATTTTTTAAAAAGAAATTCACTTCACACACAAAGATGTAGCCATTCAATCCATGAAAATAATGCAAGTCAGTATGCGTATGTTATGGCTAACTGTTTAAATGTCTATTCCTTCCACGTTTATCGGAAGAAATACTTTTTTTATACTAGTATTTTAGTTGAAAATAAGATCATAAATCATCTATACAAAACAAGCGTCCCTTATGGATTTGAACGAAAATCATAGATTCGACTATTTTCATGAAAAATAAATCTAAGTACGGAATAATGCAGGAAGATTATCTATTTTCTTGGTTTAGAAAGTGATGTAGTTAAGATTTATAACTTAGGAATAAATAAATTATTATTAATCTTTTCGACCTATTTCTCTTGCATATTTAATTTCTTTGATAGTAAGAACTAATCTTTTTATTTTACAAAGTAAAAAAAAAGCTAAAGATCGGCGTTGTCAGTCAGGTATAAGAACTGATTTAACACGATGGTTTTTGTACAAACGTTCACATACAATTGTATGCTTTTTAACCGATTGTGTTGGAAAAAATGACGATTTATAGATTAGATATTTAGACGAAGAGCTAACCTTCTCAATAAACTATTGATTATTGCCCTGCTAGCTAGACAACACTTTTTATGTTAGTCAAAAAAAAAAATTTTTTTTTTTCGGACGCTATTACAGATTTCATCGTTAACTAACAAACATTAAGACCAAAAAATTAGCGTGCAAGATGAAATGTATAGGTTCACTTCATTTCTACATTATTTTACAACTCTCAATCGCATTAAAAACAAGATCGAATAAAAAATAACTTATGACATATGGACGAAAAATGTTTTTCGGGCTATTTAGGTTAGCGACCGCATTACGTCTGAAATACTACATTTTTCGAGCTTATAACATAATTTACTATTTTAACGTTAAAATAGGGGAAATGATGTATCGAAATGCATACTTTTTTTTGTCGGTCACGAGATTATAGTTTCTTTTAAAATGAACTCTAATATTTACAACACAAATTATCCTTTAAGCCACTTTAGTTTAAAACTCGTCTGTCGCTTTCCCTATATTGTGAGTTTGATTAAAGTATAGCGTAGTATATATTTAGATGAATTTCGCAAATGTTGAATACTTTCAAAACTGAAAAAGCCGCCCTTTGCAATAAATATCTCCGTAGAGTTAGGTACCCTGCAGATTAAGGGTATTTCAGCGGATAATCATATACAAATTCAAAGATTTTGTCTATTTTAATGGATTAACAAACAATATCTATAGGATGACTTTACTGATAAAAAAAAAATAACAAAAATCTATTAAGTCTAGGCTCACATGAAATTCCATAAAGAGCAGCTGCATAGCCTTATCACATCAAACTATATTTTTATTTCGTTCTATTGTCAAAAGTCTGTGTTTAGGAGATTATCGTTCATTTTAAAATGAACTCTAATATGTACATCACCATAAACTACCTCTTAAGCCGCCGTAAAAATACACTTTTCGATTTACCTCTATATTGATTTTCTAATATTAAATATCTACAATAGTCGAAATTCGCTCGCTAATACCTATGTATGCAAGGTTTCTTCAAAAAATGACAATTTTGTTGTTTAATGGCTTGAAAAAATGGAAAAAGGAGGTTTTTGCATCCATTTATTTCCAGATGAGTGTTAAAAATACTTATAAAACTCGGTATACCGAAGATCAACCATTAATGAGAGGGTTGAGTCCTGTTTGCCAAATCCTGATTTATAATTTGACGTTGGCAACGGTACAATTTTTTAACATTTATCATAAGAGGCGTATATTTTTGGGGCTTAGATCTACCAGTTTATCCACGCCCCATTTATTGTTAGTGCTTTAGTAATTTTACTTTCCAATTATTTTTTACCAAAACGCGTAGTTGAAACAGTGTCTATATCAGACGATATAATAAATTTTAAGGATTAATTTGCTTACAAATACACTTCAATTTATTTAGGCTAAAGCAGCCAGACATATACTGGAACTACGAAAACCCTATTACAATTTGGTTGCCTAGAGAAAATTTTGTAAAAAACATAGCTTTCTACACAAATGCTTGCACATTATGTACCTATCATTTTAAGATACCTGGCGACATCAATGTAAGCATTGACATAATGACGCAAGATATAGGTAGGTACTAGAATATTCAAGATTTCTATTAACGATACACTTCAGCATACATGCGAGATGTCATTAATGTCTACGGAAGGCTACAGACATACCAGCTATTTTTACATGGGATTCCATAGACTTGAACGCTTCTTGTTTAGAAATATTTGATGTCATCTTGAGGAGTTCCGTATTGAAGCATCAAACCTACCTGCCAAATAATTGACGAAATATGGGATATCATAAAATATGTCCCCCATCGAACTAAATGATCCTATAAACCAGCTTCACAGACCGTAATTTGTGATGCTAACACGATTAATACGCAATAGAACAAGATTAAGAAACAAAATTTAAAGTAGCTCTTTATCACACGAAAATAATTAAATAATTTACGGTTACAGAACAATAATTATTTTAAAAAGCTGTATAACTAAATATATTATGTTATTAGGAATATTCTGTCTAAAGTAACAGCTGATCTTAGTCGAAAATGAGATCATATTATTGATTGTTGAATTCGTTAGGTATGAAATAAAATTAGAGATTTCGTCTATTTTTTTCACGATTAAAAAAGAATACCTCTATTTAGCTAAAAATGAAACGATTACAGTGGTAGATTAATTCACTTTACCAAGCATGTAAACTACTAATTTTGCAATAAATATCTTCTATATTTCTAGGTAGGTTTACTCGAAAATGTTGGGCTATTTTCATCAAAAATCCCGATACGAAATTGAAAAATTTGCCTATTTTTGTCGGTTTACAAAGTGATAGTGGAATATTGATTTGATCAAAGAACAATAATTATTTTAAAAATGTTGTATAATTAACTAAATGTCGGTGTTATCAGGCAGGCAAGAAGTTATTTATCTGAATCTTATTTGTACCATTAGCGTTTATATACAAATGTTAGTGGTTTTCAAAAATTGATATCTCGGAAATTATTAGGTTTAGACTTATAATACGCTTATTAAAAAATAATGACTACTTTATGCAAAATTCAAAAATATTATAAGATGTAGGATATCCCAGTAACTTAACCAAAGATTTTCGGTCTTCGTAAAGCTTTATACGTTTCTTCAGCGTACCAAACATTCACTTTTTTTAAATATTGACATCGGGTTAGGATTCTGAACATAGGATTAACATCACTCCAATAGTGAACATGTTGCGTTGTCACAGTTCCATTCGTCGAAAAGTAAACAAAACCGTTTGAGCTACGTGGGGAATAAATAAAGTTGGCTTGTTGAAAAATTTTAATATTTATTAAGGTAAAAGACTATAAATATATCGATACAACACTTTGGCATTTCTAATACTACAAACATGAATATCTAAAATGTGATATTTAAAACCATCAACTCTCTCTCCCTTCTCTAATTTTGGTACACCAATGCTGTCTTCTAAGTTTATAATATATGGCGTCCTGCAGTTTAATTCCAAAAATGTTTTAACTAAAAATTCCTCTTTAACACGTCCTTTAACGTAAATAATGTCTGCGTCTATCAGATTGTTGGATATGATATTATGTAGTTCCTTGTAATCGGTATCACCATAATTATAAAGGATACCATGATGATTTCCAAATAGATATTTGACTTGTTTCTTGCAAGCCTTACTTAAGGTGTCGAATGGTTTAACTGGTTTAAAAAAGTAACTTTTCATACTATTTCCATCATAAATAGCCAATTCTTTCGCGTAAAATTCAGGTATGTTAAATCCTTGAATATCGACTACAACGAACTTCATTGTCTGAAGACTCAAATCAAGCAAGTATATTTTCATATTTTTATCGCTCTTAAGTTCGATTTCAAAAGCACACCCCCACTTTTCGATAATTTCACAGTCTTAGCACATAGATCTTATATTTTTATTTACGATCAATTCATCTTTATTCGCCAATCGTCTCAAACGAGTCTGCTTTTGAAAGTAATATAACCTTAGTATTCAGAAAATATTAATAATATCGGAGC
Organism: Polydrusus tereticollis; assembly: GCA_963920685.1. Classification (NCBI taxonomy): domain Eukaryota; kingdom Metazoa; phylum Arthropoda; class Insecta; order Coleoptera; family Curculionidae; genus Polydrusus; species Polydrusus tereticollis. Next base: position 92,077,882 of record OY987329.1, on the reverse strand, counting down.
TTAAAACATCCTTGACACTAAAAAATCATTGTGTTTCCTAACAAAACCCATCATCTTGTCTATTTAGCTTGCTTTCCTATTGTTTAGCAGGTTAAATAAAATTATTATTTCGCTCTTTTTGTCGGTACTGAATCGTTAGGGGAATACGTTTCTAGTTCTATAAGAGAGACAGTTAAAATTTATGTAAGCAATCAAAAATCCTACACTATGGGCTACTTAGTTAAAATTTCATATTTCCTTCCTGGATCAGGCAAAATTTGTGATGTGTCGGACAAAATTTATAAAAATACGAAAAAAAAAATGCTGGATGCATTTTTAGCGTGACTTTCTATTTAATACCATCTAATTTCAAGCTATAATTCGGTTGTCAAAATGAGAATAAAATAATTTTCCCATGGTTTATGTCATCTTAAAAAAGTCAAAAGGTTATATTCTGTAGAGGGTCAGATACATTCAAATTTAAATATTTTCTCCAAGAAGAATTTTAAGATAGTATTATAGTAAATAAAAATTCTATACCTCCAATATTTCTTGGAAACATATCGTGTTCTAGCGACATAACCCAAAAGTACCTCTATTCAGAAACGCATCGTACTTTTCTTGTCAATAATTGTCTCATTGTCCCATCCATTACATTATTATAATCTTAAAGCACCTGTTACCAGCATTATCTGTTTTTATGGTTTTCATAAAACATAGCGATTAGCGATGAAAATTAAACGAAAACTTAATAAATAACTTTTTTTTTCAACTGAAATAGACTGATTTTTGATGGAAAAATGTTACTTATAACTAAAAATGAATATAAGACATATACGCAATGATATTTAGAATAAATCAATGTTTTCTAAAATTACTATGAAATATTCACAAAATCGTTTCGTTATAACCAAAGCAGCAAGGCTTGCAGATTTCGTATAGAGTTCAAACGCGATACTGAGATGATCTTTTTTTTTTTTTATATTTTTGTTGAATAATGCACCACTACGTTGTAAGTACTTGAGAGAGGACTTTCTTGAAAAATCCTCAAATTTCTCTGCAATTTTGTTCCTTCTAGAGTTAAATTCACACAGAAAACCCCGTATTCTTATCTTTCAGGTTGGTATATTAAAAAGGGCTTATTAGTATGGTTTAGAAAACAAGCAATATTAATTAACGGATGTTTTTTCGTCGTATGAAGAGTTGAAAAATTTTTTTTTTCCACTCCAATGGTTGCGATGCAGAGAGTCGGGTTTCATCATAATCTTTCAGGGTAGCTCAGGTTTGATTGCATGTAGAGAGTCGGGTTTCATCATAATCTTTCAGGGTAGCTCAGGTTTGATTACATGTACTAAGGTTAGTGCTCCTTGCAATCGGTTTCAGGTTTGACGCGCCCCCCTCAGGTTTGTTCAGGTTTCTCAAACGTTTGAGAAACCTGAACAAACCTGAGGGGGGCGCGTCAAACCTGAAACCGATTGCAAGGAGCACTAACCTTAGTACATGTAATCAAACCTGAGCTACCCTGAAAGATTATGATGAAACCCGACTCTCTACATGCAATCAAACCTGAGCTACCCTGAAAGATTATGATGAAACCCGACTCTCTGCATCGCAACCATTGGAGTGGAAAAAAAAAATTTTTCAACTCTTCATACGACGAAAAAACATCCGTTAATTAATATTGCTTGTTTTCTAAACCATACTAATAAGCCCTTTTTAATATACCAACCTGAAAGATAAGAATACGGGGTTTTCTGTGTGAATTTAACTCTAGAAGGAACAAAATTGCAGAGAAATTTGAGGATTTTTCAAGAAAGTCCTCTCTCAAGTACTTACAACGTAGTGGTGCATTATTCTACAAAAATATAAAAAAAAAAAAAGATCATCTCAGTATCGCGTTTGAACTCTATACGAAATCTGCAAGCCTTGCTGCTTTGGTTATAACGAAACGATTTTGTGAATATTTCATAGTAATTTTAGAAAACATTGATTTATTCTAAATATCATTGCGTATATGTCTTATATTCATTTTTAGTTATAAGTAACATTTTTCCATCGAAAATCAGTCTATTTCAGTTGAAAAAAAAAGTTATTTATTAAGTTTTCGTTTAATTTTCATCGCTAATCGCTATGTTTTATGAAAACCATAAAAACAGATAATGCTGGTAACAGGTGCTTTAAGATTATAATAATGTAATGGATGGGACAATGAGACAATTATTGACAAGAAAAGTACGATGCGTTTCTGAATAGAGGTACTTTTGGGTTATGTCGCTAGAACACGATATGTTTCCAAGAAATATTGGAGGTATAGAATTTTTATTTACTATAATACTATCTTAAAATTCTTCTTGGAGAAAATATTTAAATTTGAATGTATCTGACCCTCTACAGAATATAACCTTTTGACTTTTTTAAGATGACATAAACCATGGGAAAATTATTTTATTCTCATTTTGACAACCGAATTATAGCTTGAAATAAGATGGTATTAAATAGAAAGTCACGCTAAAAATGCATCCAGCATTTTTTTTTTCGTATTTTTATAAATTTTGTCCGACACATCACAAATTTTGCCTGATCCAGGAAGGAAATATGAAATTTTAACTAAGTAGCTCATAGTGTAGGATTTTTGATTGCTTACATAAATTTTAACTGTCTCTCTTATAGAACTAGAAACGTATTCCCCTAACGATTCAGTACCGACAAAAAGAGCGAAATAATAATTTTATTTAACCTGCTAAACAATAGGAAAGCAAGCTAAATAGACAAGATGATGGGTTTTGTTAGGAAACACAATGATTTTTTAGTGTCAAGGATGTTTTAAGCTCCGATATTATTAATATTTTCTGAATACTAAGGTTATATTACTTTCAAAAGCAGACTCGTTTGAGACGATTGGCGAATAAAGATGAATTGATCGTAAATAAAAATATAAGATCTATGTGCTAAGACTGTGAAATTATCGAAAAGTGGGGGTGTGCTTTTGAAATCGAACTTAAGAGCGATAAAAATATGAAAATATACTTGCTTGATTTGAGTCTTCAGACAATGAAGTTCGTTGTAGTCGATATTCAAGGATTTAACATACCTGAATTTTACGCGAAAGAATTGGCTATTTATGATGGAAATAGTATGAAAAGTTACTTTTTTAAACCAGTTAAACCATTCGACACCTTAAGTAAGGCTTGCAAGAAACAAGTCAAATATCTATTTGGAAATCATCATGGTATCCTTTATAATTATGGTGATACCGATTACAAGGAACTACATAATATCATATCCAACAATCTGATAGACGCAGACATTATTTACGTTAAAGGACGTGTTAAAGAGGAATTTTTAGTTAAAACATTTTTGGAATTAAACTGCAGGACGCCATATATTATAAACTTAGAAGACAGCATTGGTGTACCAAAATTAGAGAAGGGAGAGAGAGTTAATGGTTTTAAATATCACATTTTAGATATTCATGTTTGTAGTATTAGAAATGCCAAAGTGTTGTATCGATATATTTATAGTCTTTTACCTTAATAAATATTAAAATTTTTCAACAAGCCAACTTTATTTATTCCCCACGTAGCTCAAACGGTTTTGTTTACTTTTCGACGAATGGAACTGTGACAACGCAACATGTTCACTATTGGAGTGATGTTAATCCTATGTTCAGAATCCTAACCCGATGTCAATATTTAAAAAAAGTGAATGTTTGGTACGCTGAAGAAACGTATAAAGCTTTACGAAGACCGAAAATCTTTGGTTAAGTTACTGGGATATCCTACATCTTATAATATTTTTGAATTTTGCATAAAGTAGTCATTATTTTTTAATAAGCGTATTATAAGTCTAAACCTAATAATTTCCGAGATATCAATTTTTGAAAACCACTAACATTTGTATATAAACGCTAATGGTACAAATAAGATTCAGATAAATAACTTCTTGCCTGCCTGATAACACCGACATTTAGTTAATTATACAACATTTTTAAAATAATTATTGTTCTTTGATCAAATCAATATTCCACTATCACTTTGTAAACCGACAAAAATAGGCAAATTTTTCAATTTCGTATCGGGATTTTTGATGAAAATAGCCCAACATTTTCGAGTAAACCTACCTAGAAATATAGAAGATATTTATTGCAAAATTAGTAGTTTACATGCTTGGTAAAGTGAATTAATCTACCACTGTAATCGTTTCATTTTTAGCTAAATAGAGGTATTCTTTTTTAATCGTGAAAAAAATAGACGAAATCTCTAATTTTATTTCATACCTAACGAATTCAACAATCAATAATATGATCTCATTTTCGACTAAGATCAGCTGTTACTTTAGACAGAATATTCCTAATAACATAATATATTTAGTTATACAGCTTTTTAAAATAATTATTGTTCTGTAACCGTAAATTATTTAATTATTTTCGTGTGATAAAGAGCTACTTTAAATTTTGTTTCTTAATCTTGTTCTATTGCGTATTAATCGTGTTAGCATCACAAATTACGGTCTGTGAAGCTGGTTTATAGGATCATTTAGTTCGATGGGGGACATATTTTATGATATCCCATATTTCGTCAATTATTTGGCAGGTAGGTTTGATGCTTCAATACGGAACTCCTCAAGATGACATCAAATATTTCTAAACAAGAAGCGTTCAAGTCTATGGAATCCCATGTAAAAATAGCTGGTATGTCTGTAGCCTTCCGTAGACATTAATGACATCTCGCATGTATGCTGAAGTGTATCGTTAATAGAAATCTTGAATATTCTAGTACCTACCTATATCTTGCGTCATTATGTCAATGCTTACATTGATGTCGCCAGGTATCTTAAAATGATAGGTACATAATGTGCAAGCATTTGTGTAGAAAGCTATGTTTTTTACAAAATTTTCTCTAGGCAACCAAATTGTAATAGGGTTTTCGTAGTTCCAGTATATGTCTGGCTGCTTTAGCCTAAATAAATTGAAGTGTATTTGTAAGCAAATTAATCCTTAAAATTTATTATATCGTCTGATATAGACACTGTTTCAACTACGCGTTTTGGTAAAAAATAATTGGAAAGTAAAATTACTAAAGCACTAACAATAAATGGGGCGTGGATAAACTGGTAGATCTAAGCCCCAAAAATATACGCCTCTTATGATAAATGTTAAAAAATTGTACCGTTGCCAACGTCAAATTATAAATCAGGATTTGGCAAACAGGACTCAACCCTCTCATTAATGGTTGATCTTCGGTATACCGAGTTTTATAAGTATTTTTAACACTCATCTGGAAATAAATGGATGCAAAAACCTCCTTTTTCCATTTTTTCAAGCCATTAAACAACAAAATTGTCATTTTTTGAAGAAACCTTGCATACATAGGTATTAGCGAGCGAATTTCGACTATTGTAGATATTTAATATTAGAAAATCAATATAGAGGTAAATCGAAAAGTGTATTTTTACGGCGGCTTAAGAGGTAGTTTATGGTGATGTACATATTAGAGTTCATTTTAAAATGAACGATAATCTCCTAAACACAGACTTTTGACAATAGAACGAAATAAAAATATAGTTTGATGTGATAAGGCTATGCAGCTGCTCTTTATGGAATTTCATGTGAGCCTAGACTTAATAGATTTTTGTTATTTTTTTTTTATCAGTAAAGTCATCCTATAGATATTGTTTGTTAATCCATTAAAATAGACAAAATCTTTGAATTTGTATATGATTATCCGCTGAAATACCCTTAATCTGCAGGGTACCTAACTCTACGGAGATATTTATTGCAAAGGGCGGCTTTTTCAGTTTTGAAAGTATTCAACATTTGCGAAATTCATCTAAATATATACTACGCTATACTTTAATCAAACTCACAATATAGGGAAAGCGACAGACGAGTTTTAAACTAAAGTGGCTTAAAGGATAATTTGTGTTGTAAATATTAGAGTTCATTTTAAAAGAAACTATAATCTCGTGACCGACAAAAAAAAGTATGCATTTCGATACATCATTTCCCCTATTTTAACGTTAAAATAGTAAATTATGTTATAAGCTCGAAAAATGTAGTATTTCAGACGTAATGCGGTCGCTAACCTAAATAGCCCGAAAAACATTTTTCGTCCATATGTCATAAGTTATTTTTTATTCGATCTTGTTTTTAATGCGATTGAGAGTTGTAAAATAATGTAGAAATGAAGTGAACCTATACATTTCATCTTGCACGCTAATTTTTTGGTCTTAATGTTTGTTAGTTAACGATGAAATCTGTAATAGCGTCCGAAAAAAAAAAATTTTTTTTTTTGACTAACATAAAAAGTGTTGTCTAGCTAGCAGGGCAATAATCAATAGTTTATTGAGAAGGTTAGCTCTTCGTCTAAATATCTAATCTATAAATCGTCATTTTTTCCAACACAATCGGTTAAAAAGCATACAATTGTATGTGAACGTTTGTACAAAAACCATCGTGTTAAATCAGTTCTTATACCTGACTGACAACGCCGATCTTTAGCTTTTTTTTTACTTTGTAAAATAAAAAGATTAGTTCTTACTATCAAAGAAATTAAATATGCAAGAGAAATAGGTCGAAAAGATTAATAATAATTTATTTATTCCTAAGTTATAAATCTTAACTACATCACTTTCTAAACCAAGAAAATAGATAATCTTCCTGCATTATTCCGTACTTAGATTTATTTTTCATGAAAATAGTCGAATCTATGATTTTCGTTCAAATCCATAAGGGACGCTTGTTTTGTATAGATGATTTATGATCTTATTTTCAACTAAAATACTAGTATAAAAAAAGTATTTCTTCCGATAAACGTGGAAGGAATAGACATTTAAACAGTTAGCCATAACATACGCATACTGACTTGCATTATTTTCATGGATTGAATGGCTACATCTTTGTGTGTGAAGTGAATTTCTTTTTAAAAAATTACAATGCGCTCAATTATGAATTTTCTAACATAACTTTTATGGATAGTGGAGTCGGATATTGGAAGAAAATATTATCATAAGGACAACTCGATTATTGATATAATTATTATGGTTTCACAGAAGTTTCTACAGAGTCAGCCATGCTGTAGCAGAGACTGTTGTAGGTCGTATTTTTTAAAAAAACCTAACAATACCTTTACTTTATATTGATAGACATATTCTATTAGAACATTTTTCTAAAATTTAGAGCCTTTGGAAATGTGATAATGCTATGAGCATCAAATATATTCAAAATATCAAAAATCCTTTGGTAGTTAGTTATTGCGGTATATTTTAATAGAGGCATAATTTATACTGTACTCCTAAATTTACGGCATATCACTTTGTTTATGTTATTATATTCACAGAGACTATTAATCTAACCAACTTTTATTTACGAAAAATTAAAAACTGAAATACTCTATTTTATTGCCGATTGTTCGCAAAGACACTTGGAGTTGTTATTTTACTTTTTATACCTCTTTTTTCCCCGGTTACGGAGAAATATGTTAGGGGAAGTTTGGGTACCCTCAGACGGTTATATGCAATGATTCAAGCTTCTAAAAAAGCACTAAGACAAGTAATTATCAATTTGAATTTACGTATGTCGAAGGTAATGTGTTAATGATAAATATACATGATGAAAACATTTATTGTTCGATTGCATCTAATTTTTAAGAGTCTAGAAATAAGCAAATAATGTTCTTTATAAACATCTCGAGTTACCTGTCCTTCCCCTACATCATAGAAGGGTATTTGCCGACAAAGTTTGACCATTTTTTTATGATTCGAGGGTTGTGTATTCTCTACAGATGTAAACTGACGTCATTCGAGAAGTCCGAACTTGTTAGATTTTAGCTTATATTCTTATTATGTGATTTTAAAATTATGTATGCGTTTGTTTAATTCATTGTAGAGGATTTGTTATTATGCTAATTTCAAAAGTTAAATGTTGGTGAGAATATTGAATTTTTTTATTAAAATATCTAAAGTAAATATCTAATTGATTTTTTTTTAACGCTAATTGGGATTTTAATTAACTACCTCAGAGTCGGTATACACTTTATTTTGCAGCGCAATTGCTTTCACACCCAGTAATGTATTATGATTTTTTTTGGATGGTCGTTATATTGTGAGTTTCTTAAGTTAGCCAGATTAATAATAAATTAAAAAACCAACGTGATTTGCTTATTGTTGCCATTGAGAATTAGGGTTGTAAAATATTTAACAATCCCATATTTTTATGCTCGTGTTGAAAATAAGTTAAGATTGCTACTTTGATGCCTACGCCTGATATTCATAATTTTATTGGGGGTTCTACCTGATGACAAATACAGCTTATGATACCTATCTAGTGGGTATTTTCAGTTTAAGGGCCGAATAATATAGAGTTATTGTGCATACATCATCGCAAACAAAAGGTAGCTTTTTATATTATTTCGTATTTACAATCCATTTAACTACAATTTTACACTGTGAATTAATTTTTTTTACTTTTTTCCTGAAATTGTAGCCTATTTACTTATATTATGATATTATCCGAAATTTTTATAAAAGCATTATGAGGGCTTTTACCTGATGGCGAACACAAGTTGTATAGTACCTATACCTGCTTGGTATTTTATACGTATTTAAGTTTTATTTACTTTTTATTACTCTGTTCTCATTACAAGATAGTCCTATAATTTATCCATTTCCAGTACAAAGAAATCTCTAGTTAATGGTTCTAGATGGTAATTATTTTATTGTATTTTATATAAGTGGTGCAAAAATTGGAATCAATTATTAGATATGCTACTGAATTTTAATGAGGGTCCTTCGGAATAATAAATAAAGGTTTATGTCCCTTTCTTTTTAAATCGAGTCGGTAGAGGGTTTGAGAGGGTTATTTAGGTATAAATAATTATTGCGGGGTGACAAATGTGCCGCCTTAATATACTTATCTTGTTAGACCATATAAATTAAGGTTTTATTTCGCTTTACTACCCACCAGCGGCGTTTCACTAAGATAGAAAATATAAATAATGTTTTTTACTATACCGCTTTAACAGCGGCGTTTCAACTAAGGGAAAATAATAAAAAGTCTGGTTTAAGGATGGCTCAGGTCGGATCGTAAAAAGTTGGGTTTAAGGATGGCTTATAAAAATTGGGATTTAATTATCCCGCTTTAGCAGCGGCGTTTCACTAAGGTTAAATCATAAAAAGTCTGGTTTAAGGATGACTCAGGTCGCATCGTAAAAAGTTGGGTTTAAGGATGGCTTATAAAAATTGGGATTTAATTATCCCGCTTTAGCAGCGGCGTTTCACTAAGGTTAAATCATAAAAAGTCGGGTTTTATCTCGGGTCAGATCATAAATATTCAGGTTCAAGTTAGGGTTAGATAAGAAGCCGCCTCATGAAAGCATCCGGGTTAGGTTGTAAAAAGTCGGGTTTTATCTCGGGTCAGTTTATAAATATTCAGGTTCAAGTTAGGGTTAGATAAGAAGCCGCCTCATGAAAGCATCCGGGTTAGGTCGTAAAAAGTCGGGTTTAATTTCGGGTTATTTTGTAAACAGCACCACCGAACCACCCGGGTTAGGTCATAAAACGCACCACCGAACCACCCGGGTTAGATCATAAAACGCACCACCGAACCACCCGGGTTAGATCATAAAACGCACCACCGAACCACTTGGGTTAGATCGTAAAACGCACCACCTGCACCACCTGGGTTAGTTGCACCACCAGCACCACCAGCACCACCTGATCTCGCTCTGTCCATTTCTCTCTACTATGACACACTCACACACTCGCCCCACCAGGCAAAATACAGACTCCTCCATGCCTGGATCCCACCTTGAAGATAATAACCAAGACACCCAGAAACTTTCAATTCAAACCCACTCTACAAGCTAAAGCATGTCATGAAATAAGCAAGGCTGAATAAAAACCCTACCTAAAGATATTTAAAAAAGAAGACCGATAAAGAAAAGGAGTAAGGAACATTGTTCAACTTGAAGCATAAATATGTCATCATGAACAAGACCATCTAGAGCAGAATAACAATGGAGAGAAGATGATAGGAGAACTCTCGGAAAGAGTGGTCTAACGTGGAATTGAAGTTTGGCAGATTAACAAGAAATGAGTACTAAACTCCCAGGCACAAAAGTAGACTATCATCGAAGAGCAATAATAATACCAATGAGAGAAAACACAGAAATAAGGAGTGGCATAAGGAGATAAAAAGATATCAAAACACATACAACAAAATAATTGATGTGATATGTCAAAGAACGATATTCAACGGATACCATCAGAGAGGAAAGTCAGAGGAATACCACGTAACAATACTTGGATATATGAATAGAGAGGCTTGAGAAACTAGAACTGAAAGGCAACCTAACTTGTGAAACTAGATACACATACTATATATATCTTTTAAAATTTGATGCATCTGCATAGTAGCCTTCTCTTTTTTTAATAGATAATTTTTATCGCACAAATTATACTAGTTTACGTGAATATTAAATTAAGATATCCTATCCGGACAAAAAATATACGCTGCAAATCAGTTGTTTAACATAACTTGATGAAATAAGCTATTATGAGCAATTACGTACTGTTGATTATAATAATCAGTAACATGCACCATTGGAGAATAATTTTATAATAAAACTAATTTTTACTACAGGTATCACTTATATTAGCAAATTACAAACATATCTCTGGGCTTACATTCAAAATAGATAGATTATCCATTTTGGATTAACCATTATACAGATGAGTTGCTATAGGTAAACATCTGTTAAATTATATATAATTTAATTAATTTCCTGTCCCCAAATAGATATTATAGGAGGTTATTATGGATCCTTATTTATAAGCTTTGTGTAAGCTCAATCAGCAAACAAAAAAAATATCATTTAAGCGAACTTAATTAGGGATAGTAAAATAAATGGCGGGTGTGCTTTTCTTAAGGGCAATTAAGACAATAGGATAAAAAAAGTTAAAAGAAACATACCTAATTATAAAAAATATCTCTACCTCTCTGAGGATCAAATGTACTCTGTGTGCACACTGTTCCAACGTCATACGATACCATGCTTTAGCAACCATGGCGACTAGTAGTTCCTCCGATGAGTGGGATCAAAAATTAGAAGAGTGTGCAATAGCTTAATTTCTTTGAGCAGAGAGAAATACAAGAACATATTTAATGCATCCAATAAATTCAGAACGACATTTTCATGGACAGTTTCACAAGTTAATTAGCCTTCTTGAAATAGATGGATGGATGGCCCATTACCTGAGCAAGTTTTCCCCACGCTTCTACTCTCAAATTCTGGTCCCTATTGTGCCTGCATCGGAACTAACTGTATTAATAGAATTATGTCCATTCCTGCCGGCATTTTATGCATTATGATTCCATCTTAGCGTGCAAACTGTTGAGGCGTGATCCCAGACGCAACACCACACTACGGCACAATTTATATATACCGGGTGTCCACGGAAGGTGGCTCGCGCCTATAACTCTTTTGTTTTTAAAGATAATTGAATGAAATTTGGAGGATTCGTATACAATATAAAACTGCATTTTTTTACGGGTGATTAAACTTTATAGAAGTTCCGGTTTTACCGGAAGGGACATAAACTTTCGATTTTTCAATGAGACACCTGGTATATTTTTACTTTCTTTCAATCTATATGACATTCTAAATACAACCATGTGTCATTTGTCACCTCTTGTCACAGAAAAAAAATAAATAAAAGATAAAAGAACTAATAATCTACATCCACATATCTATTAATTTTTAGTGTTGCAGATGTTCAAAGTGACCTCCATCTTGTTGCTGATATAGCCCTACTTTCTCTGCTCTCGCTCTTGAAACGTTTCCTAACTGCTGTGGTGTAATTCTATGAATACCTGCCCTTACTTTCTCCTCTAATTCATTTCGTGTGGCAGGAGGTACATCATAAATCGTTTTTAATAGAACCCCATAAAAAGAAATCTAGAGGCGTAAGGTCAGGTGACCTGAAAAGAATGAAAAAGAAATAAGTCTTAGTAAAGGTATAAACTCAAAACAATCCTGTTTTACCTAACCGGTCAACTAACTGTACCTTTATTTCCAATCCAGTTTTCGTTGTACGATTCGTTCAAATATTCTATAACTGCCTCATGTTGTGTGGTGGGGCACCGTTTTGTTGGCAAAATAGTCCGACTCGATTTACTAATGGTATCTCATCCAACAACTCCTCAATTTCTTGCGTGAGGAAACCTAGATATCTCTCCCCTGTTAGCGAACCGTCAAAGAATATAGGGCCTAAAATTCTGTCCCCTAAAATCCCAACCCAACAGTTAAAACCAATTCGTTCTTCAAAATTTCCCTCCTGCATCAAGTGTAAATTTTCGTGGGACCAATATCGCTTATTATTTCCGTTGATTCTCCCAAATTAGTGAAACTGCTTTCGTCAGTATAAACAATTTTATATGGAAATGTATTATTCTCCAAATATTTTTCTGAGAATCGATTGCAATACTCAAGTCTCTCTTCATTATCGTTTGGGTACAGATGCTGATGTAGTTGGTATTTATATGAATGGTATTTATGTTTATTTAAAATATTGCCGGCAGAAGACTTACAAATGCTACATTCTAACGCGATCTCCCTGATGCATTGATATTTACTTGCACGTATACCAGAACATTTATTTCTATTTCTTCACTTACAATAATTGGATCGTTTTCATTATTATTAGGCTCATTTCGCATTTTCTGAACCAGTTTTGGATAATAATGTCGGGTTGGGTGACGGCGTTCAGGATATCTCTGTGCGTAAGCACGTGCAACATCGGTTGAGTTTTAACCACACGCTCCAAAAACTAATAACATATCAACTTTTTCGCTCCTTGTGTAAATATTATTATTTTCCATGATTTTTAAACAATAAAGTACACAATAACTACCTAATTTACTTTTGCAGAAGCGAAGTTCCATAAGATGTTGACATGTCAATTATTTACAAGACATTTTAACGTTTTTGTTTTTATCAGTTGTGTTAGTCACAGGCTACTCGATTAAATCTTATTTTATTCTCAAAAGGCGCTTTATTTTAGAAAAGTCGTACATAACGTGACATTGAGGAGTATTGACACTATGGATGACGCTTTTCAACAGGATCTGTTCTTTTTCAAACAGGTCTTAATATGGAACAGGTTGAAACAGGTCTTAATATGAAACAGGTTGAAACAGGTATGAATCGATAGGTTTTCCTGTTTCGATGAAATAGTTATCTAATTGCAATCGCAGTCGTCTCGTTTACTTGTTGCCATTCCAGTTATACTGTTCTGTTGCAGCAGTTCAGTCGGACAACCTCTTATCTGTTTTGCGACTCGGATCTTTTGCCTCGTCTGCTGCGGCGCTCGGTGCATAAACGAGAACCCGTGGCTTGGCCTGCGCGGTGTTGTCGATGTTCATTATTTTTTAGAAAATACACAAAAATTAAAACATATTGTTACTTTTTATAACAAAAATATTAAATGAATATAAAATAAAAACTCTTTCGATAAAGTCCATAGTATCAGTACACATTAGTACCTACACAATAAAAATATTAATAAGAAGAACATACAAATAAAAAAATCATCCTTGTAACAATAAAACTATTAAATACATTAGGTTGTACCATAATGATAAGAATACATAGGTATTTATAAACTAAGTGGAGTGAACAACGAAAACTAGCAAGTATGGGTAGTTAAATTTCTCAAAATGTATAATAAATAATCAAATACAGTAGGTATACTAATTAGCCAATAATGATGTTTTTTTTTAATATTGTTATCGAAGATTTATAAGATATTGGCAATTTGCACATATTGCACTGTTCATTTGTTTTATCGACGACTGTAAAAAAATTTCACACTGAGCTACTCTTATTACGCATTGTTAAACTTTTTATTAAACTCATTATAAATTTAATTTAAGTAAAAAAAAACTGTTGTACTTATGTACTTAGTTACTTAAATAGTCGACATTAATATAGACAGTCGACACAACACGATTTTCTACATACGACGTATAAAACATAAATACTAAATACAACAAAATGAAAACAAATAGAAAACAGCGGAGTCCCTAAAAACGAATATTTTAATTCTACTTTAAACGCTTCTCTGCTATTAACGCGACAACCGGCAACCTTGTTTGGAACAACGGACACCGCGTGATCGCAACAGGATAAGAACAGCGTCAGCCGCCAGCGTGAAACAAGTAGGTACAATTAATTATCTACGTTTTGGAACAACTCGGAACTGAATTAGGTACTTTTTAAAACTGAAACAGGTCATACCTGTGATTAAAAAAGCCCTGTTTTAACCATCCCTACTTGACACCATTACAAAAACCCAACTTTGATTTACCATATTTCACTTTTTTCCTTAAAAAAAAATCCTAAAACTTTTATATTTAGCACCACCCACTTTCCACTGCAAAAAACTCACATTACGTGATCTATTATATGGCATTAAAGTAAAAAAATCTCGTTACAGTGGGACCAAATTCGCTTAATTTGGTTTTATTAAACCGAAGTTCTATAGTTTCCTCCTCCACTACTCCACTATTCATAAAACTGAAATTATTTAGAATTTTTTAAAGGTTATAATTCAAACATTTTTAATGTAACGTGAACCAGGCAAATTAAATATATGCCCTTTCCCAATTAGTCATATGTAATACGCTGCCTAGCCACCAACCTAGAAAATTAAAACATATTTCCAGCACCTTGTCCTGGCCAATTTTTTTATAAATATTTTTTTCCCGGAGTTGTGCGTTTAACGGTTTCTGAGATATAGCCGGCGTACTCTCTTAGTGGGGAGCAAGGTGCATGCTCAGAAAAAAATAAAACTTTACAATAGAAACTGGGAGACCTATATAGATTTCTTCTACTAGAAACCAGCATAGCAACATTATCGGTAAAAGGCTAAATTCAAAATTTTTACTTTTTAAAATATTGTCAAGCATAAACGGGGGTTGTTCCCGCTTAGCTCCTTGACGTGTTCTTATGGCCTTACTGGGCACTTGTTCCAAGGGGGAATAATCAAACAACAGGCTACAAAACTGTGGCACCATATATTCCATAAACGTTACATCATCGAATAAGGTAGTCCAGCATGTCTCAAGGACAGCGAAGAGGGTCGTGCCGAAACGGTATCAAGTTAGTACGTAGGGTTTGACCCAGTTTATGTAGCTAAAGGTCTCATCTCCGGCACTTACTGGAGTCTTTATACCCAATAAGTGCCGATGTTTATTTGTATAAATTTGATATTGACTAACCCAGTGGTTTAGTATCTCGATATACAATAGTTTAAGTTTGTAAAAGTGTGGACAACGTCGTTCAGATGACAATATTATTGAAATTAAAGAGAAAATGCTCATTAAAGCTACATTATTAGTTTTATCCTCTAAACAATTTTAACGCTTCCAAATTTCATTATTTTAGTTAGGATTAGTTAAAGTTTTAATAAAGCTTAATTTCTATTTATTTATTAACCGGGTAAAAAATTAATTACTCATGTAATATGGACGGTGTTATGCAACAACCGTCTAACCCACACTTCTTTCAAATAACGTTTTATCATCGAAAAACCTTTCATATGAGTTAATCAACGATAAGCAAAAATGATCTAACCAATATTTGGTATCTAGTGTCATCATGTCATGTCAAATGTAAGTAATTTTCCTAAGCCACAATTTCTAAATGTTACTATACCGGGTGTTGCATCGTCAAACGGGACATAGGAAATCCGATGTAATTTTAAATGGGGTCAATTATTGGCTTCCCTAATTATTTTAGAGAAAAATTCTATTTAGGTTTATTAAAGAGCACTAAAACCCACATTCAAAAGAATAACTTTATATTTTTTTGATGAGCCCGTTTACGGGTTATCGCCGATTTCTTTTTAACTATTTCTCCTTTTTATGGCCCCGTATTTGCGGGCACCAGTCAAGGTAAAAGATGACTGTCAAATAAAGATGTCATTTTGAAATGTGTGCCTTATTGTTATAACAACTCGTACATCGAAAATATTAGCCATGAATTCCACTTCTGAAGAAAAAATATTGATGATTAAATGGTATTATCAAGGAAATAGTTATCAAAATGTGTCAGACATGTATCCGAATAGACCGATACCTGCAAAATCTACAGTCGAAAGGACTATCAAGAAATTTGAGACAAAAGGCACTGTAATAAATAACTGCAGATGTGAAGAAAGGCAGGAACAAAGAAGAGATGCAAGAAATGATAGGGACTTGCAAGTTTTATTGTGCGTGGAAGAAAATGATGGGAAGATCAGCACAAGGAAACTTGAGGATGACATAGGATTAGATCACACCACAGCGTTACGAGCTTTGAAACGACATAAAAATTATTCATACAAATATGAAAAGCACCAAGAGCTAAGAGATAGGGACGAAATACGATGACAGGAGTTTTGTTTTGGTATGATGGAAAGAGCAAACATGGATAGGGAATTTTTAAAAAACATTTGTTTCGCTGTCGAATGCACATTTACCTTAAACAATGAATCCAATGTTCAAAATTATCGATATTGGAGCAAAGAAAACCAACACAGGTTTGTGGAAACAAGGACGCAATATCCACAAAAAGTTAATGTATGGGCTGGGATTTTCGGAGAAAATATTATCGGGCCATTATTTCTTACACGAAATTTAAATGCAGAATATTTTTTGGAACTACTTGAAGATCATATTTTACCTACTTTACATGATGCCGCCAGGGAAAATCAGGAAGTTTGGTACCAAATGGATGGCTGCCCGGCACATAGTACCCTGGCTGTCCGGGAATATTTAAACCGTGCTTTTAATGGAAATGTTATTGGCTTAAATCATACAGTAAATTGGCCAGCCAGGTCTCCTGATTTATCGCCAAATGATTTCTTTCTCTGGGGCCATTTAAAAAACAGGATATACAAAGATAAAAAATACCCAAATGTAGACGAGTTAAAAAATGCTATTTCTGCCGAATGCAATAGAATTTCAGTTTACCAACTAGCGAATGTAAGAAGAGAATTTTATGATCGCCTCGGTTATTGTCTAGCAGTCAATGGAGGAATATTTGAACATCTCCTTAAATCCTAAAGTTCTAACAATTTAATAGTACCTACCTATTAATTAGTAAAATATTGAAACATGTAAAATGTCATAATTAACCTTGTAATTGGATACTTTATTTTAGTTTTATTCAGATTAATTTGTACTCATAAATACACCTTTAATATTTTCGATGTACGAGTTTTTATAACAATAAAGCACACATTTCAAAATGACAACTTTATTTGACAGTCATCTTTTACCTTGACTGGTGCCCGCAAATACGGGGCCATAAAAAGGAGAAATAGTTAAAAAGAAATCGGCGATAACCCGTAAACGGGCTCATCAAAAATATCTAAAGTTATTCTTTTGAATGTGGGTTTTAGTGCTCTTTAATAAACCTAAATAGAATTTTTCTCTAAAATAATTAGGGAAGCCAATAATTATTGACCCCATTTAAAATTACATGGGATTTCCTATGTCCCGCTCGACGATGCAACACCCGGTATAGAAATTTGCAACAATGGTCCATCCCACAAATCCCCCGTATCTGTGGGATAGACCATTGTAGAAAATTTCTCAGTGCGCATACTAGCTTGTTTATCTTGTTGGGGTAAATAATTATTTATTTATAAACAGTAAGAACTTTGTTGGTGTGTTTTGTGTTCCACGCAGTAAAGGTAAGCTAATAAAGCCAAATAGATAAAAAACTACCTATCGACAAAACAAAAAAAGTAAATAGTAAAACATAACCTAAATGTTCTTTACTTTAACCTGAAGTTTAAAGTCCCCCACAAGGACACCTGCCGAATATGTGATACCCTTTCAATTAAGTTCTGCTGATAATTTAAAAAAAAACGGAATTACAAGTCGCACATTTAAAACATTTACAGATTGCAGAAGAACTACGAGCCCAAATGAAGTCTGATATATTTCCGTTACAGGAAGATGAAACAGTGGAAATTTTAACGTTCGATTTACAGAAAACTCACGCTATCCAAAACTACCAACTTTGGCATTTTCGTTGCAAGCTCCAATAAGGTATTTTTAATGTCTGGTTCTTGTTTGCGTCAATCTATTAATGAAAATGTTAAAACACCCGTTAAAAAATTGAATTTGTGGTCGAATTCATGTGGTGGACTAAACCAAAGCATAACATTGGTCTTAACGCTTAGCCACGTCTTACAAAATCACACATCGCTTGAAACAATTACATTAAAGTTTTTGCTGTCCGGTCATAGTTTTTAACCTAATTACTCGCATTTTGGAGACGTAGAATGCTCTCTAAAAACTCAATAAAGACTTGTCGCAGAAATAATAAGTTTATTGTTAATCGTATAACCCCTTAGGACATGGTATCAGTAGTAAACCTCGAAAAAGCTATTACCAATCGCAAGACTTATGTTAATAAGGAAAACATAAAATGGCTTAAGTTACATGAAATCACCTTGAAGAAAGAAAATCCTAGTATTTTATGAAAACCCATACAATGGACTATGTATACACACAAGTTAATATTGAAAAGGCAGGAAAAGGACGAAACCCAGTTTTAAAAGAGGTAGATCTACCTCCTCTGTGGTCAGAAGGTAAAGCACTATCTGTGGAAAAATCAAAGGTCAAAAAGAAATTTTTAAACTGGTTCCGCAAGATGATACCTTTTCTTAATTTCTTAAAAACTGTAGAAGGGCAAGATTTTGAAGAAGATATTGATGGGATTGGTGCCGATATAGATTTTGAAATAAGTGATTTACAGAAGTCCCAGTCAAACAATATAATATGTAAATGTTGTGTGTTGTAGAGAAGGCGCAGTCCTATTTTTTATTTTAATGCTATTACTTTTGTTGTTTATTGCAAAACCAACAACTGTTGATATTGAGTTTTGCATAAACCATTTAAACCTCTTTGACATTGTTTTTTTCTGTCAAAAAATTATTATTCTTTTTTCTTGGGTATACAGGTCCACGGATAGGGTTTACAATAGCACAATTGGATGAAAAATTTCACTCTTCGGGAAAAAGTCATTCTTGATAAAAAGTTTTGCTTGTAATCAAAATGCAATTCACGAAGAGAAAATGTTGATTTTTTATACAGGGTTCGAAAAAACTTTAAAAACATGATTTTTCTCCAAGAGTAAACTACCTTTATTTTTCATTTTTGACCAAAATGCCAATTAGAAAACTTATTTAGAATAACGTTTGTAATTTAAATCCGAAATTTAAAATAAATCTTTGATTTTTTTAGTCTTTTCAGTTTTTAGAGGTAAATAAAATTTTTTTTTTGGATAGCATTAGCGGTCGAAATACATACATTATCAATGACTTTATATCTTACAGAGGGGCATCAAAAAATTTCAAAAGCTGATTTGTGGTGTTACCAGAAATATGAATTTTGAATTTCACAAATGAAATGACCCTGGAAATATCACAACAAAGTCTTAAAATAACAACAAATAATAATTTTATAATTTGCTATTCAAACACCCCCCCCCCCCCTTCACATTCAACACATTTTTCCAGCTGTAAACGAATGTGGTCAAAACTTCTTCGAATTTCTTCAATGGAAATTGTTTAAACAGCTTCAACAATTCGCTGTTTTAGAAATTGTAGTACACTAATTGTTTGAGGCGCCCCCAAAGATAGGCATGTGAAATAGTTAAATCGGGACTCCTTGGGGGCCACAGAACCGGACCATTTCGACCAATCCATCTGTGGCCAAATGTATTATCAAGCCATTTCCTCAATTTAATTGCGCAATGCGCAGGGCATCCATCTTGTTGAAAGTACATTTCGTTCCTAAATTGGAGAGGCAATTCCTCTAGGTTGTCAGAAAAGAAGGTTTCCAACATTTCAAGGTAACTCTTACGGTTACACATATTTTCAAAAAAATATGGGCCAATAATGCCATAATGTGAAATCGCACACCAGACATTTACTTTTCTGTAATATGGTCTTCCAGCAGGAATTCTAAAATGGAGATTATTTTGGCTCCAGTATCTAATATGCGCAGAAGACACTTTCCAGTTTGTTGAAAAGGTCGATTCATCGGAGAACATGATAAGTTTATGAAAATTACTGTTTCCACTTACAATTTTGTCTCCGACCCAAAGACAAAAATCCAAACGATTGGCTTCGTCTCCTTCTTCCAACGTTTGATTAAAAGTTGGCTTAAATGGGAATATTTTGTTTGCCTTTAAAATATTCCGAATGTAAGATTTTTTTACTACATCAAGTTCTTGAGCTCGGTTTCTTAATGAAATGAATTATCAGCAACAGACTGAAATACGATTAGGGAAGCTGCGTCATTCTGATTATAGTATTTTTTTTTTAATTGGAAACTGAACCAGTTCGCTGAAATTTTCTTAATAACTTATGAAGTCCCATTTTTGAGACGTAAACGTTAGGATATGTTTGATTAAATTTCTCTATCACAAAGTTGTAAGAACATTCGCTCGCACCGTAACATTGAACTAAATAAACCCTTTGTTCCAAGGTCAACATTTTCAAAACACATCAAATTCTATTTGACAACTTCAAATTTGCCCCATACGTAAACCAAAGTAATAAAAAGGTAAAAAAAAGTCCTTGTTTTACAAAAGATGGTAGGAATGCATTTAAAATTTTAAAATAAGATAGACACCACCCATTACGAAAATAGTGTTTAATAAAATTTTATATTAATATTTTTATTGAGCAGCAAAATTTTCATTTACCTCTAAATATTGAAAACACTAAAAACATCGAAGATTTATTTTAAATCTCGGATTTAAATTACAAACGTTATTCTAAACTTTCTAATTGGCATTTTGGTGTAAAATGAAAAATAAAGGTAGTTTCCTCTTGGAGAAAAATCATGTTTTTGAAGTTTTTTCGAACACTGCATAAAAAATCAAAATTTTCCCTTCGTAAATTGCATTTTTATTACAAGCAAAACTTTTTATCAGGAATGACTTTTTCCCGAAAAATGAAATTTTTCATCCATTTGTGCTATTGTAAACCCTATCCGTGGACAGTCTGTATATTTAGTTTTTCTGTTTATTTTTTAAAGGTAAAAATAAAAATAAAAAGTGTTTCTCAACAATTGATTTTGTTTTATTTGTTTAATCCTTAAAGCTAATTATCTCGGAATAACAAAAGTGTTGCTTAGCCCATTGTTGCATAGCGCCGTCAAAATATTCAGGAAACACAACCAACATTTTTACACATTTAAAAGTATTTCTTTTTATATCACCTAGTCATTAAATAAATAATTTAAAACAAAGAAAAATTGAAGCAGCTATTTTCTCTGTCTATTTATACTTCATACTACTACAACAGTGTCATATTTATATATTGTCGCAGCGAAGATATTACTTTTCAAGGTGTCATAAAGAACAAATAAACTAGAAATATGGTTGTGATAATAAAACTCTTGACAGAGCTGAGCACCTACTTTAGCTGTATCACATTTATTAAAAGTTAATTTGTTTGTGGGCATTGTAGACAACAGTATAATAGACACTTTTTCTCTTTTATCCAATAGCGAAATTAGAGGAAGGGTGCGCGCGGGAGACGCCCACTGGCAATTTCGCTCTGATGATTTTAAAATGTATATAAAAATGTGCAAAGACCCAGGTACTAAAAAATAATAAACGAAAATTAGGAGAAAACATGTGCAAGTTTTAACTTTAAATTCTAATCACGAAAATTTTATTTAAAATTCGAAATCTTAATTATTTAGATGTTATATCGCTGGTATTTCCAGATAATTTTACTTTACTTCTTGCTCTTTCATGTACAGGGTTATCCAACCAAGACTAGACAAGGCGATTTTTTGACTTTTCCTGTACTTTTATAAAAAAAAACTGAAATAGCCATCTTAAGTCATTTTCTCCCGCGAATTCGAATATCTTCAGCAAAAAACAATTGAACATCAAACAAAAGTACTAGGGGTCACTTTGATATTTTTTTAAATGGTATGCCGTATTTTTAATAAGCTTATTCGATTTCTCATATAAATTTTGATCTAAAATGTTGGATTTTTAATTCAAAAACGCCTTTTTTCTTCAGTTTTAAATTCGGAAAATGTTAAAAATCAAAAAAAAAAAAAAAAAATAAATTAAAAATCCAACATTTTAGATCAAAATTTATATGAGAAATCGGATAAGCTCATTAAAAATACGGCATCCCATTTAAAAAAATATCAAAGTGACCCCTAGTACTTTTGTTTGATGTTCAATTGTTTTTTGCTGAAGATATTCGAATTCGCGGGAGAAAATGACTTAAGATGGCTATTTCAGTTTTCTTATAAAAGTACAGGAAAAGTCAAAAAATCGCCTTGTCTAGTCTTGGTTGGATAACCCTGTACCAAAGGAATGCAAGTAATCACTAGAAATTTGTTTTTTATATAAGGATATGTTTAACAAAACTCTATATTTCCTCTTAATGAACATCAAAAATAAAAACACCTCAATTGTAGAAGCATTATTTTTATCCACACAGAGGGCAATTAAAAAAGTATTTTTTCAATGCCAAACTTTTTATTAGCGTCTTCTCAGGAAATTCTAAAAGCTTTAGAAATTCAAACTTGAAATTTCGACTTTAAAATTAAGATTTTAAGTTATAAGTCAAAATTATAGCATTTGTCCAATACTCCAGATTAAACTCAAAATTTTATAGCTGAATAATTCCATTTTAAATTATTGCGCTGTGGTACTCCCACGTCTTCATAAAAATAAATACTGCCACTGCTTAGTCCTAGTTAGTGATTGGTTGAAATTTTCCATTAGTTTACAAAGTTTAAATATCTGGTAATATTTAGGTCCTAAATGATATACAGGGTGTCCCGAAATTAGATGGCCAATGAAAAAGAGTGAAATCTGCATCTGAAAATAATACTAATTTGTTTAATAAACAAGTATCGGAAATTGCATCTTAAGGAAGCTACAGTTCCTAATAGGGAACCCATAAAGAAGGTATTTTTCAGATTATTCGCAAACAGTTAAACATGGAAACATGAATATTTGGTATTTTAGGAACAAAAACAAAAATAACTTTTTTCTAAGTTAATGTTTTGCATTTTTTTTTCTGGAATAATGAAAGTTTAGGGCTTTCTGGCAAAAAAAGGTACTCCTGATGTACTTCGCTCAGATACACCATTTCTGAAACAAGAGTCCTTAACGATAACATTGTTTAGCAAACACGGATCAAATTAAAATTATGATTTTTTTTAAAGTTAACAACAACACTCATTTACTTGAGTAAATGTTCAAATAAATTTCCAATTTTGAACCGGTTTTCTTTCATTCGATTTCCAGCTGCATGAATTCGTCTTAAAAGCTCTTCTGGACTATCTACTTCGGTGGTATTAATAATATTGCACATATTGCCCCACAGATAATAATCTAAAGGATTTAGATCAGACGATCGAGCTGGCCAGTTTACTGGACCACCTCTACATATCCACCTATTGAAAAAATTTTCATTTAGCGAGTTTCTTATAAGCTGGTCGAAGTGGGCTGGCGCCCCATCGTGCTGGAAGGACATCTCTAACCGAGTACGTATAGGAACATCCTCTAGCAATTCTGCCAGCTTATTTTGTAGGAAACTTAAATAATGATGAGCATTTGATCTATCTGGCAAAATAATAGGACCCCTGCCCATACATTAAAAGAAAACCTATATTGGTAGTTAGTCCTTCGAACTACACTCGGATTGTCTTGAGCCCAAAAATGAGTAGTATGGCTATTAAATGCCTTGCCTCTTGAAAAGGTTGCTTCATCCGACCATAAAACTTTTCTGAACGTGTTTTGATGGTTGGAAATCCATTGGCAAAATTCTACACGAGGTTAAAAATCTTCGGCTCTTAAATCATGTACTTGATAATGAAACGGATGCAGTCCCTGCATTTGGGTCATTCTTTCAAGCTAAAAAAATATTTTTAAACAATTCACGTGCTGCTATCTGTTATCTGTGAAAACTATTCTAATAAATATTAGATACTTACAATTGATTTGGGGATGTAATATTTGACAGCGGTCTCAATGCTATGTGAGAAGTTTCCTCATTTTTTGTCAGCGCTCCCTCGAAATCATAATTTCCCATGGGCGGGCCTTGTCCCTGGGAACGCCTAAATAATCCATTTTCCACTAAATTTCCATGGACACGGTTAAATACTATTCGATGTGGCAGTCTTTTTCTCGGAAACCGTCTTTGGAACTCACGTACAGCGGCACGTGCATTACCATTGCAATATCCGTAAATAAAATGAATATCAGCTAATTTGTTATTCGAGAAACGCTCCATAATAAAAAAATTAACCATAATTATACCAGAAAATTTCGAATAGACTACCATATTAAATGTCAAGCTGGCAAATAACAAACATGTCAATTTTGTTTCAAGGCCTACTACTAAGTTTTAATGAAAATGTGATCGGCCCTTGGTAAACAGAGTTATCGTTAAGGACTTTTTTTCCAGAAATGGTGCATCTGAGCGAAGTACATCAAGAGTACCTTTTTTTGCCAGAAAGTCCTAAACTTTTACAATTCCAGAGAAAAAATGAAAAACAGTAACTTAAAAAAAGGTTACTTTTGTTTTCGTTCCTCACCCCCCCCCCCCCCCCCCCAATGCTACGCCTATGATTATGACAGTTTTAATTTTAGATCTAGATTCGGCATATAAAAGTTACTAAAATACCAAAAATTCATGTTTCTATGTTTAACTCTTTGGAGATAATCTGAAAAATACCATCTTCATTGGTTCCCTATTAGGGGGCAATTTCCGAAACTTGTTTATTAAACAAATTATTATTATTTTCCAATGCAGATTCCACTGTTTTCCTTTGGCCACCTAACTAATTTCGGGACACCCTGTATATTTTTAAAGCTCTATTATTAGCAAATTTACTAATTTGAATGTAAGATCGATTGATTAAGTTCAACAAAATATTTTAATTTAACTACAATCACTGACACAGTTGTTGGTTACCAAGAAAAATTTACATATTATTTTCCAAAAGTTTAGGGGTCCTATAACGTGGGAAGAATATGGTTGGGATTTGGGGCCAGTTATCATAAGAAAACAATTTTTCCCAATTTTGCTTTATTTTAAAGCATTTTCAACGCTCTAAATTTGTGAACAATATGTTTCTTTAGGATGAAATAAATTCATATTTTCCTTTTTTCCCTTGTTCAATTAACAAAGCAATGAAAAGTATATAATATATTTTTCTTTTTAGTGGATAATTTTCATAATTTGATCGACAGATATAATATTTTTTGTTATTAGGATTTGCAATAAGTGAAAATCTTGCATTGCAGAATCCTAAAAGGAAATGGGTTTCTTCCATACAAGATGCATTTAGTGCATCATCTACAACCAGAAGATTACCAGCGCAGATTAAACTTTTTGGCACATTTTCATATTCTTTTTGAAGAAAATCCAAATTTATTAAACCAAATTATGTGGAGTGACGAATTTTGTATAATTTCTCATCAGTTCTTTCATGAAATTTAAAACATTTTTAATTTTATTTTATTATGCTTTAATGTTTTAACTTTGCTTTTAAACAACAAAAAATACAACGTATTGATAATTTATGGTTTTGTTTCTTAATGCATATGCAATGTCTTAGTTGCTTAATCCGAAAAAAATATAAAAATTACCAAAAACTCAGTGGCGTCTTATTTTTTGCCAATATTATTTGTTAAGTCGTCCCCTGAGACGTCACTGGACGTAATAATTTAGCGGTACACGAGCGTTTTATCACTAAATATATCATTACCAAAATTAAATTAAAATCTGCTAAAGAATATTAAAAATATTTATAATTAAAATACTCGTTAAAAATATTTTAATAAAAAACTTAACCCCAAATATCTCCGTTAATGTTGGATTTATCAAAAATTTCCATGAGACATAATTTGATCAAAAATTAATTATCTTTAAGATACATAACATTTAAAAGTTCCTGTCATCGAAAAAATTCTTTGCACCATGGCGCCACCCACATATTGTATTATTTAAACACATTTTTTACACAGTTGTGAAGCCAATCATAGAGGCTAAAAACTGGCGTTTACAGAATTTACATGTCACATATAGTTTTCGAAATAATTAGCCTGGGAGTTTTTATTGATACACCCTGTATACCGCAACACATCAGGTAAACACAGATAATCAACCTTTACAATTCGCCTATTTGAATCAGCTCACCAGTTTTTACCATATAAAAATGTGGGGTAGATAGTTTGACTTACTAGACAAACCACAGATCATGAAAGCAAAAAAGACTTTGGTGCTCACTGTGTAAACAAATTTTTCAATATTGACGCTAAATCACATAATATGTACAGTTTGTCCGGCGATGTGGTAGACAAGAAGGCAAACGAACCAAAAATTTCATTTTCCGAGGACAAGCCATTTTTTATGAAAATGTTTGCTTACTGAAAAAATACGATTGTCGATGAAAAAAAATAGTTTTTAACAAAATGCTATCTAATAAAACTGTTTTAAATTATCAACATCTTTTAAGATATTAGTTTTCATTAAGTTTGGATAGCAATAATATTTTAGCTCTAAATTTGAACTCACTGTAAAGTTTGGTAGGTGCACCTTTGAATTTGTATACCTTTAAGTATAACCGTTGATTAGGTACTTCAGAAACAAATTATTACAGTGTCAAGCAAAGGTCATTGTCAGTAACTTTTAAATATTTTATTAGTTTACAATGTTAACATCGGAGCAAAGAATACATAATTATTTATTTCCAATTAGTTCGAAATAAGAAATAAAACATAAACAACGATAAACATCATAAACCAATGCATGATTAAAATTTAAGATATAATTTATAAAAATAGACCAATATCAGATAGCATAACAATAACAACTATTCAAACACCGCTACACCATGAAGGACGCATTTTTCCAGTTGGGTTATAAGATATTCATAACTCCGCCGAATTGCATTTCTTTTAGAAATATTGCTTCTACAGCTTGTATAATTTTTTGTTTTAAAATATTTTTATTATTTGACAGTAGATTGGCATACGTTTACTGTCTCAGG
Organism: Polydrusus tereticollis; assembly: GCA_963920685.1. Taxonomy (NCBI): domain Eukaryota; kingdom Metazoa; phylum Arthropoda; class Insecta; order Coleoptera; family Curculionidae; genus Polydrusus; species Polydrusus tereticollis. Next base: position 92,050,803 of record OY987329.1, on the reverse strand, counting down.
CGGTCCCACAAATACACATCTGCCGACGTTAGGTCGGGACTTCTTGGGGGCCATGAAATTGGACTATTTCGCCCGATTCATTTGTGTCCAAATTCCAAATCAAGCCATCTTCTTTAGCAAAATGAGTTGGGCATCCATGTTGCTGGAAGTACATGTTGCTTAGGTAAACTAATATCAGTTGTTCCAAATGATCAGAAAAAAAAAGTATTTAACATATTTAAATAAGAATCTCTATTACAAGTATTCTTACAGAAATACGGTCCTATTATTGTAGAAAACGGCACAACAAACATTCACTTATTTTGAATATTAACGTCGGGTTGGGATACTGAACATAGGATTAACATCACTCCAATAGCGAAGATGTTGCGATGCCACAGTTCCATTCGTCGAAAACGTGGACTCATCCGAGAACATTATAAGTTTATGAAATTCCCTATTACCACCTAAAATCTTACTCTCTATCCACAAACAAAAATCCAGCCTTTTGCCATCATCGCTCTCTTCTAATGTGTGGTTATAATGGGGTTTGTAGGGACGTATCTTATTTTGGTTTAAAATTACTTGAATAGAACTTTCTTGGACCGCCTGTAGTTGCGTAGCTCTTTTCCTCAAGGACAGTGTAGGGTTTTCTTTAACTGCAGTACGAGTAGAGTCGCTGCATCATCTTCATTGTAGTAATTTTTTACTTTTTTTTAAGTCTGATACGAATCCCGTTTCACGAAATTTCTTGATCAGCTTACAGACTGCCGATTTGGTTACGGGTACATTGGAGAACCTCTCATAAAATTTTTCAATAACGTATCTGTATGAAAAATCCCGGTTACCACAACATTGGATTAAATGTGTTTTTTGCTCCGTTGTTAACATTGCTCTATTTTGCTTGACACTGTAATACATTTTTTTTGATGTACCTCATCAAAGGTGATACTTAAAGATATACCAATCGAAAGTACACCTACCAAACTTTTAAGTGAAATTCAAATTTAAAGCAAAAATATTATTGCTTTCCAAACTTAATAAAAACCAATATCTTTGAAGATTTGATGATTTAAAACAATTCTCTTAAATAGCATTTTGCTAAAAGCTTTAGAATAAGGGTACTTCACTGTTGTAAAAAACTTGAATTTTTAACTTCCTGGGCACCCTGTATGCAATTTATATTTTTTTTTCATCAACAATCGTAATTTTTCAGAAAGCAAAATTTTTTATAAAGAATTACTTTCCTAGAAAAATAAATTTTTGATCCGTTTGTCCCCTTGTCTACCACATCGCCGGACCCATTTTAATTATAATTATAGTACAGCCAATATATTGCAAATATCGTATTATAGATATGTCACTAGTATGCGGCGCGCGGCGTTTTGCGGAAGCTTTATGCATACGCAGTTCGCGTGTACGTCAAGTCCGACTTTAAAGTCATTTAACTTAATTTGCTTGAATATTTTTTGATATAAGCAAGTCAGAATGGAGATTTTGAATATTTATAGTAGACTTGGGAAACATGTGTATTTGTCTTGCGTTTATAGAAACGAATGTATGTACGTACAATTAACATACCTACTTAAAAAAATATATTGCAGGGTGTCCGGAAACTTCGTTCGTATATTTTATGGGGATATTCTACATATGAAAATATGAAAAAAAGTTTATATGAATGTAGGTCCTTAAATGTCTTAATAAGGAAGCTATGGCCGTCGAAATGTGACCTCTAAAGATTGGTTTCTCTTTTATATCTTTGCGGCCGCTTGAGGTATCGATGTGCTTTTTGGCACACAAACTAATATTAACAATTGCTAATTTATGATATTGAGAGTTAGTATGAAATTTAGTCAGGGACGTTCTTATGGGGGGGGGGGGGGGCGCTTAGTTTATTTATTCCAAATTTTTGTACACGACACATTTAAAAAATTTTACCCAAAAATTATAATTCCAGTGATTTTTCTACACAAAAAAGTTATTCTTAAAAAAAATTATTGAGTCAATGATTAAGGAGAAAAGCGATTTATTTAAATCATTGCATAAAGTATTATCGAATTGTGTTTAAACTAAAACATCAAAGTAGTCTTATGACAAATACAAATTTGAAGTCAAAAAAACATCAAGAAACCCATGGTTAGGGTTAAAATAAATTGACAATGACAATAATTAAGTCAAAACGTTGTTTTATTGTAATTTTTAAACATAACAAATTAAGAGTTGTTGGTTTAACAATAATAAACTGAAAAAAGTAGAAAAGTTACAACAAATGTTGAAAATGGTTTCCATTCATATCAATACAACCAACTAACCGATTTCTCATTGATGTTCGTACTCTTGCGAAAACTCCTTTCTTATTACGAATTTCCTCGCAACAATAAATAACACGTTGTTCCAATTGTTGTACATTTTCGACAGGTACTGAATATACCAGAGACTTCAGATATCCCCAAAGAAAGTAATCCAATGGATTTAGATCAGGTGAACGGGGAAGCCAGGCAATGGGCCCACCTCGGCCTATCCATCGGTCTGGATATGTTTGATTTAAATAATCTCGAACCAATCTACTAAAATGAGGTGGAGCCCCATCATGCATAAAATAGTTTGTAAGTCTTTGCTGGTACGGCACATCTTCAAGTAGAACAGGCAAAGAGTCTTGTAATAAATGTAAATATGCAGAACCATCTAAACGTTGAGGCATTATGTATGGTCCTATTAATCGATCGCCCAATATACCTGCCCAAACATTAATTCAAAATTTATTTTGAAATCGACTTTCGAAAATTGCACGGGGATTTTCTTTTGCCCAGACATGGTTATTATGGAAATTTACGATGCCTTCACGGATAAACCCTGCTTCGTCAGTAAACAAGACTTTATGTAGAAAAAAACGGTCTTGATGACATTTTCTCTGCATCCATTGACAAAACTGTGCACGAGGAAGTAGGTCTTGAGGCTTAAGCGCCTGAACTCTTTGTATATGGTATGGATAAAGAAGTTGTTCATGCAAAATTTCCCATGTTGTACTCTTAGTGATACCCTCTTGTAAGGCAATTCTTCTTGTGCTTATACCCGGATTGGCTGCAACGCATTCGAGCACTCTTTCATCTGCTTGTGGAGTCCTAGTAGTACGGCTTCTCCCAGTTGTCAATATATTTTAACGCTAACCATGGGCTTCTTGATGTTTTTTTGACTTCAAATTTGTATTTGTCATAAGACTACTTTGATGTTTTAGTTTAAATACAATTCGATAATAGTTTATGCAATGATTTAAATAAATCGATTTTTCTCCTAAATCATTGGCCCAATAATTTTTTTAAGAATACCTTTTTTGTGTAGAAAAATCACTGGAATTATAATTTTTGGGTAAAATTTTTTAAATGTGTCGTGTACAAAAATTAGGAATAAATAAACTAAGCCCCCCCTCCCCCCGTAAGAACGTCCCTGACTAAATTTCATACTAACTCTTAATATTATAAATTAGCAATTGTTAATATTAGTTTGTGTCCCAAAAAGCACATCGGTACCTCAAGCGGTTGCAAAGATATAAAAGAGAAAAAGAGAAACTAATCTTTAGAGGTCACCTTTGGGCGGCCATAGCTTCCTTATAAGACATTTAAGGACATTCGTATGAACTTTTTTTCATATTTTCATAATAATATGTAGAATATCTCCTTAAAATATACGAACGAAGTTTCCGGACACCCTGTATATAAAGAAGGTTTAATTGTAACTGTAAAATGTTTTAGTCTATTCCTAATTCAGTCTCGCTATCACTATCATCCACATTGATAACGGAAGGATGTATTTCGTCTTGTTGTGTAGTAATATAAGAGTCTTCAATTTTTAAGACATGGTTAACCGAATTTTTCCAACTTTCATCTGGAATTTCACCGAAAACTTTCTTTATTAGCTCTATTACACTGCCACTAAGAGTTGGTGTGCTATTTTCAGTTCTCATTTTCGATTTTGTTTGATGCCACATATGTTCAATAGGGTTAAAAATGCAATAATAGGGTGGCAGTCGCAACACAGTGGGACCCATTTCTTCCGCCATTTTATCACACACATACTCTTTTTTAATACTAAATGCCTTTAACACTTCTAACAGCTGTTTTTTACTATACGTTTCCTCGAAGTACGAGTCATTTTTTAACATAAACTCCTTTATTGCGGATTTGGTGCTCGATGCCGGCTGTGGTAGCTTGCATTGTCCATCACAATAACACTGTGTTCTGGTACATTTGAAAGCAAACTGTCTTTAAACCAGCTTTCAAAAAGAGCGGCGTTGGTATCTTTATGATATTCCAGACTTGAATCCTTTATATTTTTTGTCGACAGTAATAAACAATTAGGGATACATCCAGTCTCCCAACCTGCATTAATGATTGTTATTCGTTTTCCTTTATTTAAAGGGGCTTTCTTTTGGCGTTTTTCAGTTAAATCAGCCCATCTATTTTTGATAGTCTAATGAGTGTCAAACCACGTTTCATCTATGTAAATTATTGAACGTTTTTCGGATCTAAATTTCTTTATTTCCATAAGGTACAGAAATCTCATTTTCCTTAATCTTTCGGACTCCATAATAATTTGTATTTTGTTTATTGTCTTATACCTAAATCCAATCTCTTGCAAAGCACGGTGAAGACTTACCCTGCTACATGATATCGTTGTATCGTCAGTTGTTAACCATGTTTTTAAAGACTCTAACGTGGGCACAATATTTTCTCGATACATATGGTATATTTTCCTGCGAATAACATCTTTGTCGCAATCATCTACGCACTTCATTTTTCCGGTATCTTTGCGAAGTTTTCTTTTAAAATATCCTTTTAGCATAATATCTCGTACCGTCGATAATGGGACTTTCGTCATTTCACTGGTATTTTTAATGGCAATTACTTTAGGGTGGCCGCTCTTTAATAACGATTCATATACATTTTTCACGATCATGTTGACGTCAGAAGATAAATGCTTCCTAAAATGTTTAGGGTAGCTATATATCGCATTAGCTGAAGATTCCCAAGGTCTCCACATACTTTTAATATTAACTTGTTGCACACTGTTTCAAAGTAAAATAGAGAGGTACTAATCTATTTCGAGTATTATGTTTACTATTTATATAAGCTATATAAACAGGTACCTGTAACTAAAAAGTTTTGAGAAATATCCTAATAATTAAGTTGTTTCTAGAAAACCTTAATTAGAGAGTTTATTAATTTTGATAACAAATTAAATAATGTACCTATCTATTGTTATTATAAGACAAGATGAATGTCAAAAAATCGTATAAATCTGACGTACTGCGCATGAATAAAGCTTCCGAGAAAGCAATTTTTAAGGTGCACAGGGGACATTTTTAGATTGCTCGACGATGATAGCTTTGTTTTTCTAATGGGGGAAGTTCAGTGCGCTAAATGCAAGAAACAAAACGGAATGAAACTAATTGAAAATTTATTTATATTGCCAGCGAAGTCTGGTAGGGCATCTAATTAGCAAGCACCAACACACGTACTTGCTCAGGCAATTCTGTTGCAGACAACTTTAAGAAGTTAATTAATTTAATTAAATTTGTTCCGAGTTTTTTTATTTGTCTTGGAGAGCGAAAAGCTTTATAAAAGATTAAACATGTTATTTGGTAAAGCTTCCTTGGCTTAATTAGCATTGCTATTGCGCCATTGAGATTCCTTCTTATATTAATGGATATTTGCTAATTCCAGATCTATTTTATGTACACTTTTCGCAATAATATGTTTCCAAGATGGGATAAAAAGTTCTGTAGATCGTCTTAGTTTCAACTAGGTATTAGCGCTTGTTGCTTATATTGCCGCAAGTACTTTAAAACAATCAATATTTTTAAAAACGGCTTCTTGCATAAAAACTACTTCCGTGCGTTTTCTTTGTTTTGGGAACCTAAATGCGCTACTTTCATAATTATTTAGTAAATTTTTATTCGCGGATAATACTCTGTATGATATCAAAGATATTTTAGCACAGCGTACAAACCAGGTAGAATTATCTTTCATTGACGTAACAATAAGTTTGTTATACAGGGTGTCCGGTAAGTGCCTCCTAATGTCTCGGGTGCATATAGAAGAGGTTCAAATAACTACAATTTGAAAAGGAAAGAAAAATCCAAAATTCTTCACAAATATTTAATATCTTGCTCTACGTGTTTCGGTTTCCTAAACCATTTTCAAAAGCTGTTATTAGTCAATCAGAAATCGCCTAATGACAAGAGAGAGAATTTACATAATTTTAATTCTAAAGGCAACTTGAAGATGCTACATAATACGAATAAAGGTCATAAGCTGAATTTTTTAGAAAATATAGAAATAGCCAAATAAGAGATTAATAATCAGATTGAGTGTTTGAATGATCCTGTCAACGCCCACTACAGAGAATCTGCGAAAATTGTGAATGAGTTTAAGTACTGAATGTTTGTTTAAATAATCGTACCTCTTTTTGTGCAACCTAGTATTGGTTCGGTTCGGTATATTTTGTTTTATTTTTTTAAATGTTTTTTGGGTTTATCCCGTGGATCAATTTTATATAGTTAGTTAACCTGTGTTCGCCATGGTGAACTTGTTTGTGTTCTTAATGTAAAGTTTGTGATTATATTATGTAAGTAATACCTAATAATTTCGATTTTCGATTGAGATTATTATGTAAATGAACTTTTTAGACAGCTTTTGAAAATGGTTTTAGAACCCGAAACGCGTAGAGCAAAATATTAAATATTTGCGAAGAATTTTGGATTTTTCGTGCCTCTTCAATATGAATAATCTTCACCCCGGAGATATCTATGATTCAATTAAAACTACAATTTGACAGAGAAGAAAAATTATAAAGTGCTCCTTAACGGGCATATAGAGCTCCTGAAGAGGTACCCATCTATTTACTTTTTTGGCTCTAACTTTTGAACTGACTTGTACAACTTAATGAAATTTTAATATTTTATAAAGGCTACGAAGAGTCATTAAACCATACTACAGTAGATGTTTTACATTAGCTTTGTTCGCGGAGACTATCCATGATTGATCCTCGACCAGTGCGCACGCGCTTTGCAATTGTTAGCGTTCACGGTGCAGAAAATCACGGAGTTTGGCAATAAATTAGGCGTTCGCGGAAGGGCTCGGACAAGTTTAGGACCTAGTGTAACATTTCGTTTATTTATAGACAAGAACTATAAACCTACTTAATTGTTTTTATATCCACTTCATTGGACTTTATAGTTGTGTTTACAGATACAAAGGTAAATACATACTGTACATAAGATATTAAAGTAAATGTTAAAAGAAACATAATTTAAAATTGTTTATGTATTGCAGATGAGTGATAATTTCTCATCTAGTAATGACGACTTGGAAGAAATCATCAATGCTATTGAAACTCCAAGAAATCAAAATTACTTTGAAGAAACTGTTCCTGAATACAATGAGGAACAGTACCAAGAACACTTTCGTTTGAGCCGAAGAAAAACTGCTGAACTGGCACATCAGTTTGAGGCTTCAAAGTACTTCCATCGTCAAGAAGGAGATTCAGAAAATGTCATCTGAAAAATGTATTACAACATTCCTGTGGTTTGCTGGACATGAAGCCAGTAGTTTCAGGGATGTTGCAGACAGATTCAATATTACGAAAAGTTTATTGCATAAAATTATAACAAGGGTGACATATTTCTTAAGCAACTTGTCTGTTCAAATAATCACGTGGCCAAACGAAAATGAAAAGGTTAATATTGAAAGACACTTTCGTCAAAATGTTTTCCTGGGGTAATTGGAGTAATTGATGGCACACACATACGTATTGATACGCCAGGTGACGATCCAGACTCCTATTTAAATACGAAGCATTACTTTTCAATTTAGATGAAATATTCAAAATTAAATATACAGGGTGAGTCGAATTTAATGGAAACCTCAAGAAATTCGAGACAAAAATACAAAAGTTGGTACAAAATAAATAGATTTTCATATGCTATAGACATAATCTGAAAAACCGTAGATCTGACTCAGCTTGTATTTTTTTATATATCTGTAAATATTTATAATTGAAATATTTGTTGTGCTTATACTTACTTATTGTACTTATATATATTGTTTCAGGCGCAGATAGTTCGTGATAATAATAGAGTTATTAGGGATATCTTCGTTGGCTACCCTGGGTCAGTACATGACAGCAAAATACTACGAAGTTCCCCACTGTTTGGCACTTTACCACAAAAGTGTAATGATTATTTCCTTCTTGGGGATAGTGGATACCCATGCCTGCCAAATTTGTTGACGCCATTTCGTGATAGGGGACAACTGACAAGAAGACAGAGAAATTACAATTATACACTATCAAAAAATAGATATGTAGTAGAGCACTGTTTCGGTGTTATGAAGCAGCGATTCAAACAGCTCTATCATTTGAAATTGCGCAACATAAGAAATGCTGTGCACTTCATAAGAGCATGTGCTGTACTACATAATATTGCCATTCGTGACAACTTACATATTCAAGAAGATGAAGTTCGATCGGGAAGTTGAAGATGATAATGCTGTTTTAGATATAGGGGAAAGGGAAGAAAACGAAGATAAAGAAGACGGAATTCATCAAAAGAATTTTGTTATGAATAACTTACCTTTCATTTTACGTTAAATAATTAAAACTAAAATTATTTTATTGATTTTTTTTGTAAGATTTGGCACTATTAAATGTAATTAATTATATAATTGGATTCTGATAATATGTTAATACGTTTTTCCATTTTTTCAAACAAAAAAATTGGGGTACAAAAATAAAATATTTTAGATATATCAAATGCTTTTAAATATTTGGGTTGTTTATTACATATTCCTTACAATTTAAATAAGAAAAGAAAACTTTCATAATGGAAATAAAATATACTTCTCATTTAGCAGAACTAAAAACTTAAAAGAATTTACATTTCGAATTAACCGTAAAAGTAATACATAACAAAAATAAAATTAACTTCTTGTTTAGTAAAGAAGCAACTTAATATTTACTCACAATTCAATAACAAAGGTAAAAATAAACCTAAACAAAAAAACTCATAATAAAAATTACTTTTAGGTACATTGATTGACTGGGTCAGGCATCTAAAACATTAACGAATGCTGGATGCTAATTGTTCTGCGATATTTTTTAATATTATATTTTTTCCTCTAATAGTTTATTTTTTCTCACTTTTTCTGTTTGTCGGTCGTTTCGAATATCTTTAAACTCTTTAAAATTCTAGTTCGATATAGAGCGGTAATAGTTTTCGTTTTGTTAATGATCGCTTTTTTTGGAACTTCTTCTTCTGTCTGGGTTAAAGTTAATTCTGGATCTTCTGCTTCTGACATACTGGGCATTTTATCCACAGAATCTGCTGCCAGCAGAAGCGCAGGATGCACATTTATTTTCTTCCCTAAGATCTCCGTCATTATCTCCGCATATTCAAAATATTTTCTCCCACCTCCAGTTTGATTGGAGTCGGCTATATATTTTTTATAGGCCCTTTCTAACACTCGCCATTAATTTTCACAATTTGTAGAAGTTATATTTTTCCTTAATTTGTGCCTCATTTCCTTGGCTATCTCTTCATACATTTTCTTTAAACTTTTTATTTTTAAAGACCCCACTTGCTACCAATATTGTTAATAGAATGTCAAGAAAAAAAAGTATCACCATGAGTCCATCTATACGATTCTCCTTCTACAATACCGGATCTAACTTCCAAAAATTCGCCTACTTCTGTAGCAAAAATAACAGTTTAAAGGATACAAAAATTATTTAAGAAATAAGCTTATCACGTTCTATGTCACTGCTCATTATTAATGTATTTTGTCTAAAGACTAATACATAAACAGTACTGAAATATTTCATAAACATTTATAGTTACAACGAAGTTTTACGTGCCCTGGATTTCACTGCGGCCATCAACTGGCAAAACCTAAAACCTAACCTAGTAGTCGTGTTAATTCAAAATATTACCACAACGCGTTCGCGGAGAGTTATCAATCTTGGATCTGTTTCCAACCGCAAACGCGTAGTCGGAAAGCAGGTATTGCTTGCGCATTTATCAGGGATTAGTCGGGGATCGTCTCCGCGAACAAAGCTATTATTGTCAAGGAAGTCAGGAACGAACTTGCCACCAAGCTCGTTGTGCCAAAATTTTGACAGATTTCATTTTACAGGGCTGAAAACTGATTTTTTTAATACACTCGTAATCCTTCTTCAAAAGAGGTGTTCTTCATTTATTTTGATAAAACTGGCGATTTTCGAGATAAATGGATATTTATGCAAAGTATACAAAAGTTACTAATGCTAAACACAAACGGGTAAAAATAAAATCCGCGGGGTATGTTGATGTGCATTTAATGTTTGGGAAGCGCTTTCCAACTTCTCGAAGGCAAGAATACTTTATGCTGAAAGATTTCCAGCTCAGGCGTTGTAAAGTTTAAAAACCTTTCAAAGGGTTGATCGGAACTTAATTAATTTACAATGATATGAAAATACAAAAATAATGAAAACGTTTAAATGTTATTTTGGCAGATATTCAATATGGACTCCACGTACGTTAATACTCCCTTAGACATTTACTCCCGGGGATATCTGAAAGAACTAGTTTATTTAACACCAACAAATAGCAGAGAAGAACTAGTAACGAAAATAACAAAGCATTCTAACGAAGTCCGTAATAATGCCGGAGTATTATTTGCAGTGAGTGCAGCGGGAATATATTCCAAGGCTAAGAAAATGTATTGAAGTACGTGGAGCCCAAATTTGAACCCAACGAGAGTGGCATGTCAGTTCCTGGCTCTCCTAACGATGTAAAATATCTACAATAATATGGTCTAATAACTATGATTTCAATAAAATATTTAAATTTTATTAAATTGTTCAAGTCGGTTTAAAAGTTAGAGCAAAAAAAGTAAATCGATGAGTACCCTTTTGGGGCCCTGTCGGACCAAATTATGGTGTTTTTGATCTTCTCTGTATGCTCCCCAGAGGGTACTAACAAATCAAATGTAAATTATCTTAACGTTTTCCCTAAACCATATACAGGGTCGTTGGTTGGTATGGGGTCGATTATTTCTTAAAGTAAAACAGCTAACAAAAAATATTCAAGACAAAAGTTTTATGGTTTTGTAAAGTCTATTAGAATTAAAAAAAAAGATAAGTATACAGGATGAGTCACAAAGCCGTAGAGAAATATATCTTACAATATTTTTGGATTTTACATAAAACTATAATTATTTTTTATTAAGTGCATTATCAGTCTAAATATTATATTTTCTGAGATATCAACTTTTGAAAAATTACATTTTTCAACTTTGAAATCTTCTAGCTTTCTAACGGTACGCCATAGAGCAAAACGGCTTACATGTCCCTATCTTACTTTTTTATTATCTTCTTGAAAATACCAACTTCCGTTAAACCGGAAGTACTATATTTCCGGCTTTTGAGCTACATCTGGTTTAACCGGAAATTTACACTTTTAGAAAGATAGTTCAAAACTGAGATAGGGATATGTAAGTCGTTTTACTCTAAGACGTACCGTTAGAAAGCTAGAAGCTATCAAAATTCAAAAATGTCATTTTTCAAAAGTCGATATCTCGGAAACAATTTGGTTTAGACTTATTATGCACTTAATAAAAAATAATTGTAATTTTACGCAAAAAAAGTAACTTTGTTTCTCTACGGCTTTCTGACTCATCCTGTATGCTTTTTTTTTTTAATTCTGATAGATCATAAAAAACCCTAAAACTTTTATCGGGACTATTTGTTGTTAGCTGTTGTGCTTTAAGAAATAATAGACCGTTTCCATACATACCAACGTAAGGTATATAATATTTACCTTTTTTATCTCTGGTAAGTTTTTTTGTGTAACAAGGCACAGGACTGCTGGATTAATCCTTTATAGTGCTCCGCGAGCGGTGCATGTGCATAGGAAACGATTCACGTTGGTCTTGAATCTTTGGAGATTATACTCGTTGGGGAACACAGCCTCAGTGAGATCGTTTAAGAGTGATGGCGTTCTCCAGACGAAAGAATTTTTAAACAGTGTCGTTCGAGGGAAACTTTGTTTTTTTGTTTGTCAGATCATGGTCACCGATCAAGCGAATGCCTCTTCTTTGAATGGAATCTAACAATCTCAGGATATGTTTAGGAGCAGAGCCCCAAATATGCGAAGAGTACTCCAGCGATGATCGAATTTGGACTTTATAGAGCATCAAAAGTTGTTGGGGTGTATAGATGTTCCTAGTGCGGAAAAGTATGTCAAGCTTCTGCGAGGCTGCCTTAGCAATGACCATATCGTGACTATTCTAAGGCATACAACTATCCAAATTAACGCCCAATAAATGAATTGATGAAGCCAAGGGAACCGAGTGTCTCGCCATGACTATATCTGGTTGTTCAACATTAACTTTTTTAAAAAGACTGCCGCCTGGGTCTTTTTAGCGTTAAATTCTTGCTATCACCCCAAGACCGAATTTCTTCCAGGTCCTTGTTGAGATGTGAGACCTCTCGCTGCCTATAAAGATGTGCATTTGGCAGCCGATGTTCTAGCATCCAAAGTAATAAATGAATGTGCTGTCATCAGCGAAGTTGTATACTAGATTTTTAATTTTTTCCAAAAGATCTTTGAAGTATAGTAAAAATAGGTTGGGCGACAATATAGAACCTTGAGGGACTCCGGCGTTAATGTTAAATGTGTCTTAAAGAAATCCGTCCAGCGCCACTCGCAGAGAACCATCTTTAAGAAAGCTTGACACCCATAAACAATATTGAACCGGCATTCCGTATGCTCTCACTTTAGTTAGGAGCCCCTCATGTCATACTCGGTCAAAGGGCAAGGAGATGTCCACGTCCAGTGCTACCACTTGGGACTCCTCATGATGTTCCATTGCGCTGTTCCAAACCTGAGTATCATAAGCGTCGAAGGTCTCCTGTTGATCTAGACTTACGGAATGCATACTGACGCTTACTAATAGTGTTGAAGCCTTCCAGGAACTTTAATAATTTTACGCTAATAGCCTTCTCCATAATTTTTAATATAACCGAAAGCAATGCGACTTTATGATAGTTGTTTGGCAAGGTCTTCTTGCCTTTTTTGGGTATGGGCTGGACTCGCGCACTTTTCCAATAGGAAAGAAATATTCCTTTTTATAAGATAACCTAAAAAGCCTATAAAATACCGGTGTGAATTCGTCAGCGCATGTCTTCATTACGATGACTGGAATATTGTCAGGACCAGAAGCGTTTTTGGTGTCAAGACTCCTCAAGATTTGTTTAACAAGTGCGCAATCACCGCTTGCTGATCCATAAATACTAACTAACCAATCACAATACTCTATTTCTTAATGGTTGACCGCACAGCGAAGGGTCATTAGTGGTAGAACTGCAATCAACCATATACGTGACAATAACAGGTACATGGATTTGAATTACAATCAATCAATTAATAATTTATTAATGCCAAGTTACAAAAAGAAATGTGTTACACACGTCAACAGATACAATATATATAATAAAATTTTTATTGTAGCTAAATTCACTTAAACCAACTTCCAAAGTATAATGAATTAGGATAATTTACAACATATTAACCCCTCAACGACTCCTCCAGGGAATCAGCAGAGAAGGCCACCGTTGTGTCATCAGCAAAGAGTGTGTATTTTTCGTTACTAGTATGAGTTGGAAGGTCATTTATGTATATTAAGAACAGTATGGGTACCAAAATTGAGCCTTGGGGCACCCCAATATTAGTTCCACTCCTTGCTGATTACGCAGGTCCCTCACTTCATAGAAGAATATTTTCAACTTACTTAGTCTAGTTTTTAACGTGTTATCAAACAAAGACAATAGTTTTAAACATACATGACGCACTTGTAGACCAAATACCTTCTATTGCTGCTCAAAACCTAGTATCAGCATGTGCCAATATGACGGGAATTAGTGAATCAACAATCTGCATGCTTCTTAGGGATAGAATTAAAATGCCCCTCCTAAGCAGTCGCCAGGAAGGGCACCTATTCAAATTGATGAGGATGTAAAAGTGTTATGAGAAAAAAGTTCATAATTCCCGAAAATTCTGTCGTAATCTTAGATAACGCCAGGCTTTTAGAAAACTACATACGACTTCTTGGACAAAAAGTGATATTATAAATTGACTGTCTGAGAAAAATATACCCTAGGTAGTGAAAATGGATTTGTTGGTTTACTTAAATTTCCATCAAAATCAACTAAAGATTATCATAAGGAAATGAAGGCTAACGTCCTTGAAGAGTATTTTGAGCGAATGATAGAATTAATTCCCTAAAATTCTGTCATAGTCTTAGCTATCATTTAAGGCTTTTAAAGAAACTACCTATAACTTCTTGGAAAAAAAGGGATATTATAAATAATTAACTCTTTAATTTTAAGAAATTTGTAATCGATGAAATGGCTAAAAAGCGTGGCGTTGTCTTACTTGGACTGTCACCCTACCATTGTGAATTAGATCAAATTGAGTTGTATGGGCACAAATGAAAGGGTGTGTAGTAAGAAATAACACTACAATTAGAATAAAGATATACTTGAGCTATTGAAATATTCATTAACAATTACCACGAGAGTAAATTGACAAGAAGCTAGAAAACATGTAATTAAAGAAGAAACAAATTTGGAACTTAGACAACATAATGGAAGAGCTCGTAAAAGCATTTATTATTTCAGTTGACTCCCTAGTGATGGTGATGAGATCTTTAATTTATAAATTCTTGTAAATGTAGTCTTCACAGTTTTTAAATTAAGCAAATAAAGTTAATACAGTTAAATGTACAGCTGTTATTTTGAATACCATAAGAATTGAATACGCATTAATAGAAGCCCAAACGTCCACCACTGTCCTAAGAATAATCTTAAATTATCGGTTTGCTCTATTGCTCTAAGTTTTCGACCCTAATGTGAAAGATAAAAGTATGGGTGTGTCGATCTATACAATTTTAAAACTGTATTGTACTTACTTCAGTGTAAAAATAATATGTTCACACTGTAACCCAAAATTTGGATTTTGCATTTATAATTAGGGTTACTTGTTGTCAGGCAACAGAAAACACAGTATAATCCATAACTTGCATACGTCATAATTAATTGTGTAAACATATTAGATTACCCGAGCATGTAATAATATAACACCATAATATTGCAAAAAAAGTTTAATTACCGTTGCTATATGACTAATTATATCTTCTGCTGGCAGCTTAATAGTATAACAAATGTATTCATTATTATTTAATGCAATAATATCTACTATACATAAGTTCCATAATATTTCGCCAATTAGTAAAAAGTGTATTTCACTATAATTGCTATTACGCCCAGCTATAAGGAAGGACTAATTGACTTTAAATGGTTTTAAACGGTTTAGCAACTTTAGCAAAGTATCTAATTAGTAGATCGCAACTAACAGCCGTGTCTTTGCCAGACACTTCTGTTGCAGGTACCTACCATTCTAACAGTTAATTAAAATATTTAATTTAAGTATTTTTTTACTCTATTTAATAATTTTAATAACTTTTGTGATACCCAAAAAATACTTTATTTTAAATTTTTAGATAAATCCTATACTTGTATTCATCTCTATACCGGGTGTCCACGGAAGGTGGCTCGCCCCTATAACCCTTTTGTTTTTAAATATAATGGAATGAAACTTAAAGGATTCGTATGCGATATAAAACTGCATTTTTTGACGGGTGATTCAACTTTATAGAACTTCCGGTTTTACCGGAAGTGACATAAAATTTCGATTTCTCAATGAGACACTTGGTGTATTTTTACTCTCTTTGAACCCATATGACATTTTAAATACGACCATGTGTCACTTGTCACTTATTGTCATAAAAAAAAATAAATAAATAAATAAAGAAAAAAGAACTAAAAATCTACATCCACATATCTATTAATTTTTAGGGTTGCAGATGTTCAAAGTGACCTCCATCTTGTTGCGGACATAGTCGTAATTTTTTGTACTGTCGCTCTTGAAACGTTTCTTAACTGCTGTTGTGTAATTCTATGAATAGCTGCCCTTACTTTCTGCTCTAATTCATTCTGTGTGACAGGAGGTACATCATAAACCTCGTTTTTGTTAGAACTTCATAAAAATATATTTAGAGGCGTAAGGTCAGGTGACCTGAAAAGATTGAAAAAGGAATAAGTCTTAGTAATTATAAATTAAAAACAATTCTGTTTTATCTAGCCGGTCAACTAACTGGACCTCTATTTGCAATCCAGTTTTCGTTGTATGATTCGTTGAAATATAAGAATATAGGACCTAAAATTCTGTCCCCTAAAATCCCAACCCAACAGTTAAAACCAAACCGTTCTTGAAAATTTACCTCCTGCGTCAAGTAGTGTACATTTTCCCGTGACCAATATCGCTTATTATGTTTGTTAAAATGTGCTAAATTAGTGAAACGGCTTTCGTCAGTATAAAGAATTTTATATGGAAATGTATTATCCTCCAAATATTTTCCTAAGAACCGATTTAAATACTCCAGTCTCCTTTCATTATCGTTTGGGTACAGATGTTGATGTAGTTGGTATTTATATGAATGATATTTATGTTTATTTAAAATATTGCCGGCAAAAGACTTACAATTGCTACATTCTAACGCGATCTCCCTGAGTGACGCATTGATATTTACTTGCACGTATGCCAAAACATTTATTTCTGTTACTTCACTCAATTAATTGAATCGTTATCATTATTATCAGGCTCATTTCGCATTTTCTGAACCAGTTTTGGATAATAATGCAGGGTTGGGTGACGGCGTTTAGTATATCTCTGTGCGTAAACACGTGCAGCATCGGTTGAGTTTTGCCCACACTCTCCAAAAACTTATAATTAGCTTTGTTCGCGGAGATGATCCATGACAAGTTCTCGACAAGTGCGCATGCGCCTTGCAAATATTAACGTTCGCGATTCGAAAAATCACGGATTTTGACAATAAATTAGGCGTTCGCAGTCATTTAAGAACAAGTTCATGACTAATCCATAAACAGTCAAAACGATCCGAGGACACTAGCAGGGATTATTTATTCGCGCATGTGCAATTTGAAATTTGGTTGCAAATTGTCGTTTTCATTTGATTTTA
The DNA here is from genome assembly GCA_963920685.1 of Polydrusus tereticollis. Lineage (NCBI taxonomy): Eukaryota > Metazoa > Arthropoda > Insecta > Coleoptera > Curculionidae > Polydrusus > Polydrusus tereticollis. The sequence continues at coordinate 92,033,692 of OY987329.1, read as the reverse complement.
TGCGAACTGTGTTTTACGACAATGTTCTACCAAGGAGTAACTTGTGTTACTCTTTGGTTCTACAGAATTCAATTTTAATTTTATCTCCTGAAAGTTTTATAAAAGACAAATTTTAAAAAGGATCGAAATCGATCGCTATCTTCATTACTTTCACCAGTGGAAAATATAACATATTCAACCAGCTCTAAAAGTGCAAAAATTTTAGAAACGAATAAAAAAATAATAACGTCGCAATGGTTCCGGGCGAGCACGTTTACTGAGATTTATCAATTTCTGATCGGTTCCGAACTTCACATGCGTATTATTATAATGGTTCGTGATTATTCGTCTAGTACAGGTTACGAACTAGTCAAGGATCGAGTCCGCGAACAAAGCTAGTATATCAACTTATTCGATAACGTACACAATAACTACCTAATTTACTTTTGCAGAAGCGAACCATAAGGTGTTGACTTGTCAATTTTTTACAAGACATCTTAACGTTCTTGTCTTTATCAGTTGTCTTGGTCACAGGCTACTCGATTAACTCGTATTTGATTCTCAAAAGGCGCTTTATTTTAGGAAATCGTGCCTAAAGTAACATTTTTTTAGTTTTTTAAAGGAAGTTTGTTTAAAACCTAATAGTGTGTAGTATCAAATTAATCGTAATAAAATACTCTTTTTTCCGAACCCGACGAGCCACCATGCTGCCATTTGAAAAAAATGAGTATTACAGGTTTCAAAATTTAACTTGACACAGCAGATTTGTTTGACCGAAAACAGTAAAGTTATATTTTGTCAAAGATGTTAGGACTGAAATTAGTGATTTTAACGTATTCATGGCCTTCCAGATTAAAAAAAAAAAAATTTAAGAAAGAATAAAAAAATGGTAACAAAAAGTGACAAGTGACACATGGTTGTATTTAGAATGTCATATGGATTAAAAGAAAGTAAAAATATACCAGGTGTCTCATTGAAAAATTGAAAGTTTATGTCACTTCCGGTAAAACCGGAAGCTCTATAAAGTTGAATCACCCGTCATAAAATGCAGTTTTATGTCACATACGAATTCTCAAAATTTCATTTCATTATCTTTAAAAACAAAATAGTTATAGGGGCGAGTCACCTTCCGTGGACACCCGGTATACAAAAAAATTAATATAATGTGGTAAGACGATCTCGAAACCGGTTTTATTAAATTTATTTCCCTCACTCTTCTTTATTAAAATTAAAATAAGACCGATTTTGTTTTTTAAGAACTGTTTATGTAGTAAAGAGGCGACAGGCCAAAGGGGGCAGCGGGGGCTACGCCGCTGCTAGTCACATCTGGTGTTTAAATATTAAAACTACTTATGAGCATGGTCATTTTAAATCAATTGTCGAAAGTTTGTAAGGTTTACATTTGAACACAAAATTAATTCGTCATCTTGCCCCGTACGGTATCTTGCCCTACTCTCCCCTACATCGGGAGTCTATTGTACCTTCATTTTGCTATTTGATATTTGCATACCATTTTATTATACGCACAAAAACTATAACAAAATAATTCAAACGTCATAAAAAAGCTAACTATACTAAATTTGATATTGAAAAAATATTAATTTTTTATTTGGCATACTTATGTTATAAAATGGGTTTTATCCGTATGCTCACCATTCTGCTAAAGGCATAACTCATGCCGCTCTTGGAGATTTCGTACAATTTTGTAGGTATAATATCATCTAAATTCTAAACAATAAAATCCCTGATATTTTATTTTATGTTGCCTGCCAAATATAAATGTTTTGATTATCTTGAATTCTCTGGAAATTGATTCTTACCCTATAAAAAAGGTGGCAAAACAGTATTCACTTCTATTTCACTTTTGATCTTATAAATAATTATCCAATTGGCAGAAAACGTTATCCAATTTAAGAGATAATCGATATTACTGCATGCTCTGTTTGTCCTTAGCTATCACTGTGATCGATTTTCTTACTAGCTGCCCCGCACTCTGCACTAGGCGAGTATTGTTGGAACCAAGAAAAGCTCATTAATAATGTATTTAAATTGTCTTGAAAGGTGTCTAATTAGGAAACCTGGAAACACGTGCTTTCACGAGCCACTTTAGCTGTAGACAGCTTCAATGTTTAATTAATTTAATTAAACTGGCTTTGGCCCTTTTCTCCGGTTCATCCACAGTAGTCGAAACTCGAAGTATTAACAACTAACTAATTGACTGGGTGTTTCACTTAACCATCTTTTAAAATCATTGTTAACAACATTTTAACATTAACGACAACCCTGTCCCTATTTATGTTGTTTGTGGTTGTTTAAAGAAACAAGTCGTGTATTATTATATGGTTGAATTTTCGACAAAAACAATTTGTTCCAGCCTACTTTGAGGTATTCTTTGACTAATTGGTTTTCCGTCTATAGCCGTCCTCATAATAATTATTTTCCTCCAAAACACAAATGAGAGATGACCTCCTAGGGTTTTCTTTAATCTAGTCTATCTAAAATAGCTGGTAAAAGCTTAATTGCGGAACAAGCAGATTTTAAAAATATTATGTATTAAGGGCTATGACAGCTGCTCTATGTACATTATCTTGCAAGTCTATCTGCATCGCCTGGCCACGGCCATATTTCTGCTGATGCTATATTGCATACAAGGCAGGTTTATCAAACGTTAATTAGGTATGTTGCATTCATGCGGGACATGTCTTGTATTAGAAATATCATCAAACGGACAAAGGCATTACTGCAGAAGAGGCCGCATAATAATAAGAACAATGTTGACATTATTAAAGGGACAATATACAGAAAGAATTTTGGGATCGTAGTGCATCAGTGATTGCGGTGAATTGCACTCCTAAAGTCTTTTTTTTATATTATTAAAAATACAAAAAAGTCTATCGCGATTCATTTCAGTTAAACGTGCGACTAAATTGCTATCTGTCAACGAAAAATTAAATAAACAGGGTGATTTTTAAGGTGATATATTTTTTTCAACTGTGTATACAAAACTAGTTAAAAGCAACAATTTTTTCAAATAACTTTTTTTAAGTAACTCAAAAAAAAGGAGATATTCCGGTATAAGAAAAAGCAATTCAGTTCCATTTTAAATGACGTGTTCAATGTTGTCATCATTTTCTTCTACACAACGCTGTGCGCGACGCAACCACTGTTCGGTGGCAGCACGTAATAACGAAATTCGTTTCCCTCTAATTGTTGCTGCAGCCTGTTCTATGCGCTCAATCAATTCTTCCCGCGTATTTACAGGTGTCTTAAAAACTAAGCTCTTTATGTTACCCCACAAGAAAAAATCACATGGTGTTAGGTCTGTTGATCGAGGTGGCCACGCAACTGGCCCATTTCGACCAATCCACCTGTTTGGAAAAGTATTATCCAAGAACTCCAGCACTTCCTGTTTAGAATGAGGAGGTGCTCCGTCTTGTAGAAGCCACATGTTTTGTCTTATAGCTAATTGCACTTCTTCTAGCAGATTAGGCAGATGATTTTGCAAAAAGTATAAATGACTTTCGCCTGTTAAATGGTCTGGTAAAATGTGCGGACCAATGAGTGTTCCACCCACAATTCCAGCCCATACATTAACGGAAAATCTTTGTTTAAAATTTGATCTTCGAACAGCATGGGGATTCTCAACAGGCAAAACATGAGTGTTGCGGTAATTGTTGATTCCATTTCTGGTGAATATTGCCTCGTCCATAGCAAAATTTTTCTTGTAAAATTTATATCATTTGCATTGTTTTGTAAGAGCCATGCACAGAACTCAGCTCTACGGGTCTTCAGGAAGTCGCACGTGTACACGTTGAACGTGAAATGGGTACAAGTGATTTTCCCGCAATGTTTTTCACACCTTTGTTTGGCTTAATTCGACCTGCCTTGAAATTTCCCTAGCACTTGTCGATAAGATTTAAAATAAGTTATATTTTTAAGTGGTTCCATAAAAACAAATCTAACGGGCTTAGATCCGGAGAACGTGGGGGCCACTCAATACTTCCTCTCCTTCGAATCCATTGTCCTGGAAACGTTTGGTCCAAATAGTGACGAACAGTGAGTGTAAAGTGGGGTGGCGCAGCATCTTGCTGGAATATTATGAATGAATGATGAAGATCCATTATAGAAACTTGATAGGAAAAATACAAAATGTATAAATCTTCACTTATATTATTTATTGCACACTATAACAATTGTTTCGACACACAGTGTCTTCGTCGGATAGTAGAAACTGAATAACAAATTATCCTTTTACAATATAGAGCACACTCCCAAGTTTAGGTACCCTAATTTATGCTTAACAATAGAATTATGTTATTAAGGTATAAAACTTAAATTATGAATACACACATTTTCCTAATTATTTTTACAAATTATATTATTGAACTATTGTTATGATTACATTTGGAAATACCGGCTGATTATAAATTTAACAGTGGGGAACTATTTAAGTCGAGCTGATCGTTTAATAAAATATCTAATTTTTTACATTTGTTTATTTCCATGCTTTCTAAGAAATTTAGTTTTATTGATTTGTTTTCTACGTGCAATATTTCAAGATTATCGTCAAAATTGTGTTGTTCGGTATTAAGATGTAACGCGTAATGGGAGTTGTTATGTTTTTTATTATAGCTTGTTTTGTGTTCTTTAAGTCTTTTTTCAAAATTTCTGCCAGTTTGTCCTATGTAAATTTTAGTACAACTGCCACATTTTAGTTTATAAACTCCACATTTATGTTCTTTTTTAGTTTTGCTTTTGTTATTTTTAATTAGTTTTCCTAACTTATTATTAGTTTTATATGCGACTTTACATCTTAATACCGAACAACACAATTTTGACGATAATCTTGAAATATTGCACGTAGAAAACAAATAAATAAAACTAAATTTCTTAGAAAGCATGGAAATAAACAAATGTAAAAAATTAGATATTTTATTAAACGATCAGCTCGACTTAAATAGTTCCCCACTGTTAAATTTATAATCAGCCGGTATTTCCAGATGTAATCATAACAATAGTTCAATAATATAATTTGTAAAATTAATTAGGAAAATGTGTGTATTCATAATTTAAGTTTTATACCTTAATAACATAATTCTATTGTTAAGCATAAATTAGGGTACCTAAACTTGGGAGTGTGCTCTATATTGTAAAAGGATAATTTGTTATTCAGTTTCTACTATCCGACGAAGACACTGTGTGTCGAAACAATTGTTATAGTGTGCAATAAATAATATAAGTGAAGATTTATACATTTTGTATTTTTCCTATCAAGTTTATATTAAGTGGTTTCCAAGCACTGATCGTCATTCGCAATCATTTCTACTAACGCTAGATAAATAGCGTTTTGTATTAATTCCAGATATATTTCGCCTGTTAAATTGCCAGGTAAAAAAGGGGCCCATTGTACGGTTACCAAAAATGCCAGCCGAAACATTCAGTTTTTCCGTTTCGTATGCACGTCGCGAAATATTCTGGGATCTGAATCAGACCAATAACGACACTTGTGACGATTTACCGTACCGTTTAGGAAAAAGGAGCATTCATCAAAAAAACATACGTTGAAAAGAAAGTGCTGATCATTTATTGCCCGTTCACTCATAATTTCACAGAATTGCAATCACCTATCAATATCGTCTTCGTTAAGTTCTTGTACCAGATGTAAGGATGGAACTTGTGTTTTTTTAATATCGTTTAAATGTTGCTTCTTTTAACACCAGATGCTGTCACCAGCTTTCTTGTACTCAGTGTAGGATTGACCTCGTCTCCCGAAATTTTTGCAGCAATTCCAAAATGTACTTTCGATTCATTGTTTGCAAAAATTATTGCACCCCTACAGCAATTAAGTAAACCATTATCATTTTTATGCCGATTCTGTAACGAAATAAACTAAACCTTACTACTTTACCGCGACCGAAGGATATGATCTGCAACAATAATTAAAGGCCACAGGAATAAAACTAGAGTTGTCAAAGAAGCAAAGTTGTACACCAGCAAATGCTATTTATCGTTGTCATTTTTGTAATAAAAAAGGTAAAAAAATGCCAAAAAAATGTTTCCCCCTATAATCAAAAATTGACGGGTCTGAGCGTTTTTTTTATAACTTAGAGTGCCCAAAACTGGCTTTGTTTCGTTTTCAAAAGGTCACCCTGTATAAAAAGTCTGTATAGGAATATTTTATGATTTGTAAATATTTATGTAGTAGTATGTAATCCTAATAATAACTAGTAATAATTTGTATGTGAAAATAATAGGTTAGTTAATATTGTGTTTTTATAAACTGACAATTTAGTTTTGAGAATGTTGTTATAAATTATTGCTGATATTAGATTGAATAAGGATTTCATTATATCGAAAAAGATTAATTTTTTTGAACAAATAAAAAGTAACCATTTTAAAGAGAAGTCTAAAATATTTAAAAAATATTTTCTAGTTTCCCAAAAATCAAAATTTTGATCCCCATTTTTGTTAGTAGGGACATTAATGATTACTTGAACTACTAGTTTTACTTTCACCTCTCCTGTATGCTGGCTAAATATTGCCCTGTATTTTCCAGACACCCTGTATTATGTAAAGCTATCTCAGATAAACTTTTTTGATTTTCGATAAATTGGGCTTTCATAATCAGTCTGTTACCTTACATTTCTCTAGTAGGTTAAAAACCTTTCAAGTATTGCTGTAATCGATGGTATATCCTGAGGTATATCCAATGTAAACAAAAACTATCCTAAACAAGTCCGACATATTGTTTGGCATAATTTAAGGTATTTCGTATTATCAAAGATAGAAAATAATTTTTGAAGAAATTGCTCATGTGGTTCTACCCGAAAATTGACTAATATAATAATTAATTATTATGTTATAGGTACGTCTAATATAAAAGGGTCACTTCAAAACCGTTGCTGCGGTTCTCACAGAGGAGTTCATGTAGTATTAAAAGTTTTTTTTTGGTAAATTATGTATTCGCAATTATGCAAGATAAAAGTAAGAAACCCATTTGATATTTTGGATGCATAATATGTATATTTTTAGCTGGGCTTTATGTTTGATCCTTTGCCAATCTAAAAATACCTTTATGTATAAAGCTGTTTGAAATATTTAAATTTTAAAATAGGGACTCCCGCCGGATGAAAAATCCCATGGAGTTTTGTCAACTGTAAGAAACTAGTGGCCAGCGAACCTACCTTTTAATATGAATTAGTAATGTTTTCAGCAGAAAAAGCAAAATGCGTGATTATTTATGCAGAATCTAATTCACTGCTGCAAAATAGTAACGATTTCGAGGTATGTTTAATATATCCCCTCCAAACCAGAACGCTATTTGGTTTGGCAAACTGTTCTCTGTATCCCGCTCATCAATAATAAAAAACGGATAAGAGAAAATAACCTAAACGAAACTGTTCTGATTCAATAAATTGTTCAGAAATTCCATCTCAATCGACGAGGAAGCTAAACTATCTTGTACACAATAATTATCCCAAAGATTTTAAAATTAAAATAGGTTTTTCTATATAATCTCGAATATTGTAGAAACTACCAAATAATCAAAAATGTAACGGTATTATTTATTGACGACAATATAATATATGTAGTTATCCCCAATGTCGTTCTTTATTTTATCAACCACGGAAGTAAACACTTTTTCAATGACATTTTTTCTTCTTGTTGGTTCATCTCAGTTGTTTTTAGTATTTAGTATAGTTTTATTTAATGGTCAAAGTTATTGCGGTATCGTTAGCAAATAGATAAAGCTGCGTAAATCTATCGAGCAATATATCGTGAATGTAAAATCTAAAAATATTATACAACATCGGAGGGAGAGGTGAGCCTTGCAGTACTCCCACCCTGAAGTGCTTATTCAAAGAAAGTGCGTTCTCTGACGAGATAGCGAAACTTCTACTCTCCAGAAAAATAGCTACTACCTTGATTAAGTAGTTCGGAGCATCAAGTATTATGAGACCTTGTCAAACGCTTTGCTTACGCCAAAGAATACCATTCCCGCGCTCTCCTGTTGAAGCCGTTTACTAGACGTTTGCGGTTAATCACGGTGTCTGCCTAAAGCCCTAGTTTCTCTAACCAAATAGGCCCGAAACATTTTGGCGATATAGCACAAAAAAGTTCGTTAACGGTTCCGGTAAAACCCAGTAGTAAAGCGTAAAATGAAATTTCGGAAAAGTGTGCGATTGTTCGTGGACAGCAGTTCGTCCAAACCAAGCGCGGTTTGATTTCAACGATCTAAAACGGCACAGAAATCCCGAAACTTGAAAACATTGTTTATTCCGTGTGTTATTTTATCAGATAGTATAATACAAAATAGCAAAAGTAGGCGCCACAAATATAACATTATTGTGTATATTTCTGTCTTCTATATGAAAACTCCAGCAAAAAATGCCGCCTCTTAGCAGCATGCATTGCGGCTTAAAATGTGAGGTTAGTTGGGCGAGTGCATTACTTGGAACTTAAAAGCAAGATGCCGCCGAGTACGATTTAATGCAAACATGAACCGTCCTCGTATCTACAATGTACAAATATGTTTTTATATCCTATATTGCAAACTGAAATTATAAGTAATATTGATAAGCTAAAAAATAACTCGGCACCCGGCCTTGACCAAATATCCTCAAAAACAATAAAGGAAGTAAAATTTGAAATTGTAAAGCCATTAGCGTACATTTTCGATCGTTGTTTTTCGGAGGGAGTATTTCCAACTGACTTAAAAAAATCTGTTGTTACACCCATCTACAAAAATAATGATAAAAATGGTATGGATAACTATAGACCAATATCGGTACTGAATAACTTTGGTAAACTGTTAGAAATGTCGCTTAGACAAAGACTAGAAAGAGACAAAAAATAATATTATTTCCAGCAATCAGTTTGGTTTTAGAAAAGGAATATCTACTGAAAATGCTCTATTCCAGGTAAGCAATTCAATTAATGATGCACTAGATCATAATAAAAAGCCTTTGGTAATATTTCTAGATTTAGCCAACGATAGACACGGTATCTCACAGAATACTTCTAGAAAGGTGAAACAATAATTATGGCGTACGAGGGTTACCTAATAAACTCTTTAAAAGTTATCTTGGGGGTAGAGAGCAATGTGTAAAAATTGAGGGTGAACTGGGGGAGTTCAGGACTGTAAATTGTGGTATTCCACAGGGAACTGTACTGGGACCTGATCTCTTCTCTTTGTATATAAATGAACTTCTTTTCATGCAGAGCAGTGCCAAAATAATATCATACGCTCATGATACTGTTCTTATATTTACCGGTAAAACGTGGCAGGAGGTCTTTGAACTTGCAAGTTTGGAATTTTCTAGGGTTATCCAGTGGTTTGGAGAAAATATATTAACTTTATACATGAAAAGGACTAGGAATGTATGTTTTAGCATCTATGATATATATCAACCATATCTTAACGAACTGAAAATTCATTCATTTGATTGCATTCAACATAATAAACAAAATTGCCAATGCAGTACACCTATAAGTAAAATCAATAAAATAAAATACTTAGGTATAATTGTTGATTAAAATATGAGGTGGGAGGAACATACTAAGCAATTAAATGCTAAAATTCGGAAACTTGTCTGGAAGTTCTATAGCATCAGAAATGTTATGCCTACAAAGGTATTGCGGACGTTGTATATCGTTTTGGCTGAATCTATCATTAGTTACGGCATTTCGATTTGGGGTGGAACTTTTCCCTCAAACATGAATGTTTTAAACACCACTTAAAAATTTCTCTTAAAGGTTCTTTTACAGAAGCAAAAACGATATCCATCTGATTTATTGTTTAAAGAGGCAAATGTATTTAGTGTTCCTCAACTTTATGTTAAATCAGTATTTTATTTACTTATAAAACCCCAGTACTAAGAAAGTAAATTTTTACGTATGAAACTAGAATCAATACTCGGCAGGACCTGAATGTGCCACGACTCGCGAAGACGACCACACACAGATTTCTTAATTATTTTGCTACTAAATTTTACGATATGTTGCCAATTGAAATAAGGCGTACAAATAGCATCTCTCTCTTTAGTAAGAAAATTAAGCAGGTTATCAGAACAGAAGAAGCTGATTTTATAAAAATTCTAAGATTTGATTGAACGTAAATTTTAATACTCTAATTAAAACAGTATATTTTCTTGTTGCATTGATTGCATGGTGATTTCATGCCTTTCGTTACCTATATAGAATGGTTTATTTATCTCATTTGCTTGCTGCATTCTATGCATATATTATACATGTAAACTACTATTATACACTAGTTGCATTCTTATATTATATAAACTTAATCTAGCGCATAAAGTAAAGTATACACACGGACAGTTTAGATGTACTTTGATAACCAATTGTTATTTACATTGTAATTTATCTAAATTATGTAATATATTTCATTTCATTCGTCTCCTTTTTACGTAGTGTAGATAAGAACAGAGCAAAGCCGTATCGGCGCTTTGCTACTAGCGATTAGAAAACCCGACAATAAGTCGAGTTTTACGTAATGATATCAATTTCTAACTATTTCGGCCAATGAGAAGCTGAAAATGGGCTTAATGTTAAAATTCGGAAACTTGTCTGGAAGTTCTATAGCATCAGAAATGTTATGCCTACAAAGGTATTGCGGACTTTGTATATCGTTTTGGCTGAATCTATCATTAGTTACGGCATTTCGATTTGGGGTGGAACTTTTCCCTCAAACATGAGTGTTTTAAACACCACTTAAAAATTTCTCTTAAAGGTTCTTTTACAGAAGCAAGAACGATATCCATCAGATTTATTGTTTAAAGAGGCAAATGTATTTAGTGTTCCTCAACTTTATGTTAAATCAGTATTTTATTGACTTATAAAACCCCAGTACTAAGAAAGTCGATTTTTACGTATGAACTAGAAGCAATACTCGGCAGGACCTGAATGTGCCACGCCTCGCGAAGACGACCACACACAGATTTCTTAATTATTTTGCTACTAAATTTTACGATTTGTTGCCAATTGAAATAAGGCGTATAAATAGCATCTCTCTCTTTAGTAAGAAAATTAAGCAGGTTATCAGAACAGAAGAAGCTAATTTTATAAAAATTCTAAGATTTGATTGAACGTAAATTTTAATACTCTAATTAAAACAGTATCTTTTCTTGTTGCATTTTTGGTGATTTCATGCCTTTCGTTACCTATATAGAACGGTTTATTTATCTCATTTGTTTGCTGCATTCTATGCATATATTATACATGTAAACTACTATTATACACTAGTTGCATTCTTATATTATGTAAACTTAATCTAGCGCATAAAGTAAAGTATACACACGGACAGTTTAGGTGTACTTTGATAACCAATTGTTATTTACATTGTAATTTATCTAAATTATGTAATATATTTCATTTCATTCGTCTATCTCCTTTTTACGTACTGTAGCTAAGAACAGAGCAAAGCCGTATCGGCGCTTTGCTACTAGCGATTAGAAATACCGACAATAGGTCGAGTTTTACGTAATGATATCAATTTCTAACTATTTCGGTCAATGGGAAGCTGAAAATGGGCTTTGAAGGTCAATAGAATATTCATAAGAAGAGCTTAGATATAATCTTCTTGACGTCCACGTTGACTCTTAAAGTATATTAACGGGTAGTATTGTCGCTTCCTCTGACACATTTTTTGCTGAAGATTTATATAGACAAATGTACCTAAACTATAATGCTATATTTGTGGCGCTTACTTAACCTATCGACTGTTTTAAATACGTCGTCTTGTAAGATAAATTTTAATGTTTTTATCGCTTCTGTGTGAAAGAATAAAATATTACTTAAATCTTACAATAATTATTAGCATGTAAACTACAGTATGGAAAAGTTGTGGGGTTAAATGAAAAAACTGTATAAACTTTGCATCGTTATCCACAAGGCAACAGCAACATTTCGTAGAGACCATCTTTGGCCCTATTCTTAAACGTTTTTAAAGCTGTATTATTTTCAGTACATAGTTGTAATAACGCAGACTCTTCATTGTCATCCTGCTCTGTTTCTAAAACCATGCCAATAAACAAATCCTTATTTGAATTTATTTTTTAGTCGCAAGAAGTACCCTATACAAATAATAAAGTAACGACTGAAATATATTTCGCAACTAATTAAGATTATGCATATACAAACCACCCATAGATTAAACTTCTCACCGAAATAATTCTCTGAACTAGGGGCGATCTTTTTCATGCTATATCGCCGAAATACTTCGAGCCGATCTGGCCGGACGAACCAATGACGATAAAGCAAATTATCGTCTTTGGGACGTACCAGGACTTAACTATACAATGTTCAGTCTGGAACCCCAACTGTTCATTTGACAGACGGTTGCTCGCAAACACAAAATCATTTAATCTGCTCAAAATTAACATTTCGACGATTTTACCTAGGATTGACGGCAGGCTAATTGGTCTATAGCTAGCAGGTGCCGTAAGATCTTGACCTTTTTTATAAAAAAAAATTACTTTTGTATGCCTCTTTAAGCGCGGGAAATTGCATTTTTTGATAATTGCCTGAGATATGCTTACTGTGTGGCCCAAATTGGGCCTACATGTATGGGGATCTTGGAAACTATAGAAGATAGAGAAACGGTTAAATGGGGAAAGTTTTTGACAATTATATTTCTAACTGAAAACCGTTTAGTACGCGGTCCTATCTTTTTTGGTTTTTGAAATATGTTAAAAAAACCAAAAAGATGTATTTTCGAAAATATCTTGTAGATTTCTTATTATTCACTATTTTGGCAATTAAAGCAACTTTTTAAGTAGATTTCAGTTCTGCAATTTAATTTTGAATACGACGTTTCAGTTATTTTATACCATCATCAGGTTCATTTTTTCTTATGGGCGCCATATTGTATTTTATACTTAAAAGGTAGCTTATGACGTCAGCTTTTCAACGATGTATTATTTGTTGAAAAATAAATGAAATTGACTTGAAAAATAAAGAAAATTAATTTTCGCAACACGTCAAATTTGACAACTGCACTATAACTCCCTAAATTGAATACCAATTAAAAGGTTTACATTTTGTAGTATTCACAAAACACTGCTTGCATTGTTTCAATCAACAATATTACAATAACCTATGATTCAAAAATAAAATCCAGTAGCCTATGACCTTACAATAACCTATGAATCAAAAATAAAATCCAGTAGCCTATGACCAACCACTACCGTTTGAAAATGAAACAAAAATATTACTTGTCAGAACGAGTAAAAGTATAATAGTTTTTATTATTATTATCTAATAATAACGATTTATTTGTGTATTCTGAATTCTGAAAATGGCATTGCGTTTTTCTCATGAAGAAAAATTTGATTTGCTAGAATGTTACATTCATTGCAACAGAAATGCAAACCTTGCATTAGAAAGGTATTTTGAAAATTTTCCTGAAAGACCGCAGCCAAGTGTCAGACTTTTTCCAAAAATTGTTATGAACCTGAGCAACCATGGAAGTTTTGAAAAACCGCGGCCCAAGAGTTACGAAAAAGTAGGTAATAACGAGCGTGACGAAAATGTCAGAGCCTATTTTAATGCCGCTCCGACATCATCTACAAGAGCGTCGGCAAGAGACTTACCAACCCCGCGAAGTACCATACAAAGAGTCCTTAAGGAAAATAAATATCGACCATACAAGCCAACTATAGTTCAGGGTTTACGAGAAACGGATTATCCAAGAAGAATGCAGTTTTCAAATTGGTATGTAAATCAATGCGAACAAAATCATGATTTCAGTCGTCTTGTAATTTGGACCGATGAATCACCAATTGGCTCAACAAAGACTGCAAACCCGATTTGGTTTTAATGTATGGTGTGGTATGTATGGTAAGTAATGTCACCTAGCTTGCTAAATACATAGCAGGTATTAAGTAACCCAGCTTTACTTTTCTCCTTACATTTTAGACAACAGACTTATCGGACCATTCTTTTATAATCATACGTTGAATGGCCAAAGATACTTGGAGCTGTTAGAAGATCAAATATTACCGGCAATTAGAGCAAGAGTTCCTCAAGATCAATTGAATAATATTTGGTTTCAACAAGACGGTTGTCCCGCACATAATGTTCGGGAAGTTCAAACTCTCTTAAGACAGATATTTGATGACAAATTAATTTCAAACGGCGGACCAGTTAATTGGCCTGCTAGATCCTCTGATATAACTCCTCTCGATTTTTATTTATGGGGTTATGTAAAAAATGAAGTATATGAGTTTGAACCCCCGGAATCTGTACAAGAATTAGAAGAGAGAGTGAGGAATGTGTTTACGAGCATAAATGGAAACACGCTTCGCAGGGTCATCAATACTGTGTTAAAAAAGTGTCAAAAATGTATTAATAAAAACGGCCAACATTTCGAATAAGTATAGTAAGTTAGATGTTTTTTCTTATTTTCTTTTCAAAACAATAATTATTATTCATTGCGTTTTTAGTTTTTTTTATTTGAAATGTTAATATGAGATTTTTAACCATAAGGACAAAATAAAATAATGTATTATAATATTATATTTTAAACAAATTTAACCCTGCCTAATGTGTTCTTCTCAAATTTGACGTGTTGGGAAAATTAATTTTCTTTATTTTTCAAGTCAATTTCATTTATTTTCCAACAAATAATACATCGTTGAAAAGCTGACGTCATAAGCTACCTTTTAAGTATAAAATACAATATGGCGCCCATAAGAAAAAATGAACCTGATGATGGTATAAAATAACTGAAACGTCGTGTTCAAAATTAAATTGCAGAACTGAAATCTACTTAAAAAGTTGTTTTAAAAATGTTTTTACAGATTGCCAAAATAGTGAATAATAAAAAATCTACAGCATATTTTCGAAAATACATCTTTTTGGGTTTTTCAACATATTTCAAAAACCAAAAAAGATAGGGCCGCGCGTACTAAACGGTTTTCAGTTAGAAATATAATTGTCAAAAACTTTCCCTATTTAACCGTTTCTCTATCTTCTATAGTTTCCAAGATCCCCATACATGTAGGCCCAATTTGGGCCACACTGTATATTAATATATCCCAAAGCTTGGTCGGGTAACAATAAATATAAATTTATAAAAATGAATTCCTCCTCTTTTTGATTAAAAAACTGCCAGCCACAGATCACATTCGGCACAGTTAGGTTAGTGGATATGAACTAACCTAAACCAAACACACGGTCACAAAGTTAATTAAAAGTTATTTAAATTGTTTGATGAATTTCACAGAGCTCTTAATTGGCACAAGTAAGCACACGTGGTTCCGCTAGCCACTTTGTGTTAGACAACTTCAAAAGGTCTATTAATTTAATTGAATTTGCTCTGGCATTTCCTTAATTACGTCTGAAATTCTCAAAACTTAAAGAGCTGGTGGCAATTAGTAATATTGTAGTTCTTTAACTGCTGATATGATTTAATTAAACAATTTTTTTTTAATATTAAACTTGCTACTTCGACCGAGGTTTAGTAAACAATTTTAAATATTATCAAATTGATTAATTAAATAAATATACTTATGTGCTTCTTCTTATCTGTATGCAAGTTTAATGGTCAATTAACTTCATTTAATATATCCCTACTTCTTGTTAGTTAAGTTGTGATACCGGAGACTAAAAGAAGAGTTGTACTTATTTAATTGGAAAGAAACTAAGTTAGTTAAGAAAAACTAAAGGGTGTCCCAAAATGAACGCACATTTTTATTTGTTAACAAAACACATTTATTTCTTGAAATATGTCAAAACTTTACTGGGATTTGAAAGAATCACGATCACGATTAAGTGTGAAACACAATATCCGACAAATGTCCACCGCGGCTTTGCTGGCTGGCCCTTGCCCTTTTGACGAAATTATTGATAACATTTTCACATATTTGTGGACGAATTTCAACAAAGACGCGTCGAATTTTGTTCTTCAAGTCAGGAATTGCGGCTGCTTTATGAGCATAAACACGAGATTTAAGAAAATCCCAGCGAAAGAAGTCGCACGGTGTAATATCGCAGGATCGTGGTGGCCAATTCTGATCACCATTGCGAGATATGACAAGATCAGGAAATTTCAGTCGTAACGAGTCCATTGTTTCACGCGCAGTGTGACAGGTCGCTCCGTCCTGTTGAAACCATAAGTTTTCCACATTAATTCGGTCTAATTCAGCCCACAGAAACTCTTCTAACATTGCACGATAACGTTCGCCATTCACTGTTAGTGCAGTTCCAGCCTCGTCTTCAAAGAACTATCGCCCAATTATTCCGCCGAACTAAAAACCGCACCAAAAGGTGACTCGTAGAGGATGCATTGGCTTTTCGTGAATAACACGAGGATTCTCTTCCCCCCTAAATTCGACAATTCTGCTTATTGACGTATACATTTAATTGCAAATGTGCCTCACCACTAAACAGGATTCTCTTCGAAAAATCTCCGTCATTTGCCTCGTTTTCCAGAATCCAATTAACAAATTCACGGCACAACCCATGATCTGCTGGCTTCAATTCTTGGGTCAATTTGATTTTATAGGCATGCAAATGTAAATCTTTTGTAAGAATTCGCTGCATACTGCTTTTGGTAATGTTCACTTGCTGGTACCGACGGCGAATCGACGTGCCTGGATTCCATAGAAAAAAGAAGTTTCTTTTTTCTATGCTGGATTCTCACCAACACTTTCCGATACTGCTGCACTATTTTCAATAGATCGAGCAGTACGCGGCCGCCCTGTTGATTTTATATTTCCAACTGAACCAATTTGCTCAAATTTCTTGATCAATCTTTGCACTGTCGTATATTTTGGTGCATTATTTCTTCCAAAAACGGCTCGTACTCTACGAACTGTTTCCGCATAACATTCTCCACATTTATAATACGTTTTCACGATAACAACGCGCTGTTCTACCGTGTAGCGTCTACTATGACAGAAACGAAAATGCCACGATATTTAAAATGTGCGTACATTTTGGGATACCCTTTATGATAAAGATCCAGCAATGTATACAATATTTTAATTTTTTTTTTGTTCAAGGCTATTAATCGAAATTTAGAAATATTTTCATTTAGTAAAGTAACTACATTAATAACTTTTTAAAAGATTCAGAGACGGATTTATGAAATTTCAAGTAAAGCGCGGACTTTAAAATCGTTGCAAAAACCGAACACATTTGAAAAATTCCCAAGTAAATTTTTTTTAAATTAACTTGCACCCTTTTAATATTGAATATACTTCGCCATTGCTTAATGACATTATCAATAGGAATTTGATTAACCATTTTCCAGCTCCAATAATTCTGTTTGTTAATTGCGTAACCGTAGGTCTCATCAGAAACCACCAAATAGAATAGCCAAACAATAGCATGTTAGTTTGAAGTCACCCGTGATAAAACAATTGAATGTTTCTTGTTATGAGGTTATTGTAAGTTGTTGGATTTAAGAGTTTTCATTATTTTAAAAAATTGGGTCGACATGGGAAGATAAAGTTCTTATTAAATCTTTCAGAGAGAATAATTTGGGTGCAAAAAAGATAATAAAAATATTTCTTGCTCGAAATTGGCGTTTGCGAACAATAAACTATTTTTTAAAGCATTTACGAGAAACGGATGGTTCACTAAATATTAAACTAGGTCGTGGAAGAAAGTAAAGCACAAGAACACAACAAAACATTGCCCGTGTTAGAGACATTTTTGAAACCGCAAACGACGATGCAGTAGTAAGTAGCAGAAAAATAATGAAAGTTACGAATATAAAACTAACATCAGAAGAATAATTAAGAAAGACTTTAATATGCGCTATATACCAAACACTAAGTGCAGTTAATAAAGTAAAAAGAGTAGAAGGGTGTGAAAATATTCTAAGAAGATTTAGACGTAGAAAAGTCATTTCAAAAATATAGTTTTTGGATGAAAAATTATTTTTTCGGCAACCTCCTAAAAACTCACAGAACAACCGAGATTACGCCACAGCTACAAAAAAAATCACAAATTCCTTAAAACCCGCTTTTTATTCCTAGATACCAATTTTCGAAATCTGTAATGATATCGTTGGCCGTGTCGCAAATAGGAAAAATAAGATTGATTTTTGTTGAATCTGGAGTAAACTTAGAAGTTTATCAAGGAGACATTCTGAGCAACATGATTTCGGTAATTGAGCAGTTATCGGATAATTATACCTTTTAACAAAATGGTGCCCCGTCTCATACCTCTGTGAGTACATAAGGTACCTTATTGCCCAGATCTTGTACAACTCGATTTATGGCCACTAAATAGCCCGGACTTAAATCCGGTTGACTATTCCATTTGGGGGACACTGGAAGCTATAGTTGTAGAGACAATGATATTACCACAGTGAAACCTCTCTTTGCGACCGCCTCTATAAAGTGACCACCTGCGCTAAACGACCGGTTATGAATTCCCCATATTTAAAAATAGAAATCCCATTATTTTTACTCCTCTTTACCGACCCATCTGTTAACAACGACCGCGAGCACTCATCATCGGAATTTTTAGTACACATGAATGCTAAAAACACTAACTACTTTATTGCAGGCGGATCCATTCAATTTGTTTTAAAGGCGGATAAATTGGTTATTAACATCTTAAATAGTTTTTGTGTGTTTTGGGACTAACGTGAATATTTGAAGATGGCAGGAAAAAAGAAATATCTTTCCTAAGCGAAATAATTGTAATAATCGAGAAAAGTGAGAAAACTGGTTTAAATACCAGGAAATTGACTGAAAAATGAATAGTGGGTAAGACCGAAGTGACTATATTGCTGCAAAATAAAACAGAAGTTAGAAATTTGTTTCAAGAAGGTGATAACGGTGAACAAAAACCGAAGAAATGGCAGTGGACCAAGTTGTTTTTAACTGAATTACCAAGGCGCAAAACAAGCGCGTACCAATATACGGGCCCATAATTCAAACAAAAACCTCGAATCTGCTCAATGTCTAGGACTAGATAACTTTAAGGCATCAAATGGATGGTTAGAAAAATTATTGAAAATTTCTACAGAAGCTACCTTATTAAGACGCTTTTATCATGTATGGACAGTGATCTTCCTCTTCAAGAATTCGAAAATAATATTATTATAAACAATGCCTTGATATGGGTTTCGGTGGCATGGCGCAATTTGTCCGCAGTGACAATAAAAAATGCTTTATGAAAGCCGCATTTATGTGTAATACAGATAATATTGACGTCTTCCAAGGAGAACAAAATATTCCACTCGCACAACTGTTTCCTAACATTAACTTTGTGAACTTGAAACAAATTTTCCCTATTGATAACGATTTGCCAACAGAAAGTGCAGAATTGACTATCATCGAGTGTATTGAAGAGATCCAAGAAATGAATGAAACTACCGAGATATGGCGTTGTCATAAATAATGGTGGTCATGTTCGTAATTTGTTCCTTTAATTGATATAGCACTGCAAGTTTCGTTATTAAATTTCTCTTTTTTTGTAAAATATAAGCGTATAAGATAATTTCATTCGAAGTTTTTTATTTCTATTTCCAAAATATGTTGAACTATGTTGAACTATCAAAAAAATGGTGTACGTTAATTTGGCCCATAGTGTAGTCGAAAACTAAATGGTAACTAATAATTGGATGATGATAATTGAAAAGAAACCAAGCGCCAAATTGCAAATATTGGTATAATGATGCCATACGACATCCTGGCATTAATTTATTTTGTGTAAAAAGTATCAAACGCCTACTGGAAATATAACGCCACCTATTGACTGAAGAGCCAAGCGATTGCAAGGAAAAACCAGTTTCCTGTTATCAAAAAAGATCCCAGTCTCGATACCATTTATAGAAATTGAGCAGTGTCACTTGGTTCTGTTTATATTTTATTTTTGGTTTTGACTGGATTAAAAAATGAGTAAAAGAACTAGAACAATTCTCAATAATGCTCTACAAATAAAATGTGATAATCCATCGTACAAAATAGAACCGAAGAGACCTAAACTCAGCAAATGCAATACAGTAAGTAAATTTTGAGGTTATTTTTTTTTTAACAGATTTTAGTTTCCACCATTTTTCTAACAATTATCCTATTTTCTTGTTGTCAAAATTACTTCTTCCTTAAAAGTTAGCATTTTTGAAAAATGTTTTTAGACATTGCAGGTATGTTAATTAATTATAAATTTATATCACATACATTATAATTAATAATAAAATTACTCGTTGCAAGGCTAATTACTAACCAAACGGTGTCCTAAGCGGTCGGTTTCTTTTAGATTTTATTTTAGTTTAAAAAGATAATATTTATTACTTGTTTATTTTGTATTTTTAAGGAACCCTGTGCAGCTGAGGAACAACCACAGATTCGCAATTCCTTTGCAGGCGTAGGTTACCAGGCAAAATTGTATAAATATTTTGCAAATATTTAAACAGAATTTACCAAATACTTTTTTTTATCTTTCAGGGATGAATATTCGGAACACTGAAGGTAGAAAACGAATTACTCAAAGATTTAAGTTCAATGCGAAGACTTTACTGTTATTTGTTACCAAATCAAACTCAAATATAATAATTAAAGAAATGCTGGTACTTAAGAGCCCTCCGAATGCCCAACTTATTGTTTCAGATGAAGTATACATCGTGAATACAGAGAATAAAAAATCAGGTAATTCGGAGTTTCAATACCAGAACAATGTATAAGTACAACTGTCGAGGAAACAAACCTTGAAGTATTTGCTAAAGAAGTTCAAATTTTTGAAAACTCATTACCTGTAGGTATTCCGGTTCCTGAGGACTCACTTGAAGTGACATCAACTGATGACAGCATAAACAATGACTACAAAGAATATAAAATCGAGAGAGAATAAAAGATAAGCGAGAAAATCTGATGGAAAGAATATAGTTTGTTAAGAAACAATGAATGCAATTATTGAAAATATAAAGACATTTCCTGCCTATGTTTCGCATTACTCCCGCCAAGAAACTGATGCTAAATTTCTACCTTACGACCTTACAGAAAGTAAAATGTACGAATTCTATAAAGAAGAGAAACATTCAAAAGTTAGTTTTCAGTTCTATAAAAATATTCTATAAACATTCCGACTTGAAGCGAGAATACCCTATAAAAGATACATGTAACTAGTGTGACATGTATTCTGTACAAGCGAAAAATTCACAAGATGAGAACGAAAAGCTAATATTAAAAAAACAACATGATCAGCACATTAAAAAGGCACAGCTTGCCACAGATCAGATGAATCAAGATTTAAAAGAAGCAAATAATAACCCCCCCATCGAAACTCTTTGCTACAATATGAAAAAAGTTCTAGGATTGCCTAAATTAACAACTAATTATCTACTATAAAAGACAACTAAGTATTTACAACGAGGGTATTCATTCAGGGTCAAGCAATACACCTTATTGTTTTTTGTGGAAAGTGGAGGTGGCAGGGCGAGGTGCCCAAGAAGTGAGCTCGTGTTTGAAAAAATTTGTAGAAAAATAGGATGACATCAAGACAGCTGAAATTTCTTCCCAAGGGTACAACTGACTTTTATGGAACCAAAAAAGTCGAGAACTTTGAAGATGATATTGAAGGTTTAGGCACTAATACAGATTTTGATTTTGAAGATTAGGTATAAGGTTTATGATATTGTTCTTACTAAATGAGTTTCTTTATTTTCTCATTGTAAAAATAAAATTTTAATTTCCTTTAAAACGACCAATTTTATTGTTTGCATTTTCTTTAAACAGATCCATGTAACTTGGATCCTTCTCAGGTAATAAACCAATATTCCTCAATTATTGAAAAGGAACCATGTGCCAAGAAGGTGTTAAATATACATTTTGAGACTCGGAAAAAAAATTATTAACTAGTTACCTCGCAATTTACTATTATTTGCTTCCAAACGTGCACAATTATTTCCAGGAAAAACTTCTGCAGATGTGAAAATTTTAAAAACAGTTGTTACAATCAAAAACCACTTATTACTCAAAATATGAATTTGGCTCTTGGTTCCTTTTCAATTATGATCATCCAATTGCTTGGCCGCCACAGAATCAAACAAAAACGATTTTTTAAAAATTATTCCGGGTACAAAATCTAGTAATTAGTCATTAAAACTAAATTTAAAAAGAAATAAATATTTATTGTAACTTTCTAAATTTTGAGCACCAAAACTCTTTATTTAAAATTACAAGTGTGAACGCTGCTAAGAAAGACTTAAATAAAATTTCTTCTTGGTGTTATCATATAATATTCTTGGATCCTAAAATGTACATTATCTTACATTGAAGTCTAGCTGCTACCAGTGTTCACTAGGGTTAGTAATCAGACAAGTTGCGTGTTAACAAACTCTCCTAATTTTAACTTGAACAAGCCCATGTAAATAAAGCAGTGCAAGAGCTTGGCGACGTATTTATTACCTGATAAAACATGTTTGTAACTAACTGCTATTTAACAATATAGTGTCGGATCGGGGTTTTGCTCGGACTTTTAATTATTGAAAATATATTTAATAATTATTAAAAATAAGCACTAAACAACGCTTTACTAAATACCGCTCTAATAAGTAAAGTCTGCAAGACTAACGGATAATGAAACTGAATAAATGTCTAAATTAAATTTATAAAATAAGGCACTCAATTTAAAAACTGTTTGGAGCTAGAAGGAAACAAACACTCGGGCGATGTTAAAATTTTCGGTATTGATAGTAAGCCACGACACTGAAAATCATAAGTTGAAAATAACTATAAAAATATAAAATTGCATGGGTGTATAAATATATTTTATTTCTGACCGGTATATTATTAGCTTATAACGCCTTAGTTACGCGGGAATTATAAGGGTCATAACTCCCTTGGGATATTAAGAAAAATTTGACATAAAATCAAACGATTGACATCTAATGTCGGTCAGAAATAAAATTATCTATGTATCACTGGAATTATAAGGGTCTCCATTACCTCGGGCAATTGCTGTCCCTCGGGCCAAAGGCCCTCGGGACGTAAACTTTGCCCTCGGTGATTAAGACCATTATAATTCCCTAGATACATAAATAACTATTATACATACAAAGCAAAGTTACTGGCGGACCTATTCTCTTCAAATTCATCGTTTAATTTTTGT
This sequence comes from Polydrusus tereticollis, assembly GCA_963920685.1. NCBI lineage: Eukaryota > Metazoa > Arthropoda > Insecta > Coleoptera > Curculionidae > Polydrusus > Polydrusus tereticollis. The sequence continues at coordinate 92,010,628 of OY987329.1, read as the reverse complement.
GGTAAAGTCCACCGAATATTTCCCCTGTAGAATCGAGAATGGCTGAGATTGTTTTCCGAGTCTTGGCATCAAGAAAGCTCCTGGTCCTGACGAAATTCCAGTCATCGTAATTAAGACATGCGCTGATGAATTGACACTGGTATTTTGTAGGTAACTTATCTTACAAAAAAAGAATATTTCCTTTTTGCTAGAAAACTGGGCGAGTTCAGCCCATTCCCAAGAAACTCAAGAACACCTTGCCAAACAACCATCGTCCAGTTGCATTGCTTTCGGTTATATTAAAAGTCACAGACAAAGCTATCAACGAAAAATTATTAAAGTACCTGGCAGGCTTCAATATTATTAGTGACCTGTATGGATTCTGTACGTCTAGATCAACAGGAGACCTTCTGGTTTATGTTAATACCGCTTGGGACAACGCCATAGAAATCATGGGGAGTCCGGGGCGGCAGCACTGGACATTTCCAAGGCCCTTGACCGAGTATGGCATGAGGGGCTCCTAACTAACGTGAGAGCATACGGAATGCCGGTTCAATCTCCTTCATAGCTGTCAAGCTTTCTTAAAGACCGTTCTTCGCGAGTGGTGATGGACGGATTTCTTTCAGACACATCTAACATTAACGCCAGGGTCCCTCAATGTTCTATATTGTCGCCCACCCTCTTCTTACTATACAATAACGATCTTTTCAAAAAAACTAATATTCCTATATATAGCTTTGCTGATGACTGCACGCTTGATTCATCTTTTACTTTTGAAACTCGAGCATCGACTGCCAATAAACATCTCTATAGGCAGCAAGAGGTCTCACATCTCAACAAAGACCTGGAAGAAATTGTTGTCTTGGGGTGACAGTAACTAAGTAGAATTTAACGCTAAAAAACTCGGGCGGTAGTTTTTCTAAAGAAGTTAATGTTGAAAAATCGGATATAGTCATGGTGGGATACTCAATTCCCTTGGCTTCACCAATTCATTTATTAGGCGTCAATCTCGATAGTCATATGTCCTGTCATAGTCACGTTGCGGCCTCGCAGAAGCTTGGAATACTTTCCGAACTAAGAACCTCTATACACCCCAACAACTTTTGAGGCTCTATAAAGCCCAAATTCGACCATCTCTGGAGTACTGTTCGTATCTCTGGGGCTCTGCTCCTAAACTTACTTGACATTGCTAGACTCCATTCAAAGAAGAGCCATTCGCTTGATCGGTAATAATGGAACATCGATGGCAGGTTGGCGACTTCAGTCTATTTTACAAGTATTTTTATGGTAACTGCTCAGCTGAGGTTGGCAGAAATACACGACGGGCCACTGCAGCCAATCCGTACGTGGTTCAGCTTAGTGTCCCTCGAATGACACTGTTTAAAAATTCTTTCATGTGGAGAACGTCATCACTCTGGAGCGACCTCCCTTGTTCCTCATAATATCCCTAGGGCATTAATAATTTTATGTCGATCGAGAGCACGCTGCCTTTGTTAACAGCCCGACGCCAAAGGGCTGTTACTAAACTTAACATGCTTTCGATTGACATAAAATTATGAGGCATTTATTAATGTCCAAGGGATATTTGGTCAGAAATTCTTTTCATGAATAAATTAAATAACCCGCAAGACAACAATTATTTATTTATTGAAAGTAACGTAACATTAGATTGGCTATTTTTTAATAGACTGAAAATTCGCATTGCCAAAACGTGACATTTTGAAATTTATTTGGAATATGAAGCTGTCAAAGTCTTGATGTCTTAATGATTGGATTATTGGTGTCATAGTGATTAAAAACCACCCGGAGTGTTGTTATCAGTTAAAAGTTGAGATGATTGGTTAATTTGTGTGACATGACAAAAAATAACAACATTTAATTGGCTGTTGGAACTGTCAAAAATTGTCTACTTAAGGTTAGTTGAAAGTTTCACACCTGTCAATCAAATGGTCTTATTTTGGCGTGTTGTCATGGTGACGACCGGACATTATTTTCCTCCAAGGTGCCCTGAAGGTGATTGCACTGGAAATCTTTTTTTCACGTATGTGATATAACACAAAATTACTCTTAAAATAGCTATTTTCCTAATAAGTGCGGAAGATCTATTTTTCCGCACGCAACTGCCGTTGACAGAACGACGCGTAACATCTTTTTTGTTATGATAAATAAATCACAGTGGTCAAGAAAGAAGAAATTTATTATAATTTTTGTAGCTACAGAAGGACTACACAATGCACTTTATCAGTTTAAAATAACGTAAACGGGTATTTAGTTAATTTAGTGCCAATATCCACTCATCAACTGAAGGAGAGTTTCTAATAACCTGTCTTGCATATCAAATAAACTTTGCTAATTCCTAACTTGGACAAGCTTATCTAAATAGAGTATAATAAGACTTTGGGCAATCCCTTGTGGACTTTACGGGCTCTTAGACCTGTTTGCTCTTTTGGACCTACATAAATAAATAAGGAAATGTCTGTACATCTTAATGTTATATTACGCTTGCAACTTAGTTTTGCTTACATGTCTTTGTCTTAGCATACTATACCATAACTATACGTGTCACTACAAGGAGTAAAAAAGGAAACCTTGGTATACAGGGTCATTGAAAGTTTCTGGAAAAAATATGCGCTGCCTTCACTACATGAGGAATCTTGCAAACAATAATGTTGGTTTCTGCGAATTATTTTAGCAAATATCGGAGTATCCATAGAAGAACTATCAGAGCGTCTGAAAGGGTATATTTTAAGAATAGGATGGATAGGTCTCATAGCAAGTCAAGGGAATCGTGGAGGATTGTAAATGATTTGAAACGGGGAAATAACAGGGCCACTACTTTAAGTAATCTTAACGCTGACGATCTGAACCATTTTCATTGTAGTATTGCTAGCGCGTTGGCAAAAAAAAAACACCAGTAAATGATTCTAGAAGTTACTAGATCTGTCTGTGTCTAATACATTTTTCTTTGTACCAACCTCTGCTATGAAAATTAGGGCTCTTTTTGAAGATATTTTCTGCCTTACCATTAACGGCCTTACAGGTTTTGGCTGAAGCAATAAATTTCTCCTTTTTCACAGGCATTTTTCCGTCTTGTCTAAAGAAGGCTATAGTTATCCCACTCCACAAGGGAAGTGGTCATGATATCCCTTCAAGTTTGTTTTAACCGTTTTTTTGTCTTTAAGCTGTTTATAACCTCCATATTTCCATATGTACATATGATTAACAGTCTTTGAATACCGTGTTATATGGGTAATGCAGGTCTGTTAAGATTGTATAAATATTATGTAACGTTTTAGTTTTATTAATTGAAATTTGTTTAGGATCTTTAGATTGTGTTTGTGTTTATTGTATATTTTACTTTGTCAACAAGAATATTATTCTTCAGACAATAAAGTACTTTTGAGATTGAAAATAGTTTAAGTTTACCCAACTATTCATTTAGTAGCAGAAAATAATTAAATTAAAACAAAAAACAAATATCTGTGGTTCGTGAAAACCGTTCAACTGTAGTGATGACTGCGACAATCACGCTTCAAAAAAGTAATGTCTTTGCATTCATAATGTCTTGTTTTTACTTGTCTTGCCCAATGACATCAAAATATTTCTTGTTTTCCTTAGTTTTTGCAAAAACCTTACCGTACTACAGTAAAACTGGCAACAATGTTTTTGTGCAAGACAATTCTTTTTAGCCCCAGTGTAGGCAAGCTCTATTACAATTAAAAATAATGGAAATGGCAATATTAGACATGCATGTTCTGTTTTAATCCAAAAAATACAATTGTCTAAAAGTATCTAAATTAATTTAAAATTCCCTTGCGAGGAATTTGCAGATTTCATCTTATATCTGGCAAGATTTCTTGTTAGAATATGTCTTGTCTTATGGTACAATCAGAGAACTACGACCAACGGAGAGCGACAGCGAGGCGTATGCATAACGAATTAAAAATTAAAAAATTTCCTAGAATTCGCTCTGTGACAACGGGCTAGTCAATATCAAAGGAACCGACAGATATTGTCGGTTCTCGTTGGTCGTAGTTCTCTGGCATAATTTGAACAGTCTAATCTATATATGTATTTGTGTATGTTTTCCGATACATCAAGAACATCGATACATTGGGTCAAAACATTGACGTTTTTACATCGTTGGCTCATCCGACATCGTCCGGTGAAATACCATCACATCGGCTTAGGTGGAGTGCAGTTACGGCCACCATTTCCAACAGCCAGGCGGTTTTTTCAAACAACATTCAGAATGGAAATGATGTGACAACTGAAGTTCTTAAATAACCCGAGATTAGCAGCTTCCAAATCGATTTCTGCAATATAAGAGAACTGAACTCGAACATCAATGCACTCTATCAATATCTACAATCTGCCAAACCTCCTGTACTCGCATTAACCAAAACAGAGGGCAGGTCATCGATTAGTCGCATATGTTACTTACGTTTGTAACAGCGCAATAGAACATCATGGGGAGTCCCGGGCGGTTGCACTGGACATTTCCTATATATTAACGATCTCTTAGAAAGACTAAAAATCCTATATATAGCTTCGCTGATGACAGCACACTTCTTTCATCTTTTACTTTGGGTACTTGAACATCGACTGGCAATGCACATCCCTATAGATAGTAAGAGGTCTGACATCTAAACAAAGACCTGGAAGAAGTTCTGTCTTGGGGTGACAGTAACCAAGTAGAATTTAACGCTAAAAAACCCTCGCGGCAGTTTTTTCTAAAACAGTTAATATTAAGGAACTGGATATAGTCATGGCGGGACACTCGATTCCCTTGGGTTCATCAACTTATTTATTGGGCCTCAATTTGGATAGCCATATGTCTTGGCATAGTCACGTTGCAGCTACTGCTAAGGCAGCCTCGCAGAAGCTTGAAATACTTTTCCGAACTAAGAACCTCTATACACTTCAACAACTTTTGATGCTCTATAAAGCCCAAATCCGACCATCACTGGAGTACTGTTCACATATCTGGGGCTCTACTCCTAAACATACCCCGAGATTGCTAGATTCCCAAGGAAGAGCCATTCGCTTGATCGGTGACCATGATCTGAAATCAAATTGGAGAGCCTTGAACATCGAAGGCCGTTTGGCGACTTGAGTCTATTTTACAAATATTTTTATGATAAGTGCTCAGCTGAGGTTGCCCGCTTGATTCCACCCAGAGCGGTGCATGGTAGAAATACATGATGAGCCACTACAGCAGACACGTACGTGGTTTAGCTTAGTGTCTCTCGAACAACACGGTTTAAAAATGCTGTCATCTGAAAAACGTCATAACTCTGGAACGACCTCCCTGAGGCCGTGTTCCTCAGCGAGTATAATCTCCAAAGATTCAAGACCAACGTGAATAATTTATTGCGCACACGCACCGCTCGCAAAACACCATAAAGGATTAATCCTGCAGTGCTGTGTCTTATCATAAAAAAAAAATCGATGGATTTTGGCTCGATGTTTTATGAGATCGATAGTAGACTAGACTAGATCGATGTATAGAAATATCGATGTTTTTGGAAATACAACTATTTAACCTTTAAATATTTTATGCAATGCTGCAAACACGTCTGGGAATAGTTCTTTGTCTTTTACTTGGTTATTGTTATACGACATCCCACATAGAGAGGACTGGGAGTTATTTGATGATTGTAAAGAGCGAGGGAGACGTGACAACTATTTATGCTATCCCTTTCTGCAAAGTGCACCACGAGCTTAGTAGGAAGGCAGAAGCTGGCGTTACCAACTGTATTTCTTCTATTTTTGATGGCCACTTTATTAAACATCTATTATGTCTTTGTACTGCTGTTAAGATTATTATTGTCAATGTTGCAATAAAAACCAACATTTAGCAAGCATAAAATTGAAATCTTCTGCTCCACAGCCAAGAATATAAATACGTATTTTGCAATAAAAAAATACATCAATATATTCGATGTGTATCAATGCTTTTCAGTCGATGGTTTTTCAACATTGGTGAATTAAGGTCGATCTTTCTGCTACATCGATGGAAAAAAATTCGATTGTATTTTGAATTTTGTTAATCTCTATTAGTCTAGTCTTGGCCTTTTCTTGCCCTGTCTTGCTATCAGATCTTTAATGAGGAAAGAGGGGGCTACAGGTCTGCTACCCCCTCCCAAGTTTCGTCATTTATGACCAAAGAACGTTTAAATAATTTGTTAAAATATCTAAATTAGACAAGAGAAACCAAAAACATAATAAAATTGGAATAAGAAAAAAAAAAATTTTTTTAAAATAAAATAAAACGCAATATCATAATCCTCGTCATAATCATAGCTGTCTTTTTATCAGCTAAAATTTTGACTTGCTATTTTCTTTTTTTTTTCTCTCGGTAACTTGACCTGCAATGTATCCTAAAAATAGGAAGCGCTTCTAAATATGGAAGGGTATATTTTACTAGATATATAACCTGTATAATATGTATAAATAAAAAACATAACGATTCATTCACAAATATTCTTAACTTTCTAAGGAATTTCGACTGCGGCACTTCTTTTAATTTCTTTTGTGGACAAAATGCAGGTTAGCTTTAGCTTAAAGCTTTCTTTCGTATGGTCTTATCTTTAAACATACCAGAGCTTAGGTTAGATTTTAACCATCAAGTAAGTCTGTATAACTCCGCAGAATTGTGCAACTATCTAAACTGCCAGTACACACAATTCTTATATTTCGTGTTGTAACTTGATTACCATACAATTTAATTATAATATATCCCAACATACCCTCAAGTTCAAGCCTATCGTTTATCTTAGAGGAGTTAGTAATTATTCGAGTCCTACGGTGTAGTAAACTTCCCTAATTTTCAGCTCGGACATGCCTATGCAAATTGAGAAGTTCAAGGCTTCCCTGATTCCCTTGTGTACTGACACACTGACGCAGGTCTACTGTGGGTGATATCCTGATATATTACCTACACAAGCAGGTGAATACACTTAAAACTTATATCGTGTAGACAAATTTGAGACCGAGGCGACGAAGGAGCAATATTAGTTTATCGATATCGTCGGCATAACAAAAATTTCGCAAAGATTCCTTGTTATTTGCCCTTTCCATCAAATTATTTCATAGTCATGAAGGAAAGTTAAATGAATTTATACTAAAAAATTGTTTACTTTCAGCAGCACAACAGCGGTATGTTTTTTCAAGAAAAATGATTTTGGGACTTTTTGTACATTTCTCTCGAGCATTTGATAGGGTTCGTCATACTTTATTGTTGGCTAACTACATAGACACGGGGTTATAGCGTATCCCTCATAGTCTTTTCTTTTCACTGCATACCTTAAAGAGCGATATTAATTTGTTGAGGTAAATGGGGTACAAAACACTGAGGCCCGTCTAACGCAAGGGTCTATCTTGAGTCCTCTATTTTACTTTTCTCCAACAATATAAGTGATTTCCTCAATGTGCGGTAGGTTACGCAGATGACACGAATGTACTAACAGGTAAAGATAAATTTCAATTGTAAAGTATTGCCGAGCGTGTAAACAGAAAAATTATTACTTGGTCGGTGATAACCTTGTCCTTTTTGCGGACTCCATATCCTATTCAGTGCAGTGTAGCGACACGACGAGAATAACAATGTTTTTTAAACTTCGGTGAGATGACCATATTAATTTGTAGTGCACTAAATTAGGTGGAGTATGCTATGTTTTGAATTTCCTGTCACAGCAATGTGAGAGAGAGACATTTTTCACCATGTATTACGCAAACTTTTACAGTTATATGAGATATGGAATACTGAGTGCCGTTGGGGTTTTCCCTTAGCAAAAGATGCTATTCGAATACTGGTCACTTTTGGGAAAGTTATCGTTCTGCATCTAAAAGTTTAAAAATTCATACCTTCTACGATACTTTCATAATTGAGTCCTTTTAACATTGACTAGACATTGGACAACCGTATATCAAAAAACTTTTATTTTAACTGTTGTAAATTTTTTGATTACCTACCCCTGGAAGTGAAGAATGCACCTAATATACATATTTTAAGGATTCGCTTAAAAAAGTATATAATTCGAAAAACTTGCTACACTGTTAGAAATCCTGGACATGAGAATCAAAAAAATTTATAGTCAATTAAAATAAATCAAATTTAACCTAAAATGTAAAATTATTTTAACTCTTTTGTGTTCGGTAAAAATTAGATTTTAAGAAGTAACTTTTCTGGAAGTCGTTTTAACATAACAGCTAACTAATATTAACATGCACTATTAAAATGAATCAAATGCTAGTAACTTTGATTAAGCTTATAATCATTGTCAACATCTTTTTTAGTTAAGATTTTACACTAAAAGATATTTAATATAGTATATTTTTCTCAGTTGTTTCAACATAAAATAATAGTAATATTCATTTTAATAACAACGCAGTGTGTCAAATCAACATTTTAGTAATAATCGAATTTGCTGCTAAGAACTATTTAGTAGTAAAATCTACATTTAAAAGAAGTAAATATAAATATTTATCCAGTTAATCAAAGAAAACGCGCGAATTGTCTGTCTCCGACTTCCGCCGACGCCGTCTCTCCCACCCTCTGGTCAAGTCAAGACCGAGACATTTTCTACGAGTGTTCGACGTGTTCGGACGGGAGAGATTTTTAATAATTGCAGTGTTTGTGTATACCTACGTGTTCACCCGGTTGAAATATTTAAACTGACGGTCATAGGTGAGTATTGCTTTATTTATTATCTTATTAAAATTCATTTTTCCTTATAATAGCTTGACGCCACACTACTTAACATAACCGAGATCCCCATAGAGGCCCTCCTTATCGTGGACACCCTGTACTATAGGTACAGTTAGGTAAGAGAATATTTGTTTAAAACAATATATTTTTTAATTCTTTTAAGTTTTCTAAGATTAGATTATATCTCATTTATTTTTAATATATGTAATTGTTAAAAATATTTTAATGGCATTTTCATTTCAAAAACTGATAAATTGACTTTTTCAGCAGCAAAGTTTAAAAGGAAAAGCATGGTTTAGTTGAGTTAATAAGTGTGAAGAAATTTTTCAAAAACTAAAACTACCTATAAATATAATTAATAATACAACTTTTCTAAACAATAATTAAACCTACTGTTTTGGTTTATTTAAAGTGATGTTTTTAAGTATTTATCTTAACTTATGCCTTAAAATCGAAATAAATCACGTATGAAAGTTATATTTAATCAGGACGAGCTGTTTATATGATTAAAATAAACAGTAAAATATACTTGTATGATAAATTAAAGTTAACGGCAGAGTTGTCTCAACGTAACTTTTCAAAATTAGTTAAGGTGATTTTTTTGTGCAGTAACTTTAGCAATACGATTTATAAAATAAGTTAATATTAACATAAATAATGTGTTAAATTAACTGATTAAGTTGTAATTTTTACTGCAGAATAAAATCAGATTAATGTTAAAATAGTAACATATTTCGTTAGTTACTGATTGACTTAAGCGGTTTTAGTTAAGTTAACAAAAAAACGGGAGTGGACTTTCTGGGACATAAAAAAAAGTTAAATTTGATTCATTTCTTTTAACAGTGTATTGTCTACACGACTTTTTTATTGTGTGATTTCATTTTGTGTACACAGTAAAAAATATCCACCTGGTAAAAATCATTTTGGGGGTGGTAAAAAAAAGTAGTGTTAATGTTAACACCCGGATCAACATAATTAACCACATTTTTACACTCATGGGACCAAAGATGTTGTATTAAATTTGCCTATGAATTTAACTCTCTAAAAAGTTAATTTTGTTGAATGGGTGTTATTTATTCCATTTTACACTCTATCAGGAGAATTAAATATAATGGCAATTAATTACACCATATTATCGTGCAAATAAACCCCGCTGGAACGTTATTTTAACACATTGAGTGTAAAACTTATTCTTTAATCGTTTGTTTTTAATGGCCCCGGGTAAAAATACCTAAACCCGTGTTACCGAAAAGACAGGCGGCAACAAGTGGTGTGAAATTCTAGGAATTGACACATGACGCCAATGCTACGTGCAAATTCAACTTCCAAGTCGGTCTGAATATGCTCTTTGAACGAAATATAGAATAATGTTATATTTAAATTAAAATATAGAAACAAAGCAAAGTTCTGTAAAGTGCCAAATGAGAGTGTCTTATGAGGATCTTGTTAAATTGGGTAAGCATATTAACAAAATTTAATAGAAACCTTACTAATAAGTACGCCATGTTTAAGAAACTAAGTAGGTATTTACATTGTTACAGTTTTCCTTTTAGCTTTTAAATTATTCTGATATAAGCTTATACTATAAATGTATTCCTTTTTTATATAAATACTTAGGTACCTACCTACATATTTTGCTTCATAGATCTCTAAATAAATATACGATTAATATAATACTAGTCATTTTTATTCTTTTATACTGTTCCGAAGCATACTTTTATTTAGTTGTTTGGTGTTCTAAGTATTTCCAAGCGATCTAAAGATTTATATATATTAGGGGCTACTACTTTCGGCTTTGATTAAGTCATTCAATCATGTATCAAACTAAGCAGAGGTTAATAATGAAAAACATCTTGAATGCATAATTTTTTACATTTTATATATAAACGCCCGGTTAGTTTGATACGGGATTAAATGACTTAATCAAAGTGGAAAGTATTCTAGCCCTGGGTAGATTATTTGATTACACTCACTATAGTAAAGTCACACCCAAATAAAATAAAATTTACACTACAATAATATGGTATTTACACTAATTTATCACAAATTATCATTAAAAAATGGTTTACTTACATCTCTCATTATTTTTTTTACACCCTAGAAGGATATGTTTACAATCTGTGAGTTTAATTTACACACGATAGTGTAAATGTACCTATCCATAAATTAGAAGAACTAACACTCATCAAAAAGTAAAAAAAAACATTCAAAAATATCTTTTTTACCGGATATACTGATTGGTTAATATACCCTATTGAGTGTGGTCCTATATGTAGCACCATTGAGTGTTAAATTTAACACTCAATTTTTACTGTGTATCACTGTGACATTTTGACCTGACGTAGCTTTAAATTACGTTATAATATTTTTCTAATGTACCTAGTTAATGTTAGCCTAGGCACATGTTGACGCTCTTTTCAGTTATTGCTTCTGATCTGTTGGTAATTTTTAAATTGGAGAAATAAACTATATTATTATTATTATTATCTGACAGGTTGCGAGACCTGTCATGACCTCCCTCTACGGGGAACATTGACTCATCCCAGATATCACCGATATTAAAAGGATTGAGCTCTATGGGGGCCCTTTCCGAGTTATTGGGCCCGTGGGGTTATTCTTTAATTACCCATATACTTCTTGATTGTTCGGCTTGTTGAAAGTAGCACTACTTTCTGCATATCCTTGTAGAGATCTTGAGGTACGTTTAGCATTCTAAGATTTTCTAGTAGCTTGTTTGGAATTACTCCTGTTGTTGAAGCAATAATCGGCATGATTTCGATGATTCCATATTCCACTGTCTTCTTATTTGCTCCTAAACTAACCTGAACTAACCTGACCCGAGCACTTGCCGATTTACCCCACTGTGCCGGGGATTTCCGGCAAGATAAAAGTCGGCACAGTTATTTTTTGTGTACATCTAATCCGAACCTATAACTTTTGTTAAGGATTTTTTTGTCCGGGACGAAAACGTAGTAAACTGCCTTTTTCCCACCACGCGTGAGTTTATTTAAACCTTTACCATCTTTATCTGCAATATTGTTGCCTTTCAAATTTTTAATTGATTCTGATTATGGTCGATATTGCTGGAATTGTCTTCTCTGGATAATTCACCTCACTTTTATTGAACCAATCAAAACGCTCATTTTCATAGCAACCACCTTGGTAACGGTCGTCTTACCCGATAAGACTACCGCTAGCTCGAAAAGACGCTTTCGAAAAGACGCTTGTAGCTTTTTTACTTAAATAAAAAATTAGTAACACCTCTAACTTGTATATTTACCTTTATCAGACGGCCTTCATTTTTATGTTCAGTAAATTATCCAATAAAATACACCTCTAGAGGCGGTTTCTTATCTTCATACCTTCGTTTTTCACTCGAAACTCGATTTTCCAAGAAAATTTTCACTCAATGTAATTTTTACTTAAATCAAAGATAAGACCCTCGAGCTAAAGCTCTCGGGATCATATCAGATTATAAGTAAAAATTACATTTCGTAAAAATTTGTCAGAAAATCGATTTCTTGTTAAAAACATCGGTATTACCGATAAGACGCCTCCTCTATCGGTATATTACTGTTGATAATGCACTGCAAACATATCATATACATTTCGTCTGCTGTTTTATGCATAATTCCACTTAACTATGGCAATCTTTTTAGGCTTACCATTATTCCATGAAAGGGATTTGAGCAAAATAGTGTTAACATTTGAAAAGTTAGTCAAACCCTATTTGAAGTTGAAACTGAGAAGATTAGTCAAAGTATTTTATAAAAGTAAGTCAGACCCGTATTATTTTAGGAGCATATACGATAATATTCTTTAAATAACTTTGGATCGACTGTAAAATTTTGTGAGTGATTTTCATTACTATTTTTCATGTTGTACCACCCTGTATTAATTAAAATGCAGCATGCCGCTAATATCGCTGATGTATGCAATCAAAATTAGTTTTATATCACACGTAGTTTTAAAACCTTTTTTTTTCTAGTAAAAAAATATTACCATGACTGGCCTACAAAGGAGAAAGTATAGGAGATAGAATTCAAGATTAATGCTATTCAAGTTTTCCATTGTAAATACTTTATGAGTTTGGGGTCAAAGTTATTGCGTGAATACTGAAACAATTTGAATAAAAAATCGAAGGGTGGACATAAAACAGGTATAAAAATAAAGGTTTTATACATTGCTAAAAAGGTAAATAGAGTAGAATATCTCTAGACGTAACCAAAACAAAAAAAGGTTTGGCGTTATATTTTTAAAGGGTTTTGGTCATTTAATTGCTGTTTCAGTTTAACGAAAATTTTGGTTACCCAGCTTTTGAAATATTCGGATAAGAATTATATGAATTATATCATCTAAATACTTGGACTTATAAATTGTTGTAACCTGTAATAAATGTTCAATTCACTAATTTACAACAATAAGAAAATACTTCCCTTACTTAATACCTTGTGCTCCGTTAAAATCCGAACGTTTTTAAAGCTTAATAATTTTGGTGTTAAAAATCCTATTGCTAAAATTGTAATCTATCTACAGTATTGTATAATACCTGCCAACATTTTGTTCCTTACATATACATACTTAAATTTAATATTTTTCGTCATAAGGTCGTAGAGGAAGACACAATCAGTCAGCGCTTAGAGCTATAGTATCAAGATCTTAGTGTTCTGAAAAACTTCTTTAATTTCTTATAAAACTTGCACTCGATCGATTTCGTATACTGGACTTTGTCTAAGGCTCAACTAAAAATTTTAAGCTTAAAAAACTTGATACAATCCAATATAAAGCTCTTAGACTAATTGTAGGGGCATTAAGATCATCTGCTACACAAGCAGTATTATCCGAATGCAACGAACCCCCATTGTCGCTAAGAATGTAAATGTTGGCGGAAAAATTAGTTATAGAAAATTTACAATATAAAAACAGTTCTGTTGTCAATAAGTTCGGAAAACTTTGACACCGCTAACTTAATATGTCCCTTTTGGATAAACTCAACTAGTCTACTCTTAGCCTTTAAGCAATCGTTTGAAACAAAAGGAAAAAAGTTTTTATTTCGATATGTTTACGAAATTTCACTTACTAGAGTGAACGCCAAGTCTTAATCGTGCTATATATAACCAGCAAGATCACAGATGAAATCAACGCAGCATTGGCCCAAGCATCTGTCACAAAGGTGTCCGGATATTCAAAATACGAGGCTTTAACAGATCGAATTAAAAATCATATCAGAAGAAAAAATCGGTTAAAAAACAGGGCAGGGCGTATCGTACTGGAAATCCTCGCGTCAAGGCGAAAGCCAATCGGGAAGCCAAGGTAATCACGGATTTGTTGATAGAACGGCAGTCGAACCTGTGCAACGACAAGGTTCAAAGTCTATCTATAGAGGACAACTCCATTTATAGAGTGATCAGGACCTTGATCAGGGGTGCGCGAGCACCTATATCCCACCTGAAAAATCAAGAAGCAGGTGTTGTTTTAATCGATGCCAAAGATAAAGCTAAATTACTTGCAGAGAAGCTCTGCGATCAATTCAGCGAAAACCTGACCAATGACGCGTTACGAGATGAGATGATCTCAAGAACGATACAAATTTAGAAAACAATTAATCACTCGTTTTGGGACTTTCCTCAAGTCAACTTAAACGAGGTAAAGTCTCTAATTAGCGTCTTGAATATTAGAAAATGTCTGGGATTTGACGGTTTAAAGAATGCGGCGTTGCGAAATCTACCAGATAAAGCTTTGGGGAACATAGTAAGCATATTCCAGGCGACAATAAAAGAAGGCCATTTCCCGTATGTCTGGAAACATGCAAAAGTCATAATTATAATTAAGAAAGGTGAGAACCCTATGGCGCCGGCAAGCTATAGGCCGATCAGCCTGATGACGAGCTTGGGGAAAATCACAGAAAAATTAATTCAACTGAATGATTTTGTGTTTAGACGAAACTTTCTGCCACCTGAACAGTTTGGGTTTCGGCCTGAACATTGCACAGTCAGGCAGACTACGCGACTAAATTCGAATATAGTCAAGGTTTTAATAAAAGGGCACACACGGGAGCGGTTTGCTTTGACGTGAGCAAGGCATTCGACAAGGTCTGGCACAATGATCTCTTGTTAAAATTTATAAGGCTCGGAACTACAAACTACTTAATTAAAGTGGTAGCTTCTTATTTGCAGAATAAAAGTTTTGCGGTCTCGTCAGAGAATGCACTCCCTTTAAATAAACGCATCAGGGCGGGAGTGCCGCAAGGCTCACCACTCTGTCCGATGTATAACATTTATACTCATGATATTCCGCGAGATAGATTTATGCAGCTCTATCTTTTTGCTGACGATACAGCAATTTCTTCGACTTCGAAATCCCCGCGCATTGTTGTCAGCCGGATGCAGTGTCACGTAATCGAGCTGAAAAAATAGCTTTCGGCTTGGAAGGTTCGCCTGAATCCTGTGAAGATGACCGTCATCTTTTTTTCAAAAAGCACCGTTCGCAGGCCTGAAACAAGGCCTCGGGTTAATGGACTCCAAGTCAATTGATGACAGGAGGTAAGATACCTGGGACTTATATTTGACCAAAGGCTGAACTGGAGGCTCAATTCAATTAATAGGGTAAAGTTTGCATTGCGTCAGTTAGGCTCTATCTACCCCCTGCTTCACAGGAGAAGTAGACTTGGTAATAGGACAGAGGTCACCCTCTACAAGGTATTGGTCAGGCCGGTTCTCGCTTATAGTGTACCTTTATGGTGCAACATAAGCAAAACGGAGCTTAATAAGTTCCAAGTAATTCTAAACAGGGCGTTCAAAATGATTTCGGAGGTACCTAGATGAACCGCGTACTTCATCAGAACTTTGATATGCAAACGATAAATGAATTTTTCTCAAAAATTATATGGACGAATCGACAAACCCACTAATTACGGACTCACACACGAGATATAGACAAAACGCTGCATACAAACTACCGAAAGACTGGCTCCCTGTCGGTCCAAACCCATAATTGTGAGGCACTAATAGTAGAAAGGGACTCTCAATAACAAAATTAACGGAAAAGGCGCCAAAATTATGCAGAACAATATTTTTAAATCAAATACGCACGAACCACAATAATCAAGGCAATAACCGATTTCAAAATTCTACAAGTGACAAGACCTAAACAGTTTCGGATAAACCCATAGAAGTCAAAGGAGCGTTCCTGACTTACAAACCCAAAGAAGATCCCAAGTACATTAACCAGCACCTAAGTAAATTTTCAAATTATTACAAGATTTACACGGATGGCTTAAAGAGTTGACAGTGCTTTTGCTATTTCCGACGCTACTATTGTATATAAGTATAAGTGCGATGATAGAGCATCAATATTTACAGCCGAGGCCCAAGCTATTGTAAAACCTCGAGAATATGTTAGTGATGATACGACATGTCAAAGACTACTTCATTTGTCCGACTCGCAGTAAGTGCTTCAAGCAGTATATCGTAACAAGGGTTGAAACCATCCTCTTATTGCAAAAATTCTAAACCCCATAACGATTCTCTATACTATACCAAAAAGTTCCAGGTAGAGTTGATTTGAGTCAAAGGGTATACGGGATTGGAAGGCAACAAAGAGGTTGATAGAGCTGCATAGGAAGCAGTGGAAAATGGTGAGATTTTAGCAAAAGTACCTACAAGTGATCTATTCATCTTACTAAGGGCATGTCTGCTGACATCATAGAAGGCAATGTATTATAACTACTACTAAATAATTAAAACCTCTACAACTCCGTTCATTTAGAAGTTCCAATCAATCCACTAATTGAACGAATGCAGCTATCTAGACAGTGTTTCACAGTGTATTTTCGATACCTCACTGGACATGTCAACTTTAATAAGTACCTCTGTACAGAGTATCCAAAAAATGTGGGAAATAAGATGAAAAATAAGATGACAAGTTCCTATAAAATGTTTTCTTACAGGCTCTCCCTACGGAGATATATGCCCCTGAAAGACGCCGCTGGAAATCGGATTTTCTTGATTAACTTTCAAAGTATTTAATATAATTTACTAAAAATGAATTGTAATGAACACTGCTAAGAACCTCTTAAAATAGTGTCCTTGAAACATATTTAGCTTTTTTAGTTTACCAGGGCCGGACTAAGTTTTACAATTTAATGCATAAATTTTTAACACCCTGTATGATAAAGGCTATAAAAAAAAATCTGGGTAGCTTTTAACTTAGACTAAAAAAAGGGTATTCTTGTTTGTGATCGATAAAATGAACCGTTTTCGAGAAAAAGAATAATAAACGAATTCATGATTTATCTTTAATAAAAAGGACCATGGTTTCTATTTTGTATCTCGGCAACAAAGTGTGATACAAAAGTCATTCAAACAACCGAAAAGTTTCATTTCTTTAATCTGAAAAAATACGAAAATTTTAAAAAAACGCAGTGATGTAATATCATTGTATAAGACGAACAAAAGGGACGAACCACTTTTTAAAAAACTGTATCTATTAATTATCATTTTTCGTTCTTATTTGACGATAATTAATAGATGTATTTTTCTAAAAAGTGACCCGTCCCTTATGTTTATCTTATACAATTTTATACAAACTGAATATTTTATGTAATGAGTTTTTTACATTATGGTGTTCTTGTCCCACTTTAAATTTTATCAATTAACGGTTCCTATTTCCTGGCAAAGTAGCACTCATGATGGCCTAAAGCCGAGAGCGTTCTGCATTAAATTTAGAAGATTATACACTTAATATACAAAAAATCTACTAGCCTCTCTCTTAATTCAGAAAGCCTAGCTCATCAATTTAAATATTAGTTAAAGAAAAAAGAACCAAATATTTTATTACCCCACAAACAGAGCCACAAACTGTACTGTGATTGAGCCTCTTTTAATAATTTGGGATTTTCAGAAGTTCAAAAAAGTTATTAATATCTAACAACGGGCTATTTAAATGAAGCACCCTTTATATTGTTACGATAAATCTCACACTTACCGAAACAGCTTTAAATTTAAATATAAATGTCAAATTCAGTAATACTACCGCCACCTGTTGAGGCGGGATTGAATTTAAATTAGGGTATCTGCAACCTGGCTGTCCCGGTTTAATTTTTTTTTTTAATTAAGATGGCACTGGTCAACCAGGGTGATCTCATTTTTAGTCCAGGTCATGACTGTCTCTTTCTAACAGTAAAAGTATTCATGTTTAGCATTTTTCGTCTCTTTCTTCCGCACTGTTAAAATTTATACTTTTTATCGTCCCTTTAGTGACTTTTGTAGTCACGTTTATACTTACATAACCTGTTATAATTTAGTGAAATGTCACTCTAGTGCGAAGATTAAATTTTAATTCTTTTTGTTTAATAAATTAATAATTAAAAGGGATGTTTTACCCGCGAGCGAATCGGGCAAGGTGTAGACTTTTTTGTGATAGTGCGTGACCTAAATAGTGATCTCTAATTGGTCCAAGTGAGGTTGCAGGGATATGTAGAGGAGATTTTCCTACGGCAGAAGGGCAAAAAGGTAATTTTTCTCGCTCTCTAGTGTTGAGACTTTTGCACAGGCAAGTACTAAAGTACTTTTTTCTTAATTTTTTTTATTTTTTTTTTTTTGAGTTTCATCATATCTCAATTGTTTTATTTACTTTAAAATTATCTTCTATTTTTACCCTAAAGATTGATTAATCATTTTACATACTTATCTTGTCTAAAGGGACATAAATTGTTTCTTTAAAGAATTAACTGGTCGCTATTTTGTACATATGCACATGGGCACACCTGTCTTTGGTTTTGAATCTTAGAGGTTCATTACCTATTTCATATTTTGGACAACTTTAAAAAAAAAGCTTTACTGCCCTGGTATTAATTTTTTTTATAGATTTTGGATAAGAGACTAATTGCTCTTAATATAGGGTCGGCGTCGGCTTATGTTATTTTTGTAGTTTCTTCCTAACGAGTATAATTTAGAGAACCGAGCATAAGTTCTAAGTTGCCATTATATATTACGCTATCTTTGGTGATAGATCACTGGGTACTGAGTTTTTCTTTGTGTTAATATCTGATGATTTGTCTTGGGGGTTCTATGATGAAATCTCACTGTATATCTCTTTAAATTTTCATTTATCTCTTGCTAATCTAGTACCTATTACCTGCCTTGCCTATGCAGTAGTTTCTACTAGAGCACTATCTCATTTTATGTTGTTATAGCTACTATTTTTTATAAAATTACCATTGATTATTTTTATTTAAACCTGGTTCTGTGCAGTAGTTTCCACTAGAACACTATTTTATTTTATGCTCTTATAGCTTTTATCTTTTTTATAAAATTACTATTATTATCAAGTTATTGATTATTTTTATTTAAACCTGGTTCTGTTGGAAAGGAGTATCACTTCAATTTGACAATTAAGTTTTATTATTTCATTAATTAATTAATTAAAATTAAAATATATTTTTTTTTTTTTGGTTCTGTAAATATTCCTTTTCAAGCAGAGCAAGGGAAATTATAAGGTTTTATCTGGTGAGTCTAACACCTTGTCTTTTCTCGGTACCCAACTTCGAAACTTCATTATTGGAGCCGGACAACGTAGCTGACGTGACGTCACGACAGTGGCCCAAAGTCTGTTAAGCTCTACTCGCCTATACCTGTATAGAGTCGATTCCTAAGCTTCACCCGAAGCTCTGACATAAACTGGTTATATCTGTACAGGGATCGGAAAACCACCATTGAAGAAAGGGTAAAGGTAACTGACGCCTTGTGTGTGGGTCACCATAGTAAACCTGTCAAAAATCTTTATTTCACTTTTGTTATTTTTTTTTGTCTAATTAAATACAGGGTGTTATGGAAATGACTTATTATTTTTTAACCCGTAAATCTATAGGTCGAGCCGAATTGGGGAAAAATTGCGTTAAATGGCGCTCGAAGCTAGAAATTCGAGAAAAATGCCTTCAAAAATTTAGCTCAAAACACCTACGCGCCAATGACCCAAACAGCTGATTCGTACTACTTGTCAAAAAAAAATTGTTGACAAAAATCTGACAGTTACTGTCAGATAGTCTTTAGATATCGTCAGCCCAAAACATGTGTTTTGACCAGTGTTGCCACATTTACTACATCAGTTTCATCAGATAACCTTTTTTGAATATTTAATTTTTTCTACTTAACTTTAATATGCTTTAGTTTCTACCCTATTACACGAAAAATTGTCTACGTATTGCTCTAGTTTTATTTGTACATACCTTGAAATAAAAAACATATCGGCAAGAAATCCACGTTATACCGTTACCATTTCAAATGATTCTAGCGGGACATTTATTCACTTTAACAACACATTAACTGTTCGGGACATTATCAAGTTATTAGCTCTTTAATTCTGTGTTATTAATACAAGAAATTACTAGTTATAGACTTAGAAATACTTTATAACAAAATCCGGATTGAAAACAACGCGACACACGTTTGATACGGTTATGTTCTTTCTCTTCTTCTGTGACTTCTGTTCTTCTTGGTAATGATAATAGCTGGCTCATTGTCGTCAAGACAGGTGGCCATTGCAATTAAGAATAATAATTACGGTATCCAATCCAGTCCTCTTAACTGGACACACAACATTTAAACACGATAGTCCAGGGGGCGGGAAATGTGATTTGTTGCTGTTCTGTGATTGGGTACTGAGCAGTTCAAAGTCAATGAGCGCATTCGGGAGACGAAACTGCTCCGGAGCAGTTCCTAAATCGTCTTGTTGTGTCGACCGCTACTTTTACGACACTTTCCAACATGTTACGGAACGGTCGCCATTTTGGGTAGCATCTTTCACTTCCGCTGCTTGGAGAGAGCGGTTCGTTATATCAATGGGGAAATGACGTATGCAACAAAAGTTTGGTTACGAAGAACGTAGTAAATAGAATGGAGGAACAAAACATATACATTAAACAGGAAAACGTACTTTTTAACTGCCACCAAAGGGTTTCAACCAAGGGATGAGTATATTGGTAAGCTTCACAAAACAAGAAAGGTTAATGTTTGTTACGCACAGCTGATATGGATTTGACATTTGAACCAAACGTGATGATCTTTTGGTCGAAATAGTCGAAATCCATGGAAGCCGACGAATCGGTAGCGGTTGGATCATAACCGGTAACCACTGCGGAGCAGTTTCGTCTCTCGAATGCGCCCAATGGCTTCATATGTGGCTTCATAAATTTGTTTTTTCTTATTATTCATTTACTTGCAACGGCATAAAATTTGTTTGCGTTTTGCTGCTGGAGTGTATAGTTGTTGAATAATGTGATACACATGTGATGGGAATGTTTTGTGATGTGATAGTTTATCTGTGTAAATTTCCAGACATAGGGCTTGTTGTTGGTATCTACGATTTTTACTCAGCGAAGTATTATGATAGCAATACAATTTCATGGGGTGAGTAAAAACTATACCTATTGAATAAGGCTTGTTTAATTGAAATCGCAGTATAGTTTTTGATTTAATCTTTTTTAAAAAACCTAAAAAAAAGATTTTCCCGAATACTTGGCAACGTCGCAAGGTAATCAGCTGTCTGTAGAAATTCCGCCAATTTGTCATGTCAAAAACACGTGTTTAGGGGTAATGAACTTTCATAGAGGCACAGATGGTCCGGTTTTAAGGTATTTTACAAAATTCAAAATACTTCCGATTTTAGAAAAAAAAACTATCAAGTGTAACTCTAGGCCACCCCAGGAGTGGCCCCTTAAAATATAATAAGTCATTTCCATAACACCCTGTATATCAACATTGAAATTACTAATTACTTCAAAGTCATTGAAACTATTATTTTAATTTTCCTTCGTAAAAATAATTGTTAATTTGAGAAGAAAGTCATTCAAACTATTTTTAAATTTTCCTTTGTAAAAATCTTTGTCAAACTAAACTTATGTAAATAGACTAATTGTTAAGTTGAGCTGAAAGTGTTATTATTTCATACGGGAAGGGACTGTTAAAATTTAACTCGAACTTACCACGCCCTGCCTTGAGCTAGAAAAGCAACAAAAGGTAAGAAATTGGCACTCAACGACCTAATTTTTATTACAATATCAGCATAAATATGACAAAATCATTCAAGGTCTAAATAACGCATGTAATTATGTTTACTAATTTCGTCATTTAAATCAAATATTTAGGCTTAGAAACAAACGAATTTTTCAAAAACCTCAAATCTATTTTTCTTTGTCCCAATGGAGACATATAAAAATTTAGTGAAAAAGTTTATTCTCTAAAAGGGCTTAATTTGATAAAACAAAGGGGGCGAAGTAAGGATAACAAGGTGCATTAATAATTTGCCGCCCATTTTGTTTCCTTTGTTAAACTGTAGCGTTTTATTCTTTCCTTTACACATTGTTATATTTTGCTATCGAAGCGAGAAATTTGCTGGCGCACCTTTTTCTTTATATAAATGGCATCTTGAAAGTTTAATTTGATTGGAGTAAGAAGCTGAATATACAAAACGGAACATAATAATTCTTAACCAGAAAGGTGGACATAATAATATTATAATCAAATCCCTAATTTCCGAAACAATGTCCGGATCTAGTGTACATAGTATAATATGGTTCATGGCATATTATTATGGGAAAATACCTATGCCATGAACCTTAAACTATGAGGTGTTAGTCCAAAAAACTTTTATTAAAGCGTTAACTTAATAAATAGAAACTCCAGGTTAGTTCAGGTTAGTTAGTGTTCATTAATATTATTAAGACCTTGCAAGAAATAATGCCAAATAAACTTAGTTGACGTCAAGTCGTAGTAGCTATTTACAAGGTTGGGTTTATTTATTAAAAATTGACAAAAGGCACCCTTAATCATAAGGTGGTATAACTAAGAAAACAGAGTTCTCCAGAATCTTCCGAAAGCTGTTTAATGGTTGCAATAATCTTTTTTCCCGAATTTCTAGCGGATCTACGACGCTTACGACTTTGCGCGATATAGTATAAGGTAAATTGTTGTTTGAAGAATAGTAAATGGTTTACTTTAATTAAATTTAAATAAATTACAGTAGAACCTCTGTTTGCAACCGCGACTATAAAGTGACCACCTGCGTTAAACGACCGCGGACTCTCATCATTGGAATTTTTAGCAAACAAAAATGCTAATTCTTAAGAAATATAGGTACATACACTAATTACTTTATTGCAGGCGGATCCTTTCAATTTGCTTTAAAGGCTGATAAATCGATTGTCAACATTACATTTGTTTTGAACAGTTTTTGTGTGTTTCGGTACTAAAGTACCAGGAAATTGGCTGAAAAATTTAAAGTGGGTAAGACCCAAGTGACTATGATGCTTCAAAATAAAGCAGAAGTTAGAAATTTGTTTCAAGAAGGTGGCAACGGTGAACAAAAAGAAAATTTCCAGAAACCAAAGGACCAAGTTGTTTTTAACTGGTTTTGTAAGGCGTGAAACAAGCACTTACCAATATCTGGGCCCATACTTCAAGCAAAAGTCCTAGAATCTGTTCAATGTGTAGGGCTAGATCCCTTCAAGGCATTAAATGGATGGTTAGAGAGAGAAATTCCGTCGTCGGAACGATATTACCTTCAAGAAAATATGTGGCAAATCAGCCGATATTAATATCAAAGACTTCGAAGAAAAGATAATATTTCGGCCGCACATCTGTTTCTTAACATTAAGGACACATTTGTGAACTTGGATCAATTTGCCTTTATTGATAACGGTTTTCTAACAGGAAGTGAAGAATTGACTATCATCGAGTGTACTGAAGAGATTCAGGAAACAGGTGAAACTACTACCAACTTTGA
Source organism: Polydrusus tereticollis (assembly GCA_963920685.1). NCBI lineage: Eukaryota > Metazoa > Arthropoda > Insecta > Coleoptera > Curculionidae > Polydrusus > Polydrusus tereticollis. Next base: position 91,987,155 of record OY987329.1, on the reverse strand, counting down.
GACAGAGGAAGAGGAACCTGAACCTGCTCCGATGTCGAAAATATCCAGCCTATCTGAAGCCCGCGCACGTTTGAGAGACTTTTGAGTTTAAGAGTAACCAAAACAAATAAGAACATGGCAGTTTTTGGTGTTTTAGGAGAGGTAGCTATGGATCCTCATGTAGGTTCCAGGCTGCTTGCTAGAGATGCTGGAATGAGTCAAAAATCAGTTATAACCATATTGCACTTGGATTTATTTTATCCATTCCATATTGCACTTCACCAAGAGCTATATGAGTAATAAAATAAATAAATAAATAAGCTCTTTATTTTAAATCATCATACGAAGGTATCTGAAATAAAATAACGTCACATATAAATCACAATATGTTTTATCAATCAAGACAGAGGTCAGGTAAGCAGTATTGCTCTAAATTAATTAATAATTTCCTAACTTCTCTTTAAATTTTTTTTCAGACGCAATACATTTTATTTTTTTTTTTTTTTTCATTTTGTTACAGCTTAATACACATGTGTTACCTTTTCAGTCAAAATCAGCCTTTGGGGTAAGTATTTGAAGTCCAGAAAATCGTATTATTTCGAAAAAAAACATCGGGCAGTCATAAATGTACATGGCATATACTGTCATAACCCTTCTTACTTATAAAAAAAAATCAGCTTCAGCTTTTAGTGTCTCTAAAGTCTTACTTCCGATAAGAAGATTTGTGTCATCTGCACATTTTATAATGTATTGATTAGAGGAATTCATTAATAAACACAGATCGATATACATCATTATTTACTATTTTTGAGAGACTGGTTTTTCCATTTTTTTGTCACTGACACCATTATTTTGACTTCTGTTATTGACATATGAACTAAATCATTGCTTCACATTACTCTTTATCCCATATTTTTCCATTTTACTTAAGAGTTATTATCCAGCCTTAAACAAATCGAATAACAAACCAAGAGCTATTTCATTGTTTTCAATATGGTTAAATATTTCTGTTAAAAATGCAAAAATAGCTGTTTGTGTTGACCTACCCTTCAAATATCCATATTGTGCTGTACTGAATAAGTAATAATGATTAAAGGAATGTATTATTCTATTACTCATTGCCCTTTCATAGATATTTGCAAAGCTCAGTGATAAGCTTATTGGTCTATAATTGTCTAAACTTTCTGGATCACCTATTTTGTAGCATGGTTTATTTAATGCTATTTTTAGGCTTTCAGGAAAAATTATCGCCAATGTTGTTATTAAAATAAATATTAATTAAATTAATTAATAAATGTGGTATTATAGCAAGCAGATAATTGTTGTAATTAATAGCAATATTCTCTGACTCTCCCCCTAGTTTTATTTCTGAATTACTTACCCTACCATTTATTTATTTATATTTTATTAATACTTACTACTGTTTATTTATTATCTGATTTTATTAATCAATTCTAGTATTGATGGGATCCCGATTTGACTAACAAACTATCATATCCTTTATTCATTACTTTACATTTGTTTATAATATATATTATTTTGGTCTGCTAACAATGACAAATTATCTAACCTACGCTTACATTCTATTATACTTACATCTCTGAATAGATCAGGTCTTTGTTTTTTCACTACCAACTTTACAGCAAGGCTTTGAAAATCGCGTTACCGAGTGCAATTGGGTCACAGGCAAAATACAGAAAATAAACAGCTTCTTGAACAATGTGGTATTTTCTGACAAAGCCACTTTCCATAATTGTAGGCAGGAATAATTTTAAGTGATTCCTCATTATTAGAAATTAAATTTCTTATTTTTGTTTGGTTGTTTCCATAAAGTAAATAGGCATATGAATTGTTAGGCGCCGGAAAATCCCCACTGGATGAGAACTCTTTCAAATCAACATCCCTGGTAAATCAATGCCTGGTGTGGAATTATCGGGGATAGGGTTATTGGCTCGCACTTCTTTGAAGGACATTTATATATAGAAAACCCTCTCATCTCAACTGGCTTTCTCGGTCCCCAGATTTCACCCCCCTTGACTGTTTCTTGTGGGGTGTTATAAAGGATAAACTGATGGCAACTGCACCCACAACTTCAGATGATATGAAGACCGTTATGCCTGCTTATGAGTAATATTTAAAATGTTAGAGCGGGTATGAAATTCATTTGAACAAAGAGTAAGAAAGTGTTTAAAAGTCGAAGGGGTACAAATTAATAACGTACGTAGTTTCTCACGTAGATTCGAATTTTAGCAACAAAAATAGATCATATCATATAAAATTCCAAACTTGCCCCCTCACCTCTCAAAATTAAGCAAGTGATAAAATGTAAAAAATATGGTTAAATACGTCCACTATATCCATATTACCTCACCAAACTTTCATGAAAATATGTAAAACAGTTCTCGAGATACTGCCGTGCAACACTTTAAAAAACTCACCCTGTAGAATATAGAAACTAGTAGATATTTACAAAAAGTTTAATAATAAGCTTCATACCAATTAAAAATGACTGGTATAATATTAAAAGGAAAGAAATATTTCCATGACGGAAAAATGTAAAGGTGAATTTATAATTTATCCCCTCCCCTCACCCCCCCCCCCCCCATTATCTTCTCTTGGTAAATTTCTATATTGTATTTATTCTTTCGTTTTTACATTGTTATATTTTTCTATCGAAGCGAAAAAAGTTTCCAGTACGCTTAGTTCTGTAATATAAATGACGATTTTAATGTTAAATGTTCTCAAAGATTAAGAATATAATAATAAAGAGGTGCAGTCATCTGGACGATGTATTTATCTAAGTCACTAAATGTCTACAATACTCAAATAATACTAGTGTGTAGTCATTTAAGAACTCATTATTTTTTTTCAGACTTGGCATGACCAGTTTACTATAAATGAATTTTAAACCTATACTATCATGGCAGTTTATCAAACCATAAAGAAGAATCAATTAAGAGATTAATGCTAGAATTGTTTTATCGGATAGAAAACCATACGAAAACTAAAAAACTTGTTTGACAAAATGTTTATGTATTAATTATAATTTGGGTACATGGTCTAAAGTTCTAAAGCCTTGTTTTAAAAATATTTTGCCTTATATAGAGTGGCCCAAAAAGTTTTTATGATACAAACTTATTTGTTTCTAAATGGAACATCCTATATTTTATCATTTTAAATTACACAGTGAGTACCAGAATTATTAATATTAATACTAATAATAAATGCCTTTATTTATTAAATTGAGCAAACAGTACAAAAAAAAATCAAATACGGGTGGCGGTATCCAACTAATGCTGCTCATAAAACCACACCCGCTAAAAATGTATAAAGAAAAAGTTGGAAATAGAAAACAAAGATAATCACTGAAACTAAGGTACCTGACAAAATAAAATTATACTGTTATAAATTACATATTTATATTACAAAAATATAATGAAAAATCAAGAGAATTGATAAGAGCCAAACAAGAACGAAAATAAAAATTAAATGTATCTTTATAATATATATATACCCATACATACGACCCTTAGCGGAGGGCACGATCCCCCAATAGATGACCATTTACAGCCCTGCAGAATGTAGCGGAACTAGGAGAATTCCTAATATCATCAGGCAAGCAATTAAAAATCGTTACCGCCATGTAACTGAACGAACGCTGAAAGAACGTATGAGAATGCATGGGTACAGTATACAGGTCTCTATAGCGTGAAGAAAGATTATGTAAATCTGCCTTAACCTTAATAATCTTATCAACCAGATATCTAGGGACTTCATTAAGCCTAATTTTAAAAATAAGATGTAAAAGATGGAGTTCAAATCTTTCTTTAATAGTAAGCCACCCAAGCTCATTCAAAGAAGGGGTAATGTGATCAAACTTACAAACATTATAGATATATCAAAGACACGCGTACTGAAGTTTCTGCAAGCCATTCCTGTCCTTCTGTACAAGGGCAGGCCAGTAAACAATATCGCAATAGCCCAGATGGGATAATATAAGAGAGTCAGTTAAACGTAATTTAGTTGCTGTATCAAAAATGTGTCTATGCATGTATAAAAGTTTCAGTTTAGCATACGTTTTTTGGATTAGGGAAGAGATATGATCAGAATACCTCATATCTGTATCGATGGTTAAGCCTAAGTTTTTACATTTATCAGCTGGTACCAGCGTGGTGCCATTAACAATAATTTTAAAATTAGGATTTTCAAGTGTGGAAGACTTAGACTTACCCAGTACATCCAACTGGTTTTTTTTCTCGTTCAAAATTAAATTGTGGGATTTAGAAATCTTAGCTATGACTTCAAGATCATGATTAATCTTATCAACAGACGTCACAGTTTTAGAAAGAGGGAAAGAAAAATATATTTGTGTGTCATCTGCGTACTGATGCGACCTACAATGAACTAAAAATTTCGAAAAATCAGATGTATAGATTGAAAAGATTAAGGGTCCCAAGATACTTCCCTGTGCTATACCTCTGCTGATATGAGAGAGTCCTGAATGGTTGCCACTAAGCAATAAGCGCTGTTACCTGTTGGAAAAATATGTTTTAAAGAAATTTAATGCTACATCTCCCAAACCAAAATATTTTAGTTTAGCCTGTAAGATATCATGACTTATAGTGTCAAAGGCTTTGCTATAGTCAAGCAAAACAAGGCAGCTGCGTCGACCACAATCCCAAGCCCTCAAAATATCATCAGTTATATCTAATAAGGCTGTGGCTGTGCTGTGGTTTTTACAAAAGGCTGACTGAGTGTGAGAAAGAATATTATTAGAATTTAAGAATGAAGTCAACTGATCCGCCACAATCCTTTCAATAATTTTTAATAAGGTAGGTAAAATACTTATAGGTCTATAATCTGAAAGCTAACCAGGATTTGTAACTTTAGGAACCGGGACAACATTAGCAATTTTCCAACAATTTGGGAAGTAACCGATGAAGAGACACCGATTAATTATAAATGAAATAAAATCTGTTAAGTGAGGAGTTATGTAAAGCAGCATTTTTAAGTTAATTTCATCGGTTCCAACTGCGTTGGTTTTTAATTTGTTAATAATTTTGTGGATATCTTCATTTGTAATCATATTAAATGTAAAACGTTCATTCTGTAGAAAACTTCTGTTACTATAAATTATGATCGATGAAGGATTGATCGGTGGGAACAACATGTTAATAAAAAAATCGTTAAAATCATCAGGATTACCTATTTCTAGTAAATAATCGGATTGTTGAGAACTAGAGAAATGCTCTTTTTTCCTCCCTAACAGCAATATTAACCTGATTACGTAAAGCCTTATATTGTGTCCAGGTAGCTTCACTCGTAACTTTTTTATACTAATTTAGAAAACGCCTTGTCCCTAAGTTTCATCATTAATTTTAAGTTATTAGTTATCCAGGGGGCAGGCAATTTGGTGATTTTAGATGTCTTAAAGGGAGCGTGAATATTAAATGAATTAACAACATTTATATTAAAAAAAATCCATCATTGCATCAATATCAGTTAAGAAACGTATATAGTTTCAGTCAATACTGTTTAAATCTAGCAAAAAATTATTATATTTAAAATTTAAATAATCCTTATAAGTTTTTAATGATGGCTTAAGTTTAGCCTTAGTTAATTTAATGGTAAAATTTACTAATTTATGATCTGATATATCATCCATGTAAATTATGGACACATTTTGAATAATATTAGTATCTGAACATACAAGAACATCTAAGCGGGTACTGCTTATATTAGTAACGCGAGTTGGATCTTTGACGCATTGCGACATTCCGTATTTATTAAACAAATTATAAAGAGCCAAACTACTGGGACTATTAGGATCAGTAAGGTCCACATTTAAATCACCACCAAAAGCAACAAAATTAAATTCTGGTAAAACACTCACCAACGTATTTTCTAGCTCATCAATGCATTCATCCAAATTTGAATTGGGAGGCCTGTATAAAGTACCCAAGCAGATTCGCTTTCCACCTGACTTAATGGCTATCCAAAGTTGTTCCAGGGAAGTATTAGAATTATTAGTATCTGGTTTTATCATAGAAAATCTTAAACAATTCTTTACATAGAACGCAACTCCCCCAATACGGCCAACACGATCATTTCGAACTATTTTAAAACCCTCCATTGCAATTCCATCATTTCCCTTGCCAGAACTAAGCCAAGTTTCTGAGAGCCCGATGACATCAAAAGAACCCCCAGCCACAACATCCGCAAATAAATCAAACCTTGCACATAAGGATCGTACATTAAAATGAGAAAAATCAATCCAAGTATCCCTCATAATATCATTATTATTGGCCCTAGCTATATAGCTCAAACAAAATAACTTAAACTAAACCTATATCTTTATCGTGAATACAATTTCAAAGAAAATAATTTTACAAACCAAAATATTGATACACCTATAAAACACGCTAAAAACAAATAAGTCATAAGTCTCTAACAACCATTAATACTGCGGACGTTGCCATGCATATTACATGAAACCGATAAAGAAATAGTTAAATTATTAAAAATGTTATTATAGCTCAGTAAATAAAAATAAATTAATTAGGACTCAGGTACAATGTTAATGCTGAATTATATTCGCGACCCCATTCCACCAATGTAGTCAGACCATAAGAGCTCTCCGACCATGCTACAATCGACAGTAAATAAAATAATTGAAATAATTCATTGGCAGAAACTTCCATAGGCTAAATCGAGGATCAGTCAACTAAAAATGTATAGTCACACAGCAGGACAACATTTCCGCAATATCAAATAAAGTTTAAATAATTAGACTACCAACAAAATATAAACACCAACATAAGGGTGGGCCGAATTTTTTTTTTTCTCGAATGTGATATGTCCTGGGTAACCAAAAGTTGTCAACTTGATATAGTATTTATGATACAAAATTTGGGCTTTCTGGGATAACATCTTCAGGTGCCTACTTGAGGTCAAATTTGGGAAAATTATGAAAATATTCATAAACTTTAAATTAGTGATTTATCTTGACTTTCTCCTCTATATAGCTGTAATAAACTCATAAATTCATCGAAACATATTCATCTGAGCTCAACCGTGCAAATGCGCAAGTAGTGTCGCGTAGCTATATCAATATCACGTACGCCGCCGCAAGTCTGCCTTTCCTGTACCGACTAGATTAGTTGTCTCGACGCATTCGAAGAGTCAACGTCTTATTAACTTATATTTACTCTTTTTAGTGAACGCGTAATTGTTTATTTGTGTGAAAATGCCGAATACACGTAAAGACATTGAATGCGAGGTGTTTGGAGCACCAACAGAACTTAAGTGCAACATACTTCCGACTTATAGCGATGTTATGAGAGCATATTTGTGGCACAGGCAATTTATAAAAGACCAGAACAATGGCAAAGACCCTAGTGTAAGTGATGTTTCTAAAAAAGTTATATCTGTATTGAAAAACATTTGGCAAAATGCTTCTTTACAAGTGGTGAGTGAACAAGAGATTTATCGATTGATTAAAGACTATGTTGTGAAGTTTCGGAGTTTAAAAAAAACATTGGGTCCGTACATAATAAAAAGTGTTTAGAGAAGCTAGAAAAATTCAGACAATCAAGTGAGAAACTTTTTGATATATCGACGTGCAAGTGTAAAGATTTTGACTCATGCAAATTCAAAATTAAAGTGCTTAAAAATAACAAGAATTTTTACGAGACCAAAGAATAGAAAGAAGAATGTTTATTGGAAATGTTGACATTAAATTGACAAAGGTTTTAGAAAAACGTATGCAAAGAAAATTCAAAGCAAAAAAAACAACTAGAGGACCAAAGCCGCCTAGAGCAATTGAAAAATGTAGGAAAAGTGAATGTTCTAGAAACAACTTCCTCCCCACTGGAAGAAAGTGTGTTTCTGGGTGAAAGTTCTACAACAAGCGAGTTTAAATTTCAATTAGATAGTCTATCAACTTCAAAAGCAAGAACAGACCTTCGAGGGGTGGATTTCAGAAATTTAGCAGAGGCTTGCGATCGAACGGGAGTTTCGGATAGATGTGCTTCTTTTTTAGCGAATGCTGTTCTGCAACTTCTTGGCGTTGTCAGTAGAAACGACCCTTCAAAATTATTAAACCGTAGTAAATTGCGGAAAGAACGAAAGAGACAAATAACGGAACTAAAAAAGGAATCAACAGGAAATTTGAAAATTACAGGGATCTATTTTGATGGTAGAAAGGACAGAACACTACTGACGGAGAAAAAAGGAAGCACTTATCATAAGAGATACGTTTTGGAGGAACATATTGTTCTTATTGCAGAACCTGGGTCTGTTTATCTCGGACATGTAACTCCTACTTCAGGAAATGCTAAAGACATCAAATTAAGTATTTTCGATTTTCTAAGCAGTAACTTGGGACCTGTTGAAGAACTTGCTGCTGTTGGCTGTGACGGAACTGTTGTAAATACAGGTTTCAAGAATGGAGTTGTTAAGCAATTAGAAGTAGCAATTGGGCACTCCTTACAATGGTTGATTTGCCTACTGCACGCCAATGAACTTCCACTTCGCCATTTGATTGAGAAAATGGATGGTAAAACTAACGACCCAAGTGGATTCTCAGGAACGATTGGAAAGCTTCTTCCAACATGTCAGAACCTTCCAATAGTTAAATTCGAAAAAATTGATGGGGAACTACCAGAATTCGACCTAAATAACACCAGTACCGATCAAGTTTATTTGTATCAAATGTGTTCGGCAATCGCAAGAGGTGATGTCCCCTCAAATTTATCAAATCGTGATCCTGGAAAAATGTCACACTCAAGATGGCTGACAACGGCAAATAGGATTTTAAGACTTTATGTAGCTTCAGAAAAACCTTCGAACGAATTGAAAACAATAACCGAATTTATATTAAAAGTTTATGCTCCTGTTTGGTTCGATATTAAAATCAGATCATCGTGTACTGAAGGCTCCAGACATTTGTTCTCTCTGATAACAAGATCGAGATATATGCCAAGTACAGTTAAAGATGTGATTGATCCGGTCATACAGGGAATGCATTTTTCGCTAATCCAGAAAATATTCTATTGATAATGCTTAGAGATGTTCGAAAGCCTATTAAAGAACTTGCGCTAAGAAGAATTCTGAAATGTAGAGTAATGAGTCTTCAGAATAGCAAAATCAAAGAGTTCAAAGTCCCAAAACTGAATTTTGACGCTCAAGACTACACTGAATTGATAAACTGGCAGTCAGTTAGCGTAACTGAACCACCACTCACAAGAACAATTTCAGATACTGCATTGCAAGAGATGATTCTAACAGTTCCTGACGACATCGAAATTTTGAAATACCCTTGTCACACACAATCTGTTGAAAGATGTATTAGGACAGTCACTGAAGCCTCTGTTTTAGTAAGCGGAACAGAATCAAGAGATGGCTTGATTCGAACTCGGATTGCCTCCAGAAAAAAAATGCCGAAAACTGAGACAAAACAGCAATTTTTAAAGGCTTTAGATCAATAAATTGATCATTTTCATTAATAAGACGAAGGTCGCGAGGGAGGCGGGGAAGAACTCGATATGCAGCCACCTCCACGTGGTGAGTTCTGGGTTATTTCATTTAATTTTTATTGAGTGAAATAAGCGAAGAGCTGCATATTTCAGTAGTACGCTTTGTGGAAAATTCGAAGCGAACTAGGCACCTGAAGATGGCGCTTGTCAGAGCCGAAACTTTGCATAAATGATCAACAATAGTAGTGACAACTTTCTAGCACCCAGGGTATTTGAGATCTTACACTTTATTTTTTTCCTTATATAGATCGACCCACCCTAACCAACATGTTCCTTTATGCAAAATAAAAAAAAAAAGAAAAAAACAAACATATTCATTTATATACGATAAACACTTATAGCACTACCATGATGATAAAATACTGACCATCCAAAATAAATAAATAAGTTGATATCCGTTTTATCTAATCGCAATAATATGCTATACTAAATTAGAACTGAAATAATTTTCTTTTTATTCTCAGCATCACTCCAAAAGTAAATGTTTCCACCGGCAGACCATACCTTGCTTTCTCCGTACCTTCGTTTGGAATTCATTAGTAGCGATAGCGAATTTTAGTTAGATCTTCAAAAATAGCAACTTCTGAGTTTTTAAGAACTTTCTTAGCACCAAAGACTTCGTTGCGAATCCAACTCAATGCAAACGTTACTAAGATAATCCTTGGCCTTTCAGCGTTATCGGTTTTAGCCAATCGAAATGCACAGTCAATATCGAGTTTAGAGCAGGGAACATTTAAAGTAGTGTTAATAAAATTTACTACAGTGTCAATCACCTTTTTTCCATCCTCCTCTGGCAATCCGACAAAGCGGAGAAAGTTCTTTTTTGAAAGTTGTTGTGTCACATCTATTCGTGAATTTAAGTTGAAAATTGCATCCTTGTTGGTTTTAACGTCACAGCCACTTGTATTTAATTCATTTGACATAACTTTTAACTGATCTTCAAGTTCATTAAATCTAACCACAAAATCCGCTTTCAACTGATTCGCGAAAGTGGCACATAGGTACCTTTTGTATCAGCTTCTCCGTCGAATCATCGGAAATAGATGTGCTTCTAGTTTTGCAGGCCATCACTGACAACAGGAAAGTAAAGGAGGTTACACGCACCACAAATACCGCGAAAATAGTTTATAGATAACTACGAGTTTATCAAAATGATCGAGCTAGGATCGCCACTAGGCAGGACCTCCACTTAATTTCTTCGATTGTAACTACAACTAAGGACTAATTCTCCATAAAACTTCACCACGGAGCTGCCAGAAAGACAAAGAGTGGTCAGGTTCAAATTAAACTCACGAAAATACAGGTAAAAATTTAGTTTATAGCCGGAGCACGAGCAAACCGCTATCGATACATCGACGACAACATAATGTCTAAATTCAATTAAAATTCAGCGTTTGTTTTTTGGAAAACGCTCGGACCCGTCAATTTTTATTTTTTAAGATGGTCTATTTCATGTAAATTCATGTACACAGGGTCGCCCAAAAATAAGTTCCGCCCATCAGCTTCATTCTTTTAAATGAAAACTTCTATTTTTTATTTTGTTTTTGAATGTTGCATCGAATGTTTTATGAATCATGTCTTATGCCTACGCTTAGCAGCTATCGAAAAAATTATGATTATACACATCAATTAATCAGACCGTATTTCTGAGGATCTATTTGTAATATGGTTTGTTAATTTCATTCCTTTATCAATTCTGGTATTTCTGAGTGTTGCGTTGTCACCGTTAAGTCACATAGAAACTGTGTGACAATTTTACTTTAAATAAGAATTTGTCAAGCGTAGTTGCAAAGTTGCGGTTTTCACAATGGTGAAGTTAACGGAACGAAAAAAAATTGAAATTATCTGCACGGTTGGGTTTGGTAGAAACAGCTCAATTCCTCAGTGAAATCCATCCTGATTGTCCTCCCATATGTCAAAAGATGGTGAGTAGAATAGAGGCTAAATTTAGAGAACTCGGTCATGTAGATTTGCCTAAATCTGGTAGTCCTGCTCGAGATGAAAATAAACATGACGTTTTGCTTTCCTTGAATGAAAATCCATGTTCTCCTCTATCAGACATTGGGGCCAATTTTCACATGTGGAAATCTGTTGTTCACCGAATAGTTTAAAAGCACAAATATCACCCATACATAGTTGTTCCAGTGCATGAGTTGTTTGAAGATGATTTCAATAGACGAAATGAATTTTGTGAACGCATGCAAAATATGTGCAATCTAGATAATAATTTAGTAAAAAATATTATTTTTTCCGATGAAGCTAGGTTCTGTTTGAATGGTAATGTAAACAGACAAAATTGCCGTTATTGGGCAACAGCAAATCCGCATTGGATGATGAAGGTTCACAGCCCTGACGAAGAACTGATGTTCCAGCAAGATGGTGCTCCTCCGCACTATGCTGGCACTTGCGTACATTTTTGGATAAAACCTCTCCCAAAGCGATCTGTGTTATCACCTGTAACAATCTTTTTTGCGATTGTTACAACCTATCGTAATAATAGCCAAAAGCATAAATCTCAAATTTTATTAATTTAAATTAATCGGTAAATTTAACTACTACGGTCCTGTCAGGCCTCGATCGATCGATATTTCGATGTCAGCTGACCGGCGCAGCGTGGAGACCTGCATATCGCGCACAGGGTCCAAAGGTCAATTCTAATGGAAATAAAACCAAAATGCACCGTAAAATCTCCCCTTTATCCCGTGAAAATCCTTAAGAGGCACATGTGAAGTAATGTGAAAGCTGAAGCTAAGAAATAAGGCACTATAGTGCTGCAGACTCGTTCTGGATTAAAAAGTAGTAATTAGTATCACATATAACCCGATGGGAGATCAAAATTCACATGAAATACCATAGGAAAAAACCCAGAACAACAGGTAAATTTGTTTGAATAATTCGCATGAAAACGAGGTGCTGACGCCGACCATTTTGTTTTTAGGGTTCTAATTTGAAGTTTTAGTGCAGTTTCAATTTTCATTTTTAAATTCGCAGTTCTAATTTACGTTCAACTTACATTTCAATCAACTATGCAACAACTCAGTGTACATAATGTACAATTCAATTTATTCTTCGATTTGCTGTTCAATTTATAATTTATACTCAGACCATATTCAATTTATGATCAAATCCTAACCAAACAATTAGGTTATGTCCAGATTGGAATTTAACAATCAGTGCTAACATTTGAATATTGTTCAATTCAGTCCATTCTAATTTTCTAAGAGAGAATTCAAGTTGAATTACTCTTTTTACATAAATAAACAAATCCAATTCACATCAAGAACCATCTTACTCTTACTGTTCCATTTTACTATTTACTCTGTCCATTTGATTTTACCCTTGTTTATTTCCCTTGGGTGCCCCACTGTGTAAGTGGTAACCTAATGTTTTGATGGTATGGACTATTATTAGTGATTGTCAGATTTTCCAGGCTACCAGCCGATTATTTGGAATCTGTGGATCCTGTGGCGTGAAGTCGTCGAGTCCAAAACTGTCAATTTTTCTATTCCGTGCTTTTTATTCTATATATTGCCCATTTTAATTCTTATCCTTGTCTATGTGGAGTTAAGCTTGTTGATTTGGCTCCATATTATTGCCCTTGCTTGGACATTGTTTATATCCCTTGGATGCCTGACCGTGGAAGTGGCTCGCCGGCGGATTAATAGTAGGACAACTAGTGGTTTGCGGTTTTCCCAGGCTTGTGGCCGATTATTAGGAAGCTGTAGATCCGTGGTGTGAAGTCACCGAGTCCATTGCTGTTATTTATTCGTGCCTCTTTTTGCCGAGTGGTGGACTGAGAGCGAACCGTTGGATTAGCTGCTACATGGGAGAGTCCCGGACAGGAACGAATGCCTAAGATGAGTACTTACTTTTGAATATAATTTTATCATAACCCTTGATGTGCTATTGTTTAGAACTGTGAATCACCCAGATAGGATTAACTTATCTAATTGAATTTATTAATTAAAAAGAGCCCATGCTCAATTTGATTGATACTTGAATCGATTGTGCTGCGAACATTTTTTGTTTATCATTTGCCCGGTTAAATTTTTTGTTTAGCTTCTAGCCTCATCTTAATATCGACCCATAGGTCAACCAGCTTAATAATTATATTCTTTTGAAACAGGCCAACAAAGACTTGAGAAAGCACCGTTGCCTGTAAATTATAATAATGATTAGAACTTTAAATCACCTCGATAAGATTTGATTTAACATACTTGAATTTATTAATTAAAAAGAGCCCATGCTCAATTTGATTGATACTTGAATCGATTGTGCTGCGAAAATTTTTTTGTTTATCATTTGCCCGGTTAATTTTTTGTTTAGCTTTATAGCCTCAACTCTTTACCCGACCCATAGGTCAATCAGTTTAAATATTAATTTTTAATAAAACAGTGCAATATAGAATCGAAAGATCGCCATTGCCTGTAAATTGTTCTAATAGGACTAAATTTTACTGTAACCTTATTTCAGCTGCCTAAAGCATTTGATGTCCGTGTAAATTTTTAATAATCAGTGCCTGTCAATAAATTTTGTGAGGATATTTAGTGACTGTCAATATATTTTGTGTATTTTACATTATCTCCCCAATACTGAAAGCTTTTGAGCTTATTCTACGTAGAATTTTGTGAATTTTTATAGGATTTTATTTTTACATTAAGTGTGAAATCACGTTCAAGTGATATTTTGTACCAATTTGTTTTTCAACTGAAATTGCAATAGCTATCAATTTTCCTTTTTTTGTCTGTGTCTTCTTAATAGATAAGCTACTTCTATTTTCCTAAATTATAAATTTGTTGATTGGTAAGCTTGCGTTATAACGCCAAATTGTTGAATAAAAAAAATAGACTACTTAAACTTGTCAACGAACAGATTATTTACACTTGTTAATAAACATAAGTTTTTTATTAATTCTGTGCTTCATTAAGTCTACTTTTTCTTTTAGATAGTTAGGGACCTTATCGATCTTAAGTTAATTTCTTAATCAGTCTTGCTAATCAACTAAGCTGACAATCTTTTATAGCATTTCTAGCTTTACCTATCTTTTCATTTTCTATCAGTCACTTAAGGCTGGTTGGCGCCCAATTTTAACTCTGGAAATTTAATTTTAACTACCTTTCTTTATGCAAACTACGACCCTGCTCTAAGAGCCGAAAAGACTAAACTGGGTGGTTCTCTTAATTATGTAATGAAAAAAACTCTAAGGATATAATCGTCAGCAAAATCAATAACTATCATTCTTTATTTATTACTCATTCAATAGATAAACATTCAAAATAATTAATTACTATTTAATTATCAATAAAATAACAAAAAGAAAAATCGCAAGTCAACAAGTTCCAAATTAAATTCTTTTAATTTTTTTATTTTTTATTTTTTTCATTATTACACATCTTTTGCTGTAATATCTACTAAGTAGATGGTATTACGCAATTTAAAAAAACGATTAAATGTCGTATTGTCTTTTATAACCGAAATACCTATAACTTGATCCCAATAGAGTCTGGCTCTTGGGAATTTCAGGTTTCCCATAATAATGTGAATCCCTACAAATTGTTTTCTTTCAATTTTGTTCGATGGAAAAAATCGAGGTATATCTTTTTGAACTGCATATAGGTTAGTCATTTCTAATATCTGCTGAAATAGGGTGTCTGGGAGGTATTTTTAAAAAACTGAATAGGGGCAGGTAATTCAACTACTTTTGCTTCTTCTGGAACAAACCACTCTATTGGCATTGTAACATATGTAACACTGTTTTTCCATTTAATGTCTTCTTTGGGTACTTGTTAGATTAAACTCCTTACAAAAAGCCTTCAATTTCTCCTATGTACCTACGCTTTTCGCAGTGCTTTGATTTGAATTTTGTTTTATTTTCGTGTCCTCAAACAATGCTTGCTTCACCATTCCTTCATTTGTACGCAGTTCATTCTCCTCACGTTCTAAATTATGGTTTTCTAATAGAGGTGTTATGTTCTCTTTGACCAACGCATCAAAAATAGTTTCCTCTATTTTGTCAACCCCGTCAAGGGTGCTATCGTCACGAGCTTCGAAATCGCTGAGATCTGCTATATTGTTTGCTTCATCGTCATCCGATAAGCCTAACATTATCGAGTCATCGTCTCTCGGAAGGTATTCTAGAAGCTGCTCGTCAGTCAAGGGTCTTCCCAATTTTTTTTGTTTACTAGTTAATGGCAAATCTTCCATTTCATCAGGTTCTGCAAAAAAAAATACATCGGTATTTTTTATGAACCAAAGTCATTTTGTCCATCGAGGTCGACATAGAAATTTAAACTATTTTTTAATGTCTTTCAAATAAAATTCTTTATTATATAACATAAGCACAATAAATTAATGCTATTTACTTACCTAAACCAATAATTATTTGCACAATTTCAAAATTTTATTCAATAAAAATCGGTTTCACAACACTCGCCTGTTTACAACCTGTCAAAACTCTCCTAATCGTTGCAAAAGTTGCCACTAGATGTCGCTGAAAGGCTACATCTACCATTTGTCATCTCCTAATCGTGCTCTGCCGTATATTTACTATAAGTTAAGTTGATCAAAGCGCTAATAGATGGCTCGGTATGTTTCCAATGCTTTTCTGATGGATGTGTCTAGGGCATAGACACTATGACTTAAGCGATACTAATGCTTATTTTTTCAATAGCTTGTATTGAAAATCAATGTCCGTCATAGTGGACGCGATGACTGAAAGGGTTAGGGTGGCCGCTCTTTAATAACGATTCACATACATTTTTCACGATTACTTTGGCGTCAGAAGATAAATGCTTCCTGGAATGTTTAGGGTAGATATCGCATTAGCTGAAGATTCCCAAGGTCTCCACATACTTTTAATATTGACTTGTTGCACACTGTTTCAAAGTAAAATAGGTAGGTACTAATATATTTCGAATATTATGTTTACAGGTACAGGTACCTGTAACTAAAAAGTTTTAAGAAATATCCTGATAATTAAGTTGTTTCTAGAAAACTTTAATTAGACAGTTTATTAATTTTGATAACAAATCAAGTAATGTACCTATCTATTGTTATTATAAACTGGCATTAAAAATAAATGTGGGCTAATACGTCTCTGCGATAGCGAAAGCCGAGTTTATGAGGGGGTTTATTGCAGTCATTAAGCCAAACGAAATTTGTTGGGAAGTACTTTACCATTTTTTATATGTCATGGATCACAACACAGTCATTGAATTAAACTAAATTCAAATTCTACAGAACTAGCCAGTTATAACATTCTGTAAGCAACTTTTTTGTATTTCTTAACAACAAAAAAGCTTTTTTTTATTATTTTTAAAAATAAGACAAATTACCTTTTCCCCTTATGAAAACTTAGCCAAGTCTGCAGAAAACAATCCCTCTTATTCCGGCGCTTTTAACAAGGAAACTTTTGTCACAAATCGTGGGAACCTTCCCAAGCGTCGAAATGAAAACACGCAAACGGAGCGTAGAATGCATAGAAGGTGTTTAGACGTAAATTTCGAATATTTTATTAATAATAAATACAAAAATAGGAAGAAATTTTTTCAAATTTTTTTTTAGATTTAGGTGTATTGTTTTTTAATGTACTATTGCGGCCGAAAAAATACTTGGACAAAATAATGTGTTTTTTCTACTACTGTATAAATAAATTAACCTTCGGGCCTTAGCAACGCGAAAGATCACGAAAGTAAACATTAGAGTTACCTGAATATTATACATTGCTAGCTACGAAAGTAGTATGTTTCTAGCTACGAAAGTAATACTTTCGGTGCCAGGACAAAAAATACGAATACTCATAGGAAGTTCTTATTGTATTTATTCAAGCGAATTTTGGAAAAAAACTTAGTAACAAAATGCTTATATTTATTGAAAAAGCAAGTGGTATAGTAACAATAATACAAGACTTAAATAATAATTACTTATTGCCATTAAGGTTAACAGTGAAATTTGAACAGTTGGAAAAATAAATTGATGGAATATTATTTATTATTATATTGGTATCTTCATGCACCGCACACACTAATCGGGTTTTATCTACGATTTTGACTCTATTTTCCCAATCTCTACCAGCGCACGATTTATGGTACACTTTTCCACATATTATGCAAACAAGAACACTTGTATATTTAGATTTACAGCATGCTAATTTGATTCTTTCGTCGGACGTACTATTTCGCGTAGCTTCATTCGCCGCCATCTTGTGCGTAAAAGAAATAAATTAAATATGATGGGACGCTCTAAAACCGGTTTTATTCAGTTTATTCCGATCGCTCTTCTTTACTAAAAATAAAATATGGCCGACATTGTTTTTTAAGAATTATTTTTTAAGTAGTAAAGGGGCGCCAGGCCAAGAGGGGCGGGGAGGGCGATCGTCCCCCTGCGCCCCCCTGTGGCTACGCCACTGCTACATCATCTTTGATTTCGACGTCTTTAAACCTCATTTTATGGATCTCATCGGTGCGGCATGCTCCAGCTATTCCCATTACTGCTATCACTTTTATAGGTAAATAGCTATGATTAGAAGGGTCAAGTAAAAACTTTACTATTTCTTCTTTTCTGAAGATTTTAGATTTTTTAGGTTCGTAACCATCGATTTTTCGTTTAATAAATGCAATGAGTTTCTTAAACTGCGAAATATCTATATTTTTGTTCACAGAAATAGTCAATTTGAGCATGGAATATTGATTTCAAAAACATAACACAATTAGGGCGTAAAATTGATTGAGTTGGCAGTACCCAAGCGATCAATAAACTCTTGTTGGACTTTTATTATTCTTCTGAAACATTCCTGCATTCTGTTGTTATTCGATTTTTTAAATCGTCAATATTGGCAGGTCTTATTTTATAAACAACATTTTTGAGGTGACCCCACAAGAAAAAGTCCAGTGGTGTAAGGTCTGGAGACCTATGCGGTCATTCAATAGGCCTACGCCTTCCAATACACCTGTTCGGAAAAACTTGATTGACATAATAGCGCACTACTGCTGCATAATGAGGAGGTGCGCCGTCTTGTTGGTACCACAAATTTTCATCTAGAATTGCAGGATTATTTCTACTCGGATATAAGTTAACTAGCGCAGGGTAAAAAGAGTCTTAAAGAAACTGAAGGTAATTTAGCCCGTTTACACTGTTGTCAAAAAAATATGGCCCAATAATTTTGTTTTTCCTATACCCGCCCAAACATTAATTTTTGATGCTCACGTATCCACCTGGGATTTTCTTGTGCACAATATCTACAGTTTTGCCGATTTACTTCACCATTTAATTTAAAAGTAGATTCATCCGAAAATAGGATATTTTCAACAAACAAAGGATCTGCGTTAAATCTTTCCAATAATATTTGACAAAACTCCATCCTACGATCTGGATAATCTTCATTTAGCTCACGAACCAGTCGGATTTCGTGTGCCATTTTTCTACCGTTAATAGGTTATGAATGGTTATAGCAGCCGCCTCAGGATCTATGCCAATCTGGCAGACGCTATCATGAGGATTTTCTTCTATAGTCAATAAAATATTTAATTTTTTATCATCTGAAATAGCTGGACGGCCTTTCCTGGGAAGACCTTCCACAGAACCCGTTTCTCGAAATATTGTTTCAAGTTTACTTACAGTTGATCTAGTGATGCAAAGAAAATGCAAACTTCTTGTTGGGTACGAATCCTATCACCATATCCAATCATCATAAGAATTTCTATTATTTGTGTGGGAGATAAACGCATAGTAACTAAATATTAAAATTAATTTTATTACTTTGTGACAATGGCAACCTTTTGTCATGGACAGCAGGCTGTCACTATCTGCACGGTAGCTTTTTGTGGAAGCACTAGGGCGTGGTCTATATACTTAAACCTTTCCTTCGTCTTTGGTTGCCTTGGGCGCCACCTGGTTTGACAGAAGTCCAAACCAGGAAAAATATACCGTATATCAGTTCAATTGAAAAATCTATGCAATAAATAAAATCAAAGTTTTCCCACACAAATAATAAAGTTTTCTTTTTATTAAATACTAAAAGGTTACTCAATAACGAAAGGGGTTGATTGTTTTAAATCTTAAAAAGTTCAAATTTTGCATTGACCTGTACTATTCTAGTTACAGAATTATTATTAAAAAAGAAAAAACAGCCTTTCCGGGCGCAACGATTCAAATTAAACATTGGGTATAACCTCAGGGAAGATTCTAGAACCTTGCAAATCTTTTACTAGTGTATGGTTAAAAAGTGTTATCCCTTGCCTAGATAGCTTTACATTATTAGTTTAATTTTTGTTAGCGTCAATAAAAAGGTAATTAAATTGAAATGCTTAAATATGCTGAACCTTGGCGAATGATAAAAATTAATTAAATTATAACAACTTATCCAGGTTACTTCATACTGTCCTGAGAGTCCACGATGAATACTGATATGCAGCTACGTCAATCAATCAGGAAGCCCCATTGGCCAAACGGAATCGATCTATCACAGGACGACTAAAACCCAAGCTGTTAGACTGCTACGTGGGCCTTAAAATTCCATGTGGTTTTGGTTTAAGCTACGTAAATGCCGAACGGCAGCAAAACGGCTAAATCGGTCGAAAACCAACAAAACTGCCAACAAAATCCCTAAAAATAATAAAAAGAAAAATTACCCACTGAATACAAGGAAAATAAGAAGAAGAAGAGAACAGGGACACACCATAAAGGATCCAAACGATCAGAACGAACAAGAGTCTGGGCTTTTACCAGAACCTAAATTACATAAGGAAATAAATCAAATAATTCCAAACAACTTTGTTTACACACAAAGTTGTCAAAAGTACAAATGGACGTTTTGCGCTTTCACGGGAATCAGAAACGCAGATACGTGATTCAACTTAACGCGGCGGTGGCTAGCGCCATCAAACCACAGAACAGCAAAAGTAGTGCGTTCGCCCCATATTTTGGCTAACGTTATGCAACCAAAGATGATACAACCTAATGAACAATTTTTAACAGTAAATAAAAAGGAATGCACTTTGTGGAAACACATCTGTATAAATCCAAGGCAGTCTACCTTCCCCACAAAATAAACAGTGGCAATTTTAAAATTGCTACAACTTCTACTAAACTTTCTAGAATAATTCAATAAAATGACAGCATAATGTCATTATCTAAATACTATAGTTACATAACAGCAAATAAGCCTAATAACAACAAAAACATAACAGCAAATAAGCTTACTTTTAAGAACATGTATCTTAAATAAAATTATTTGTTCTACCCTGTAGCTACGAAATTATCAATTTTGGGCCCTAAGTGTGTTATATTTTTGAAATCAGCTGTTCTTGGAGACTACAGATCTAAACTAAAATATAGGGATTTCTATTTTAAAAAATCGTCGATAATGTCATATCTACTACATGCGTTACCCTGTATAAAAATGTATAAGTCAAAATATGCGCAATTAAAAATTATTATATACGTGTCCGAGAATTTTTACGAGATGTTTTTAGATTATTAAATAATGAATTTCTTCCTTACTTTATGTACACACTGTATAACATCGCCTTACCTGCACAAAAATCATAAATGCCAAAGTATGTAATGTAAATAGAAGGTTTCTTTCCCTTTCGTGTATATAAGCCCAGAAACAGGTTCTGAATATAGGCCAAACATACTGCTGCTGTAGTAGGAGATTTTTCTTTTATCTCCATTTTTGTAAAAGACTTCTTTGTTCTTCTTAAGTGCACTAAATTTTCTGCAGCCGCAACTCTTTTGGCACTGTCATTTAACAAATTTGATTTGATTTTCACCTCAAACTGCTCACATTGACAACACGAGTCAACTTGTGGCCTTCTGAACGATAGACTAAATTTTACCCTAAAAATTTTCTACAAAAAATAATATTTTATTTTAGTGTTATACGTCACTTGTTAAACCTTTAGTACGTTTTGTTGTAGCTAATTCCATATTTCCAACATCAGCAGTCACTATCTTTACTAAACTAGTTGTCTGACAGAACAATTTTTGACATAATTCATTTATTTATTTGAGAGACCCAACAAATGGCATACTTGTTGGGTTTTTCAAAGAAACCGAATATTCAAATGCTTGCTTTGCAGCACTAACGTTTACTACTGCATGAATGTTAAAAATACATATTTTGGACATATTGGGTTTCTCAAATGAGCGATTCAAATGATATGTTATATTGTCATCAAGATTTGCTAGATTTGCTGTATAAAAAAACGAACATTAGCTGTAAAAGAAAAAGCTATAATTCACACCAGATTGAGGGGCAGGGTACCTACACAATCGATAGTAAGCAAAAATACAGTGATGCCATGCAACAAGAAAATTGAAGAATATGGGGAAATTATGGGAAAACCATAGGTAGGAGGAAGATCTCGATGGATGATAAAGAGACCGAGCTTGGCAACTTTCCAATACGGCCCCAAATACAAATGGAAACCAATTACCTCGTATCCTCCAGAACAGCAAGACGTCTACTAGGAGCGTCAGATATAAATAATAATTGATGAAAACGAGCAGAGTAGAGTACTGAATGACTCTACCAGAATAATTTATGGGAAAGAGTAATATTTCCTGATTAAAACATATTTCAATCGTGCAAAATTCGTGTATATAAGCCCAGAAACATGAGGTATAACGAAAGATAAAACCAATCTGAGTTTACATTTCTCGATTAATATTTGTGGCTGGATTAGTTCTAAAGGTCCAGGTTTCCGAATGGTTCAGGGAAGACTGACGGTTGCTGTTTATCGGCTCATTCTTCTTCGAGTCATGATTAGATCGGTTAAAGTGGTATATGGCGATGATTAGATCTTTCAGCACGACAATGCACCAATCCACACAGCATGATTTATTGAAGAACTCACCCGAGAAAACAATATCTACGTTTTACCTTGGAGTTCAAAGAGTCCAGACCTCAATCATATTGTGAACATTTAGAGAGAAATGACAAAATATAACATGTATGCATGATTTTAGACCGAGGAGCCAAGAAGAACCCCGACAAAAGATACCTGAAGCAAGAAATGAAGTAACTCCAGAAATTTGGTGTTAAGCATACTACATGGTCTAACGATACTGATATAACTGCCACCTTAGGAGTGCCCTGGAAAGTGGTCTTACAATTGGAACGTCATGTTTTGATCCTGCAGAAATGGCTTGATATTTAGAAGCTAAAGCTCAACAAGGATAAAACACAGACAATATTCTTCTCAAAGTCAAGGCTAAGGCTACCCGAAACCGGGGTTAAGGTTAATAACAAACTAATTGATTGGTGTAACAAAATAAAGTATATTGGCCTTTTCTGCGACAAGAAATTGACCTGAAATAACAAGGTTGACGATATAGCAGAATAGCAGAATTAATAACAATACCAAGATGACAATTTATAAGACAACTATTAGATTCACATTGACCTACGGAGTAGCATCCTGATGCACGGCAAACAATACAAGACTTAAAAAAGTACATGGTTTACAAAACAAGATACTGCAGATAATAACAAACGCTCTAAGACACGTACCAGTAATAGTACTACACGAAGACATGAGAATAGAGATAATAGAACAACACATGACAAAATTTATAACAAATTACCATAGATGAACAGACGTATCAACTAACTCTTCAATAATCAATTCAAATCAGAAACACCGTTATACAAAAGTCTGGCTCCCACCCTAAATTCAGAACTGAACAAAACAGAGAAACTTTAAAATAAAAACTAAAAACAATCAATAAAATCACAAAGAAGGGGAAATGTATATCAAAGGAAGAATGAAAAAAGAAAATCCACATCAGCTTCAATACAGTAATCGAAAAGAAATCCCGAAAAACGAACAGAAGTTACAACCAAAGCTGGCTAGTTTAAAGAACTAACATTAGAGTCAGTCTATAAGCCGTCATCGACAGCAACGGTGCATGATGAAATATTAATTATTATTATTATGTATTGTCCTTTTTATTTACTTTCTTTATTTTTACTCAATAATCATGCTCTATAATAAAAATATATATTGTAGTAAAAAAAACAGAAAAGCCTTTCAAAAACAAACTGATGCAGAGCATCTTGAAAACTCATCTTTACCTCGTATACTAGCGTGAAGCAAGCTAGAATCATGTCTACTACTTATCTTTTCATAAGGCTTTTATAATAGTCAAGGAGCAAGATATTTTTTTTCTTGTACATTGTTGTCATTTTATATAGTTTGTCCCACTTTTAAGAGCCTGTAACTTTTTTGTTTTTTGAATCAGCGCGTTCATTCAAAAAACAGGGTGTATAATTTATTGTTATAGTCAAATCTGGTTTTATCTGGCGGGTTTACGATTTAACAAAGACATACTTTCAATTTTTCTTTTCTTTTATTGCGTTTAATCATACTAACCAAATAAAATCTGTCAGACAAATATGACAGACTTATGCAATTTTGGCATGAAAGAAAAGGATAGGTATTTAATTTTCAGCGATTCACAAAAGTTTTTACCTGCCCAAGTACCTGCCACCTTCGTCTTGATTTAAAGATGTCAGTTTTGTGACTTTGACAGTTTGTGACAAAATAAAAAATTTTTCTGGGTTTTTGCATCCCCAAGCAAAAAAAATGGTACTTAATCTGATAAGCTATTTCGAAAATGCAAGAAAAAGTGGAAATTCGCCAACCAATATTCAGGAAACAGCAGCCAAAGCACTATGGGAATTAGTTTAAGGGCTGTGCAGAGAATTGCGCATGAAAAAAAACATATAGCTGGATTTATAAACTCGAAAAGTTGGCGAGGTTGCGGTTCAGTGGGCGTTGGGAATAAGAGTTCAATTTAAACTAAAGGGAACACTCAGTTCCATTTATAAACTCAGTTCGTGCAAAGTTCGTAAGTTTCGAAGAAGTTCGAGGTAACCAATTTTTATGTTCGGAGTTCGAGAGGTTCGTTTCGGCCAATGAAGACGCTATTTCAAAGTCAAGTGGTTGCAGCGAAATGTCAAATGTCTTTTCGTTATTTAGGTTAGTTCAGGTTAGTATTGTGTTTTGTGTCAGAAATTGGAAAACTAGAAATGAACAGTATAGAGAATGATGACACTAATTTATTGTTACTCGAGTTAATCCAAAGTTATGAATTTATCTACAATCCTATAGTCGGCTTCCACTTAACTAGGTGCATATGATCTCTGAATCAAATCAGTAGAATCCTCTGTATTGATCTTAAATTTAGTTTTAGTGCTGTCGAGACTTTCTCTTTAATAGACTTGGGATTTAATAACTCGCCGGTTTCAGTAGCCTTCTCCTGTTCATTTTTAAAATAATCTATTAAATTGAGAACCATTTCTTTCGCCTGGGGATGCAAAGAACCTGCAAACCGATTTATATTCGTCATTGTATGTCACAATAGTTTTAATAAATGACACATTTGTCAAAACTAGGGAGCTTATTCTTGACATTATGTAATACGGGAGTATTCTTCAACACATTTTGACAATTACTGAAAATTATTTGTGCTTCTCTCCCCGATTCATAAATAACGAATAAGTTTATGGCGTTTATATTACGGATACCTTGATAATGCCGTTTTAACCTTGATTTGAGAAAGACAACACTATATAAGTTTCTCTATGATAAATTCATAACGCGCCTAGTTAAGTGGAAGCCGACTTTGGACAAAAATTTCAACCAATCAAACCACCATAAATGCCATATTCTGGGCTGTCGAATATCGAACCTCACCAACTTGAACATAACTTCAACCTCGTCAACTTTTCGAGTTTATAAATCCAGCTTAACATAATACCCAAGAATATTAAAAAATGTAAACGAAGAAAGCCAAAGACTGAAGATTTAAGCGAAAATATTAAAATGGTAGTTCGAAATGTGATTTACGATTTATACAGATCAAAAACCAGTGTAACTCTTCCAGTTTTACAAGAAACGTTAAAAATTCGGGGTGTTTTGGAAATTGGACTTGAAGCGCTATCAAATTAATAAAAAAGTTAGGTTTTCGCTATAAAAAAGACTGTAACCGAAGATTTTTATGAGAGCAGCCACAGATAGTGAGTCAGCGTGTTCAGTTTTTAAAAAATTATATGGAGAATTACAAATCGAAATTTAGAAAAGTGGTATTTTTAGACGAAACGTGGATATTTTCAAATAGAAGTGGTTCAAAATCTTGGCAAGATGATTCTGTGAAAAGCGTGAAAAGGAAAAAGGGATGTGGCACGGGAAAGCGGTTCATCATTTTACATGCTGGTCCTGTAACAGGATATGTTCCAGGTGCATGCTTAATTTATTCTTCAACATCAAAAAGTGCTGACTATCATGATAATATGAATTGCGAAATGTTTGAAAAATGGTTAAAAGTTCAATTGATACCAAATTTGGATTATCCGTCTTTAATTGTGTTAGATAATGCATCATATCATTCAAGAATTTTAAATAAACAGCCTACTTCTTCTTGGAGGAAAAATGATATTTATGAGTGGCTTGAAAAACACAACCAAAATCCTTCACCAAATATGCCTAAATCGGAACTCCTATCAATGGCAACGTCTCTTAAAAAACCAAGAATATACGCGGTAGATGAAATATTGCGTGAATATGGCCATGAGGTTCTACGACTGCCGCCATATCATTGCCAGTTTAACGCAATAGAATTAATATGGGCCGGGGCAAAGTCTTATTATGAAAAACATGTAGATGATGGTCTTAAATTCGACCAAGTACAAATAGTTTGGCAATATTCTTTGGATCATATTACACAAAAGTACAGGAAGAAATCAGTGGAACATACAGAAATATTAATAAGTGATTGGTGGGATCGAGAACAAGTACTAGATGTCGAAGTAGCGCCAATGATAATTGCTCTATTCGAAGACGACTCAGACGACGAGGACTTTTCAGATTTTATAAGTGACGATGACAGTTTTTAGTATATAATTAGTTTATAAACGGTTTACTTTGTTTACATTTTTTAGTATTCTTCGGTATTATATTATGCTTTCTTTCAAGCACATTATTCTGCACAGTCTTTAAACTAATTCCCAGTGCTTTCGCTACGGTTTCCTGCATATTGGTTGGCCAATTTCCACTTTTTCTTTCATTTTCGAAATATTTTATCAGACTAAATGCCATTGAGTTTTTAGGTTTTAGTAGTAAAATTGTTAAAATAAATTACACTGATTATTATTGTCCTTTTTAATAAATACATTTAAGGTATACTATTTACAGGGATGGCGACCCAATGGCACGCGACATAAAATTTTGGCTCGCCACCGATCACAAAGTTTACTATGGATTATGATATTACGAATTGCGACGGCA
The DNA here is from genome assembly GCA_963920685.1 of Polydrusus tereticollis. Classification (NCBI taxonomy): domain Eukaryota; kingdom Metazoa; phylum Arthropoda; class Insecta; order Coleoptera; family Curculionidae; genus Polydrusus; species Polydrusus tereticollis. Next base: position 91,960,349 of record OY987329.1, on the reverse strand, counting down.
CGTCTATGGCCTCATTAAACATTTCTTTAGAAAAAATGCACGTTAATACATAAAGATTCACCACCCCTGTACTATTATGTACATAACTTTTGCAAAAATAATAATATTATATCTGGCTATCTTCACGACTTCACGACAGTTAAAATAATAAAACTATGTATCTTTTCTCCGGGTATATTGATACCTACATAGTCTCACAGCATTTTGATATAAGCTGTGGAATTTTCGAATTGATTTATATGATCCGTGAGCTTTGGACCCGCATTTTGAGACCGGTTTAGACTTTATACGTTTCTTCCTCCCACTTATTTTTAGCGGGGCGCTTATTGGCTTAACAGGGGCAAAATACGTGTAAAATAAATTTGGGATTTGATACCTCACCGGCTCTAGTAGCTTTTTCTCGTTGACTTTTGAAGTAGGTAACCTATTAAATTGGAAATATTTTTTTAGCCTGATATTACACAACAAAAATTTAGCCAATGTGTAATTTGATTTTTTTTTATATTTAATTTATTATTATCTGCTGAAATAAACTAAAATTTGTTTAATTTATTTAACATTTCATCGACATTTTTGGTGGTCGCTAGTCAGGGGTTTTACTGTATATTGTTTATCTAATTTTCCACCATCATTTTGGTTATTAAATTTGTTAAATGTAAAACTATTGTGTTAACCGTCTGCAATAATACGAACGCACCCCTGAGAAATTAATTTTGGAACGAGACCCGTCATTTTATTATGACTGATAGTTTCAAGTTAACGGTTAACCTATTAACATTCAATTTTATGGAAAATCAGCTGTCCATATATGGCCATATTGGTTTTTATTTACAACATTTTGATGAGCTCTGGAATTTTCGAATTGATTCATATAATCGGTGATCTTTGGACCCGCCAGATAAGACCAGATTTGACTTTAGCCATGTTTTCAGGGGTTTTGTCAAGAATGACAGTTGGTGTCGCATGTCATATTTAAAAGCAAAAATTTTATTTTTTTTTGAAGTAACCCTCTGAATATTAGAAGCGCATTAAGTGGTCGCCGTTCCTCCGGTTTCAAAAATATAACTCACATAATATGCATTATTCTCTTATTTGTACCATACCTTACAAAAAAAAGTAAAAAAAATATTGCTGAAGATCATCAAGATATCATCATGAAATCGGAAGAAAATGGGCCGTCTGATGCGCTTCTATTATGCAGAGTGTACCACTTAAAAAATAAAATGTTTGCTTTTAAATGTGACATGTGACACCTACTGCCATTTTTGACAAAACCCATCAAAACTTGGCTAACAATTCTACGTTCTATATTTTGAATGAATGCGCTAAATCAAAAAAAAAACAAAAAAGTTACAAACTCTTAAAAGTAGGACAAGCTAAAATGATGAAGAAGACTCAAATCAGGAAAATTCCGAATAATCGGGAAACTAGAGGTACAGCAACTGGTAAGACGACAGGTAGTAAACGATAAACTGGATAAACGGCAAATGAAAGAGGGGACTGCTCTAAAAATGTAATGAAGTTTAGGTTATGTGGCAAAAATCTGAAAAATGTCGATCATCTATGAAAAATTACGTATTTATATGTGCCTTAATCAGAAATAAGTTTGGAAAACCCAAGTGGCACCCCACTGCATCATTTTCAAAAATTATTTTTTTATCAAAGCCTCATGCTGTTCTCTATGAAAACTTCCTATTGTGTTTTTTGCTGCAAGAATATTTTTTTAAAATTAAAATACCTGGAGTATTTCGTATTCTCTCAGATCCTCATGGACGTATAAACGTGACATTGTGTATTGAAAATAAAGCATTTTAGACCACATTTCAATATGAACATAGGGCGCACCCTGTATGTTTGAAGAATCATCCCTATCGCAGGCCTCTGAAAGCATCAAAAACGTTACTACTATTTTTAAATTGAGGCAACAGGAAATTACTTGCAGCAACAAGTTAGTCTAAAATAGGCGACAGGCTGATGTTTCTGTGTCAAGCAACATTGCGTTGTTATCAGATCCAATTATTTTTATGTGCTTATTTTTCATATTATTCATGGAAATTTTTATATTTTTTCCCCCTGGATCCGCCTCTCAATGGCGGGATCAAATTTGACTGCAGCAGGCAAATTGTTTACTAAAATTCTCTATATAAACATAAATAGAGCTGCACGACATCATGCGTGTATTCTTCGGCCGCTTAATGATTTATCGAGAGTTTAGAACATGATAGTTTGGGAATGAAGCGCAACAAAACAAATAATATGACCTAGATGCGGTTTTCATTATAGATGTGCTGAGAAATTAGTAAACATGTTAAAAAATAATTATTTTGACCAAAACCTGTTGTTTATAGGGGCTTTTAAGTATCTATATTAAAAAAAAAAACATATTATTTAAATCAAGTGGTAAACAAAAAATTAACAGGGTATCAGATTTGACACTGCCATGGTATGAGCAATGTAATTAATTTTTGGTCTTGGTTTAAAAAAACTACTTTTACCTGGAATACATTTAGGTATACAGGATGCCTCTAAAGCACAATTTTTAATATCAACTTTACTTTTTTTAAAATAGGAAACCATATTATATAGTATGTCAAATATTGCTTCTTCAATTAATTCCCTATCAAGAATCTATACTATGTTCTATGCCTAAGGTTGTCTTTATTCGAGATAATGCAGATGCCATTTTCTGATGTATTTATTATCTAAAATACTTTTAAAATTAACATAAAATAAAAAAAGACAGCAATGGTCTTAATAAGAGGTGCTCAAAATGACGACCATATTCGGTTTAACTTATCTCGTATCTTCTGGGGGGTTCCGTAGTACAGACAGTCCTTATAACTTCTACCAGAATTGATCTACATGCACGTGATATTTTCTTTTTTAGATCCTTCAAGTTGTTTTTTAGTATGAACTACATGCTTTAAATGTCCCCACAAGCAAAACTCTAAAAATGTTAAATCCGGCGATCGTGCGAACTAACCTGACAGATCCTCAATTACCAATACAATTTCTCTCAAAATTGTTATCTAAAAAATATAATAAAATCTGGAAGTTCTGCGGCGGAACACCATCTTGTTGAAGCCAGATATTAAAACGTTTATTTATGGAAAATTCTTCCGACAGCGTAGGTAAGACCTCGTTTTAAAAATTTAAATACCTTTGACCGTTTAATGGACCATCATAAGAGTGTGGTCCAATTAGTCGCCCATTATAGAGACCCTACCACAGATTTACCCCCCAGACATTTTAGAAATGAGTTTTCCGAAAGCAATTTGGATTTTCCACCTACCAGTAATGAATGTTATGACGATTCACAATTCCGTTATTGTAGAATAGTGATTCGTCACTCCACATAATTTTTTTCAGAAACCATGGATTCTAATCGTCTTTCATAACACTGGACGACAAAATAAATAAATGTATTGTAACATTGAACTGAATAGCATATTGTACTACAGTGAAATATCGTGTCTGAATACGAAGGCGGCCAAAACAAAGTTGTAACACGTAAGGTCTTCTTGCTACATACCACATATAGAACGGAACCATTTAATATTTATTGAAAAAATGATTTTGCAAGTTCTTTATCCCTGTATATCAACTATAATCATAACATATTAAGTTAACATCTAAGAAAAAAGCAAACATCAAGAATATTCATTTCAAACACACTAATCCTATTTTTTTGCCTTTTATGGGAGACACATCTTCTCTCCTCAAAAACCAACAGTAATCACCCATCATGGCTGGATCGCATCGTCCTTGGTACCGAATTTCCATTGTCCTGATATCTTAATGGAGCTTTCACCTTTTTCGTCACTGACAGCACCAAATTTTTCAGGAGTTCTTTTGTGGTGAGCTTTTTTATAATATTAGCATCGTTCAGCAATTTTCTAATTTGTGGCCCAATAAAAATGCCTTTTTTAATTTGGCGTCACTTAAATGGGGAAAGATTTGTCTTAGGTATTTAAATCCTTCACCCTCTTTATTCATAGCCTTCATAAAGTTTTCATTAGTCCAAGTTTAATGTAAAAATGAGGCAAAAGGACATTTTTAAGGTCTACAAGGGGCACATACTTAACATTTTGAGATCCCGATTGTGGAAAAATTTCTATTACATAATGTTCATTTGCACCGATTGTAGTTAATTTTATCTAAAAGGATGCGCATATTTTCATAGGTTTCTGTCATTGTCACGGAATGGATGGAATATCTATGAATTAGCACTACACACAAGGAGAATGCTCGATATTGAGTTCCTGCATTAAACTATGATCCTATGCAATATCTTTCCCACGTGTCGATTGAAAATTCCTTTAGTCTTTGTCCCACTGATATATCTGAGCTTCGTATGGTAATCTCTGGTAATTTCTGTCTTCAGATTCTAACTGACCTAATAAATAATTCTTGGTCGTCTGGTACATTCCCTTCACTTTTGAAGAGAGCAAAAGTTGTGCCCCCATATAAGGGGGGGGGGGGCGACGCTGAGCAGACTTCCAATTTTCGACCCATTTCTCTACTCCCTACGTTGTCGAAGATTATTGAAAGGCTTGGCAAGGGAAGGATGGTGTCATTCCTGAAAAGCTAATCCATTATGAACAACAGACAGTTCGGTTTCAGGCCGACAAGAACACAGGAGATGTAATTTTTCAGTTTCTTGAAATGGTTTATCGATCTGTCAATATTGGGGGGGGGGGGCTACCGCGGCGGTGTTCTGTGACTTATCCAAGGCCCTTCACTGTGTTAGTCATGGGATACTGCTGCGTAAGCTTTAACAGTATGGATTTAGAGGAGTCGCATTGAGGTGGTTCGAGTCGTTTCTTGGTGGTCGGAGTCAACAAGTGTTTGTTGCTTCGCAGAGTAGCCGGAATGATTGTGGCGTACCACAGTATCGGGACCTATTCTCTTTTTGCTTTATATAAATGACCAACTCCATGTTAATACTCAGGGGACGTTTACTCTTTTTGCGGATGATACGACACTCTTATGGCACGCGGAGGCAGTTGATCGGCTAAGCGAACAGATTTCGGATGATATGTTGAAAGTGAGGAAGTGGTTTGACTCTAACCTTCTTACACTAAACATGGACTAGACCCACACAGTTGGATTTAGATGTAGGCTAGATCCTGTTCAGATTAAAAGTGACTCCCTTATTGTTTTCGTCAATAGCGCGAAGTTTATTGGAAGGAGATTGAATATTAATTTAAAATTCGATAATAATGTTCTGTATCTGAGTGGGAGACTGGCTTCGGCGTGTTTTGCAGTTCGGACGGTTGTTGGAGAATTATCTATGACGACTGCAAGAGGTGTTTACTATGTATGTTGTGAGCCAGGAAAAGTACCCGTTCGCATTTTTCTTTCCACGTTGCACAAAAGTGCATAACAAATTTTTCTTGCACTCGCTGTAGATTAGCAGCATGTCAACATATTCGTTGGGAGTAAAAAGTGACAGCAGAGTTAAAAAAAATACTACTTTGCCTTCTAAGCTTGTAGTTAAAAATTTATATCAATGTCAAAATTTATTTTAAAACGTCACTAACTTGTAACTATAGTAATAGGTCATTATTGTTTACCTAATATTTATTGCCTTCCGCTTTTAGAGTTTTAATACTAATTTTATTTATTTTTAGCCATATTTCGAAAACGGACAACATTAGGCATACAAGATAGTATAGATTATTGACAGAGAATGGATTGCAGCAGCAATATTTGGCATAAAATGTATGATGTCCGTTTAAAAAAGTAAAGTTGTACTTTCAGTAAAAGATTTTTTTAAAACCAAGAATTATTTCTCTTGAAACTTTTTTTATATCATGAACAGCGACGAAGTTATTTCGTGTATAAATAGAGTTGGAACACCCTGTATATAGCTTTAGCTTATTTCTCTCTAAATATATTTTTTCTTCTCTTTAATTATCTCCTTGTAAAAGACTATTATTTTTCCTCCCATTAATACTCTTAGTAAAACAATGAGGAATTACCTTTTTGTTCTGTGAAAACTTGGCCCCGGCAAAGAAAACAATCTCGCTCGTCTCGGTTCTTCCAACAAGAAAGTTTTTAACAAAAACCGTGGGAAATTTTCAAAGAGTGGAAATGAAAACACGCGAGCGTTATAAAAAGAATAGGAACGTGATGTTTCAATGACTATGTTTAATTAATTTTTATGTCAAAAAAGATATTTATGATTTTTTGGTATGTTTTTAGAATTAAAATATTATGTAGAGCCTAATGAAACAAAGGCGATCTATCTACACATTAATTATTTTGAAATTAATTTATTTATACTATTCCCAGTATGTTTCAGACATTAAAATTGTCCATCATCAGGGGATTTATCGATCAGAATAGCTCTATTCAGTAATGAATGAGGTGTTTACAAGGAGAAATATATTCTGAATATTAGGACAACTGGTTCGAGGGAGTCAGTACTTAAAAAATCTTTAAATAAGTGGTTTAAAGAAGTAGAGAATTTAATAATAAGCTTTGTATAAAGGGTCTGTTGATCAGGCAATAAGAAGTTTAAGAGTGTGTTTCTAAAGTTTAAATTGAAGGTACTGGTGGTGACAAATGGTAGAAAAGGGTGCTTCTAAACTTGTGAAAAACGAATATCGAAGATCTGCAGAGTTAAGAACAAAAATTTGGACATCCACGAGCCATGCCTGCCTGTGTGATTCATTGGGCTAGAGCGGCAACCGCGTTGTAGCCCGAATAGGACTGGCTTCAACTTTTTAATCGTTGCGCTTGTTTAGTCGCATGTATGTGCCCTTGTATTTGAATAAATAGTGAATACCACAGATTACATCAACGCTGCGTTGGCCCAAACATCTGTCACAAGAGTATCCGGGTATTTAAAATACGGGGCTTAAACAGATCAAATTAAAAATCATACCAGAATCAAACATTGGTTAAAGAACGTGGCGTATCATACTGGAGATCCTCGCATTAAGGCGGTGGCCAATCAGGAAGCCGAGGTAATCAGGGAATTGTTGGTAGAACGTCGAACCTGTGGGACGACAAGGTTCAAAGTCTATTTATAGAGGAAAATTCCATCTATAGAATGACCAGCATCGTGACCGATGGCGCGCGAGCACCTATGCCCCATCTGAAAAATCAGAAAACAGGTGTTGTTTTAAGCGATGCCAAAGATAAAGCTGAATTGCTTGCAGACAAACTCTATGATCAATTCAGCGGAAACCCGACCAATGACTCGTTACGAGATGAGGAAGTTTCAAGGAGAATTCAAATGTATTAAAAAATTATTCACCCATTTCAGGACTTTCCTCAGGTTACTCTAAATGAGATAAAGTGTATAATTAGCGTGATGAATATTAGAAAAGCCTTTTGACGGTTCAAAGAATACGGCGTTGCAAGATCTATCAGACAAATCATTAGGAAACAGAGTAAACATATCCCAGGCAATAATAAGAAAAGGCCACTTCCCGTGTATCTAGGAACATCCAAAAGTCATACTCATATACCGGCAAGCTATAGGCTGATCAGGCTGGGGAAAATCGCAGAAAAATTAATTTTGGGCCGACTGAATGACTTTGTGTTTAGACGAAACGTTCAGCATGCCGAACAGTTTGGGTTCCGGTCCACACCTTGCACAGTCTGATAGATGACGCGACTGACTTCGAATATAGTCTAAGGTTACAATGAAAGGACGCACACGGGAGCGGTTTTCTTTGACGTGTGTAAAGCACTCGACAAAGTCTCTTGTTAAAATTGATAAGGCTCGCAACTCCGAACTACTTAATGAAGGTGATAGCTTCTTTTTTGGAGAATAGAAGTGTTGCGGTCTAGTTAGGGAACGCACTTTCTTCAAATAAACGCATCAGGGCAGAAATGCTGCACTGCTCACCTTTCTCTCCGATGTTGCATATTATTTATATTCATGATATTCCGCGAACTAGATTTACACAATTCTATCTTTTCGCTGACGATACAGCAACTACTTCGACTTTTAAATCAACGCGCATTGTCGTCAGCCGGATGCAACGTCACGTCATCGAGCTGGAAAATTGAGTTTTGGCTTGGAAGATTCGCCCGAATCCTGCCAAGACGAAGGTTATCCTTTTTTCAAAAAGCACCGTGCGCAGGCTTGGAACAAGGCTTCGAGTCAATGAAGTCAAAGTGAACAGGTGCCAGAAGGTGAAATACCTGGGACTTATATTTGAACAAAGTATAAACTGGAGGTTCAATTCGATTAATAGAGTAAATCTTGCATTGAGTCAATGTCAGTAATCTACCCCCTACTTCACAGGCGGAGTAGACATTTATATAGGACTGAGATCAACCTCTACAAGGTATTGGTCGGGCTGGTTCTCACTTATGGTGCACCTTCGTTGTGCAACATAAGCAGAACGGGGCTTAGTAAGTCCAGGTAGTTTAAAATAGGGCGTTGAAAATTATTGCAAATGTACATAGATACATAATGGACCAAGTACTTCATCAGGACTTTCATATGCAAAGGATAAATTAATTTTTGTCAAAAATCATAACAGAATATTACGAACGCACGGACATTTCGACAAACCCACTAAGTACAGACTCAAACGCGAGATCTAGACAAAACGCTACATACAAACTACCGAAAGACTGGCTCCGTGTCGGTCTAAACCCATTGTAGTGAGGCATTACTAGAAAGGCACCAAAATTTTGCAGCACACCATTTTTAAATCAAATATGCACGAACGACAATAATCAAGTCAAGAGCCGATTTCAAGATTCTACAACTAAAAAATTCATAGTAAGATGGCGGCGAGTAAAGGTGCGATGTCGCACGCTCCCGATAAAAATAGTGATATTTTTTGTAAATCATGTAAAAAAATAGTGGTTTCCTTCGTAAAGTGCAAGAAATGCGGCGACACCTTCCACCCAGCTTGCATGGTACAGGCGGCCCAGCTTAAAAAAGCAGTATGCAAACATGTGGCGGACGAATCCGAAGAGGTTAGGTCTACAATCGGTAACGAAACCGCCTATCTGCTGAAGATAATTAAAGAATTGGAAGAGAAAAACGACATATTAAAAGAAAACTGTGAGCTATGGAAACAACAAGCAAATAATATGCGAGAGCAGCTAAATCTACAGTCTGAAGAGGTAAATTCCCAAATTCAACTCCAACAAAAACAAAAAAACATAAACATTCCTCCTGCTACAGCAACACAGAGGTCAATTCGGGAACAGCAACAGCCCATTATCGATTTGACAGACAAGGCTGAAGTCGGCAGTAGAAGTGTGGCAACAGATGGTGTAGCAACGAAAGTAGGTGAAAAACCAAATTTAGGTAAAAAAGAAGAGATCGTGACTGAAGATGGCTTTCAACTGAGCCTGGCAAGAAGGCGGAAACGTCAACTTCAACTCGCAAATCGGAAGAAAAACATGAAAATAGGAGAAAGAGACGACAACAACGAATTTCACTCGTCTTCCTCACTGAGCGGAGGTAAGAAAATATGGCTTTTCTTGTCGAAGGTGAGAAACGACATCACGGAAGAAGTAGTGAGAAATCATATAGTGAAAAACATCGAAGCTGCTCCAGAGGAAGTGCATGTAAAGTTGTGCACGCCAAAACAAAAAGGTAACAAGTCATGTTTTATGGTAGGCGTTCCTCCAAACGTGAGGGACATTGTATATGACACCAAATTCTGGCCCAGAGGTGTAGCCTTTGAACGTTTTAACTTCGCTATGGGCAAAAATTTTTTAGGCAAAGGGAAGGCCCTTCAGGGCTAAAGTGTCCACATCACAACGCTTTAGATGTCGTCTGCTTGCAAAAAGATGCAACCCTTGACTTTAGCCAAGGCTCTACATCGGACTTTACTCTAGATGTACACGATTCATTGCAAGACTTTGATCAAGCTTTGATACCTCATATCAGTCAGCCTCGGTGCAGCATCAAGAAAGAAACTAAAAACAATCTTTCAGTTTTTCACCTAAATATCCAGAGCCTGAACAATAAAGTTCTTGAGTTAAATGTACTATTAAATGACATTCATCCAGATATTCTATGTCTAACGGAGCATTGGATGCAAAATGACGACATCTGCAGTGTCAACATTAAAGACTATCATTTAATAAGTCACTCGTCGCGCAGTGAACATCGAGGAGGTGGTACCTCAATATTCGCAAAAAGCCACATAGATTTCTTATCTTGTAACACAATTGTAACATCTTTGGAAAAACACTTTGAATTTTGTATTTCAGAAATGACATTAAAAAATGATAAATATGTTATTATATGTATGTATAGGTCACCTAGTGGCAACTTGGAATTGTTTTTGGAATTTTTATGTGATGTATTGGATGAAACATACTGCCCTAATAAGTATTTCATTATATGCGGAGATTTTAATGTAAATTTTACTTCAAATACCAAGGACCCCTTTTCTCTGTTACAGGTTTTTAAAAGTTATGGACTAGAACCTCAAGTGAGTGGAATCACAAGGGCTGGACGGGCCTCGGGTTCTCAATTAGATAATATTTTCACAAACATTGCTGATAATCTTTTGGAATGTCAGGTTCACATTACTTATATCTCCGATCATTATGGACAGATCATGAAATTTCAGGTTCTGTCTGACGGACCAAGGAATAGTTATGTGGAAAAGCGATTTTTTACAGAACGAAATATAATGACATTTTTAAATTATCTCCGAGCTGAATCCTGGATTGAAGTCTATCAATCAATAGGAGCAGATCTAAAATATAGTAATTTTCATGACATATTTTTTTATTATTTCGATTTATCTTTTCCACTATGCTCTCACAAAGAGAAAGAACATGTCAGTACATGGATAAATACAGAAATTAAAAATTATTCAAAACATATCAAGGACTTATACGTATGGTATAAGCAAACAAACAGTCAGTTGGTTTATCAACAGTATAAAGATGAAAGAAAAAAATATCGACAGTATAATATATCCCAGTATCAGACTTCAATAAATGAAAGTAAAATTGTAAATTCCAAAAATAAAATGAAAACAGCTTGGAGCATTTTTAACTCTGAAACTAAACGTAATAAAACAAAAACAAACCTATCTCTTCTATCAGATACTGGAGAACTTATTGAGGATGGGGATGCAATTGTTGAACAATTTGCGAAACAGTTTGACCTCCCCTCTAAATTATCACATCTAAATTTAAATGAAAATAATCTAAACTATCCTACTATATTCCTTGGACCGGTAGACAGCCATGAGGTCTTTAGGATCCTGATTGATTTGCCCAACAAATTCTCCGCTGGACTGGATGAGATCCCGGTGTATGTATTGAAGCGTGCATCTGAGTGGGTTTGCGAACCTCTAGTGGATATAATAAATGAATGTTTTGTCAGTGGTGTCTTTCCGACGCAACTAAAAAAGGGTAAATTGGTGCCTGTTTTTAAAAAAGGGGATAAACATACTTCTGGCAACTATCGACCTGTTTCTCTTTTGCCTTCTGTGTCGAAGGTAATTGAGAGAGCATTGTACAATCGACTCATGGAATTTTTAAACTCTCATAATATATTAGCCAAGGAGCAGCACGGATTTAGACCAGGACAGTCAACTGAGCTGGCCATCTTTAATACAATTTCCTACGTATATGAGAGTCTGGATCATAAGGACAGAGTAGCGGGTTTGTATTTCGATCTCTCAAAGGCCTTCGACACAATGGATCATCGGATTCTGCTGTTGAGGCTGAACGAGTACGGAATTCGAGGATTATGCCAATCCTTGATTAAGTCATACTTAACTGATCGTAGCCAAACAGTGTGTGTCACTCAAAGTGGAAATACGCATTATTCCAAAGAGGCAAAAATAGGACAGGGTGTTCCTAAAGGATCAATATTGGGACCGCTATTGTTTCTACTGTACGTGAACGGTCTCCGGGATAGGTTTGGAGACGGGGTGGTCTGTCAGTATGCCGATGACACTTCGGTGGTACTGTCGGGCGTGTCCTTGGATCGGCTGTCCGGAGCCTGTTCGGGTGCAGCGGGGGCAATGCAGGGTTGGTGCGAGGAGAACTCCCTTACCTTAAATATCGCAAAAACTGGTCTTGTTTATTTTGCAAGGACTGACCCGAATGAGTCCTTGCATGTTCGATTGAATCATAAGTCAATTCCATTGGTTCGAAACATAAAATTTTTGGGAGTCTACTTGGATCCTATGTTAAACTGGGAATATCACATTTCAAAGCTACAGGCAAAACTATGTAGTGCTTGTGCGTTGTTAAGGAGGATTCGTGACATTTTGTCGACTCAGACTATCAGATTGTTTTACTTTGGATGCATCCAGTCCATTATAAATTATGGCATTATATTTTGGGGCTCGTCAAGAGACGCCAATAAGATATTTAAGGTACAAAAGCGCATCATCAGATGTATTCTGCGTCTTTCTCCGAGAGCCTCTTGTCGTGAAAGATTTGGGGAGCTGGGTTTTCTGACGGTACCGTCCTTGTACTTTCTGGGTTTGGTGATGTTTGTGAAAAAGCACTCGGAGCTGTTTGTAACAAATCAACAGCTACATTCTGATACCATGTCAATCGTAACGAGGAGGAGGTCTGATCTTGAAATACCCTTGCACAATTCTACTTTTTACGAAAGGGGTCCTTATTACAGAGCAATAAAGGCATTTAGATCGTTGCCGTATGATATAAGACATATTGCTAATCCCATTAAGTTTAAGAGGGCAGTAGTTTCATATCTGCACGAGAGTTGTTTTTATTCATTTGATTTTTAAAAGCAAGAAAGAATTAACAAGAATATACAGAATGATTGAGTGAATGGCTTTTATCATTGAGTTTTAATTTGTAGTCAAAACGTATGTGCAAGTATGTATAAATTTTATTGGTGTGAATGGAAACATTTTAAAAGACGTTTTAATGCTTTTTTATTTTTTTTCGTATTTTATTATTGTTTTAATATTTCATTGTGATAATTACTACAGTTCATACTTCTGTAAGTAGGTAGACTTTTAATAAGGGCTACTGCCATATCAATTGTGTGACGTTGCCATGTCTTTTGTTAGATTTTGTAGGCAATAAAGGATATTATTATTATTATTATAACCTAAACAGTTTTTGATAAACCAACAGAGGAACGTTCTTCACTGAAGATCCCATGTATTTTATGATTATTGACTCCGTCGAACCACTTGTCCTAATATTCAGAATAGATTTCTCCTTGTCTAAACATCGTTTGATTACTATGATCGATCACTGTATCCCCCGATGATGGGCATTCCAATGTCCGAAACATGTTGGAAACAGTACAAACAAGTTAATTTTCAAATACAGAATGTGGATATAGATCAACTTTGTTTTATTTGACTATATCGACTCCACTGCAAGAATAGACTACTTCTTCAAAATAATTGTGTAGTGTCTAGGTATATATAGTTAAATATCATAGAGGATTAAGTAGCTTTATATAATAATTGGGCAAAATTTCTAACTGATGCAATGTGCCTTTAATTAATAACTTAGTCACGTATTTAATTTCTTAAACAAAAAGTGACTAAATTCGTAGCACAACTCTCATCCCTATATATGGCCGTAAAAAGAAAACAATTCAACTTCGACTTCATACAAACGTTTTTATTTTCGAATCGCTTGGATACAGTCTAATAAACCAAATAAACTAGTATAAAAAGCGTTTTCCACTTTAAGCAAAGGTCACAGACATATTTTAATGGGGTTTTCTAATAATTAATATACCCAATATTGGAAGCGTTTTAAGAAGATGCAGCATAACACTAATCCATATTTAAAAAAAATAATGGCAGCATTGGACAGGCCCAAAGATGCAGAAAACATGTACACCACAAATGCATTGAGATGCATTTAAAGATTACAAAAGTTTTTTATTTCGTATTATGTTGACTTGGAATTCTAATCTATTGAATTTTTTTTTGGCTGATGACTATTTTCTGTGGTCCAGGATGAAGTTTTTGATTATTGTGGCTTTTTAATTGCCTCCGATATAGTTGTTTGAATTTATATTTGATGCAGCGTGTCGTTTCTCTATACTAGGGTGAGAACCAGTTTCGTGGTAGTCTGTATGTTGCTATACTGTGTGTATCAGCCAAACTTAATAAATTCAATAATAAATACATGGGGGCGTGTCCGAAAAAGTGCTCGGACACGTCGATTGGTATTTCTAGTTGCGCATTTTTTTTCTAGTTGCGCATTTTTTTCAATAAAACCCTCTTATATAGGGTGTGTCGTGTAACAGTGGCCAATACTAACTTTCTTATTTTCAATACAACACCCTATATATTACTCAATTTTTGGATTCTTCAGAAAATTTTAGACATATTTCATGAACAATATCCTATACCTATCTTCAACTGTTTCGAAAATATTAAGTGTTTTCAGATTTATTGCAAAAATTACCAACACACTAAAAAACTAATAAGTAATACTGTTTATTTCTTGATAATGTAAAAAACATAAGAAAACATTAATGTAGGAGATGTTGAAAATTGATGTTAAAATATTTTTGTTTGATATTAGTGACCACAGTTAGGTATAGATGATGGTAGTTTGGTTGGATAATGGTCAAAATAAAAACGGCTTAGAAGATCAAATTATTTATTTATCGACGTTTCGACCTATATTAGGTCATCCTCAGGATTCTAAAATATAGAAAGGGTATTGTGAAGGTACATATTTAAACATTTTCTTTAAGTATTAGGCTTGTATAGAGCCCGTTAAAACAATATACGGTTAAAATAATATAGTAACATTCAGTATATAGTAATTTAAATCAACATTTAACATGCATATATATATATATAAATGCAAAACAACATTGTATATGTAGGTTAACAGTCATACACTTACATAAATCTAGATCTTCTGCGTAAAAATGGCTCATTACGAAACACATGATTGGACTGGTTTTTTTTATAAATATTTTTTATAATTTTTTTCTTATATTAATTAATTAACAGTAGGTATGCTTGGATTTTTTTGATTATTTTTAGCTGTTGGTATGCTACACTTGGCGAACGACGAAAAGCAAATCAAATGTTAACAATAAAATCAATTTTGTGGTAAGTATTATTCTCCCAACAATGTTCACCAATATAAAAAACTGATAACGATATGTCTATTGTATTAGATATCAAGGATGAAGGTAGAATGACTTTAATTGAATTTTTTATATACTGTGTGTTAAATATTTAAGAATGTTGAAATATGAACTGCTTAGATGTTCGACATCTTGTTTTTTATTTATACTATTTTTGTCTTTTTTAATTTCAACCATCTCATTAAGTAATCGTTTTTTATAATTATTTTGCTTTGCTAAAATTTTTGTTTCATCGAATTGGAATTGGTGTAGAAATCTGTCACAATGTTCGGCAAGAGCCGTTTTATTAGTGTTTCTTATAAGATTAATAGGCCTTACACTTCTAACATGTTCTGATATCCTTGTTTTAAGATAACGACTGGTTTGTCCGATGTAGACACCATCACACCCCGAGCATGGGATTTTGTAAATGATATTACTTTCAAGACTCTGTGGTGTTGTTGTCTTTTGTCTTGTGAAAAGTCTGTTAAGTGTATTTTCATTCTTGAAGGTTACTGTAATTGATTCGGTACTCAGTTCTTTCGCTAATTTTTCCGAAAGGTTTTTAATATAGGGTATTGTCATATACACAGATGTATTTTTTGGTAAGATTACTGGAGATGATCTATTGATGTTGGTTGTTTGTTTGAATAGTTGAAATTAAAAAAGACAAAAATAGTATAAATAAAAAATAAGATGTCGAACATCTAAGCAGTTCATATTTCAACATTCTTAAATATTTAACACCCAGTATATAAAAAATTCAATTAAAGTCATTCTACCTTCATCCTTGATATCTAATACAATAGACATATCGTTATCAGTTTTTTATATTGGTGAACATTGTTGGGAGAATAATACCTACCACAAAATTGATTTTATTGTTAACATTTGATTTGCTTTTCGTCGTTCGCCAAGTGTAGCATACCAACAGCTAAAAATAATCAAAAAAATCCAAGCATACCTACTGTTAATTAATTAATATAAGAAAAAAATTATAAAAAATATTTATAAAAAAAACCAGTCCAATCATGTGTTTCGTAATGAGCCATTTTTACGCAGAAGATCTAGATTTATGTAAGTGTATGACTGTTAACCTACATATACAATGTTGTTTTGCATTTATATATATATATATGCAAGTTAAATGTTGATTTAAATTACTATATACTGAATGTTACTATATTATTTTAACCGTATATTGTTTTAACGGGCTCTATACAAGCCTAATACTTAAAGAAAATGTTTAAATATGTTCCTTCACAATACCCTTTCTATATTTTAGAATCCTGAGGATGACCTAATATAGGTCGAAACGTCGATAAATAAATAATTTGATCTTCTAAGCCGTTTTTATTTTGACCATTATCCAACCAAACTACCATCATTAAAATATTTTTACTGATATTAAATAAAAAAAGGTATAAATAGTTTTGTTTATTTTTGTTTAAAACGCCTGACCTTAACAAATTGTTGTCTGTCTGCATGACAATAGTTGTCAGTGTTATAGTGGTTTGAATTTCGTCAACTGCATATCCGAAAAATGGTTTATTTAACAGAAATGCACAAAATAACAATTCTACAGATGATTGGTTATGGAGATAAAACACGGACACAAATTAAAGTTGCTCGCTTATTTCATGAATAATTTTCAAATTTGCCGCCTATAACTTAAGGGACAATTAGTAAAATAGAAAAGCAGTTTCGCCAGCTTGGACATTATAAAGCAGATAAAAAAAAGTAGCTGCCAATGCAATAAGTGATGATACCAAATTG
Source organism: Polydrusus tereticollis (assembly GCA_963920685.1). Taxonomy (NCBI): domain Eukaryota; kingdom Metazoa; phylum Arthropoda; class Insecta; order Coleoptera; family Curculionidae; genus Polydrusus; species Polydrusus tereticollis. The sequence continues at coordinate 91,943,521 of OY987329.1, read as the reverse complement.
GATATTATGCTTGAGTTTCAGGAAAACCCACATACTCCTAGTCGAAAAACAGCCCCAATATTCGATATTTGCCATTCATCGATTATTCGAACATTACAAGAAAATAAAATGTATCCCTATAAAATGATACCTACCTACTCATGAGCTCACGGAAGACGATTTTGATAGGAGAACGTATTTTTGTGAACAAATGATAGCAATGTTAGATAACAATGTGATCCAATTAGAACATGTTTTGTTTTGTGATGAGTGCACCTTTATACTTCACGGTCATGCTAATCGTCAGAATTGCCGCCATTGGTCTAGGGAAAATCCTCACTGGATGAGAGAAGAACATACGCAATATCCTGAAAAGTTAATTTGGGCAGGAATTGTTGGAGATCATTTCATAGGTCCCTTTTTCATTAATGGCAATTTAAATGGCGATAATTATTTAGCACTGCTCCAAAATAATGTCTTGCCTGCCAACTTTGACAAACTTATATCCTGATCCAGCAAACCCACTTCCAGCGAATATGATATGGTTTCAGCAAGATGGAGCACCGCCCCATTACCAAATCAATGACCGGCAGAACTTCAACCGAGTATTTCCAAATCGGTGGATAGGGAGGCGTGGATCGATGGAATGGCCAGCACGATCCCCTGATATGACGCCATTAGACTTCTTCTCATGCGGTTATGTCAAAAATATTGTATACAAAACTAAACCCCTCGACTTAGCTGACTTAAGAAGACGAATAACGCTTGCGATTAGATCGGTCACGCCTGAGATGTTCAGTAACGTTAGAAGAAATTTCTATTTAAGATTAGGATGTTGCCAAGACATTCGCGGCGAGCATTTTCAACATCTCCTATATTATTGTTGTTTTTTTGTTTTTTACATTATCAAGAAATAAACAGTATTACTTATTTGTTAATTTTTGCAATAAATCTGAAAACACTTAATATATCCAAAACATTTGAAGAATAGGTATAGGATATTGTACATGAAATATGTCTAAAATTTTCTGAAGAATCCAAAATTTGAATAATATTTAGGGTGTTGCATTTAAAATAAGCAAGTTAGTATTGGCCACTGTTACATGACACACCCTGTATAAAAAGTTTTTATTTAAAAAAAAGGCGCAACTAGAAATACCAATCGATGTGTCCGAGCGTTTTTATTTCGAATTTATTCCATTTAACTGATACACACTGTATGTAGTGCATGTGTATGTGATTCAATGATTAGTAAATTGTCCGAATTGTCCGTCCGTGCGTATCATTTTGTTATTATTTTGACAAGGCATTCGTCTAGTGTTTCCATATGCATGACGTTGTGAAGAATTCGTGTCGGTATTTATCTAGGTGCGTTTATGATGATCCATAATACTCGATTTTGAAAAATTTGTAACTTTTTATACTTAGTCTTATTTATAGTACCCCAAGTCGGTATACCATATTATGTCAGTACCGGTCATAGTATCCTTGGGTCCTTTCATCTATTGGGCTCTGGTGGTTTCTGAGGGACTAAAGTGCGCAAAGTTGTTTATTGATGCATGCTAAACGGTGTTCTGCTTTTACGTCCCAACCCATCTTTTTATTCAGAACAAGCCCCAGGTGTTTGATTGTGTTTTTCCATGGAATTTGTTTTTTAGTATGCGGACCCATATCAAGGCAAGACACATTTGCGATGAGTCATCAAAATTGAAAGGTTTGACTGACCCTAACAACACGTTGTACCTAGGCACCTATGTGTTTTTTGTTATGAGCTTTGAGCTATTCGATAGAAAAAAAAACTTTTCTTCATCGTGCCGTAACTCTTCAGTAACTTTAGGATGCCCAAGGACCATTGTAAAGAGAACCCAGTAACGATCTTTATTATTATTTCTTCTCATTAATTGCCACATTAAAAAAATGATATTCGCGCGACGATAATGACGATGATGTTGATGCAACATGCAACATGCAACAAAGGCCTATCAGTCTGTGAAAAATTGCAGAAAAGCTGATTCGAGCGTAACGTTCTGCCTACACTGAGTGAAATATCGAATTGATATAACTCAAATATGAGTTATGCTTGATCGACGCATGTTGCTAATAGGGGACAGCTCGGACCTCTGGATTACGGCAACCAAATCAAAGAAACTGCATCAAATCACTGATCATAAGTTATAATAGCCCTAAAGATGGGTTATTTTATGCACTGGACCCGACTTAAATCATTGGTAAGCTAAGGCTACCGTAGCTAATCGTAACTGGGTTTGCTGAACACATGCGACGTGAGCTGCAGCAATTCATTGTTTAAGCTGCCAGAGGCCATATGGGAATTGTGATGCGTTACTACTCGGGCTAGCTTAGTTCATGATTTGAGCTATCAAAACTTGACCTTTCAGTTGTTCTAGCTTACGATGATTAACTTAACGACTATAGATTTAATATGTCCTAAAGTTGGAGAATCCTCATTTTCACGCACCTGTTTGAGGAGAACAATCTCTGAACAAAGATAAAAAATCCCGCCGATCAACGATTGCGCACAGATAGCAAGTTCAGTTATGTGGTCAATGACGACGCGACGTGAATGAGGTACTAATAACAATGGGATAAAGTTACCACGCCAAATCGGCACGAGCACGAATTAGAAACTTTCCGTGACCTTTCGATCGGTGATTTAACATCGACATGGGCACTCTTATGACTGATTTCAAGTCAAAAAATAATTTACACATGGTAATGAGTTAAAATAATGCACGTCCGGGTGAAAACGGTACTTTAAAATTAATTAGTAAGTTTTGCCAATCCAAAAACTGAGTTCAGGTCTCATATGGTTACAAAATGAAAGATTGTGGTAATCTCAAAAAATGTGTTTAAAATATTGATAAAAAATGTATTTCTGTGTTGAGGCGAACCAAAAGCAGCTGAGATATTGTAGCGTTTTTAAATAGACAACAACATAGAGACGTGAGTGAAAGTAGCTCTAATTCTGCGCACACGACATCGGTAAACCATTTTTGTCAGTGTAACGAACAGTTAAGCTCTGGATGCAAGTATTGCACAGTTAGACAGACAACAAGGCTCACGTTCAACATAATAAAGGGCATCAATAAAAGGGCGCACACGGGCGGTCTTCCTTGACGGTAGCAGAGCATTTGACAAGGAAGCGCAAAATGATCTTTTACTGAAATTAAGAGGTTTGAAGCTCCGAACTCATCAAGGTAGTAGGCTCTTTTCTGGAGATTAGAACTTTTGCATTCGTTGAATAAACACATCAGAGAGGGAGTGCCGCAAGGCTCACCTCTCTCCCCGATGCTGTATAACATTTATACGCATGACATTCCACGAGATAGGCAAACGCAGTTTTATCTTTTCGCTGACGACATTGCAATAACCGCAACTTCTAAGCAACCGTGACTGGCCGTCACATATATGCAGCGCCGTGCAAACCAATTGGAAAAATGGTTTTCTAATAGGAAGATTCGTTTGAATCCTTCCACGGCGAAAGTCATCTTTTCCCCAAACGCCCCGACATGAGGCTCAGAGTTGGTATGGTTCAAGTGAATTGGGGACTTATCTTCGATGAAAGACTGAGTTGGAGGGTTATATAAATTAATAGAATCAAGGCATCGTTGTGTCAATTAAGCCCAATCTACCCCCTGCTTCACAGGCGCAGTATGACCTCGTTTTTATAATGTAAAATAACTCTTCAGAAATTGGCTGACTAAAGAGATTCATTCTTTTTAACACCGAAGTTGTCTTTTTTGCAAGCTTCAATTAGCATTCGGGCAACATGTTTAAAATGCATGATTTTAAAAGGGTGTTTATTTTATTGCATTGTTTATTTTGGGAATGTCGACTATTGCGCTTGTTTCTTACGGGAAAGTACGTACTCCTTTTTGTCGCGGAGCTTCCTAATTCTGTGTTGTGTGCCGAGTGCTGAATGTGCCCTCAACCAATCAAGGGCTGTGACATATTGAAATAGTGGGGAAACGGGTACGCCGTCCTGCTGGATCGGAACGGAAAAGGGACTTTCTTTCACGTGCTTTCAAACACGTAAACTGCCTGTCTTTAATTTAGAACGAAACTTTCCGGTCAATCCAATAACAAATTTTTATTCCATTACTACCATTCTAGCCAACACCTTGTACTGAAATATGTTACAACACTGCAACTATCTCTCTTTAATACACGGGATATTTTGAACCCTTTTCTACGAGCGCTTAGAATTCTCGGATAATAAGTTAGAGTATTCTCAGCCAGACCATCACAGGCGTCGCGGAAAGAGGGGGAAGGAAGATATATCTTGTGTGGAAGTTGAAATTGAATTAGAATACTCATTGAAATACATTTCATTATGAATCTCTTCTCAGCAGTCATTGCGAAATATATGTATAAAGCTAATATACATAGAATAAATACAAACTTTTTTTAATCAACTGTGTTCCTACCTAAATCCCTTAACTTTGGTCATAAACGTCCTGAACTAAAATAATATTAAATTTAAAATATGCCTTTTTAGCAGACGTACTTACTTGACTTTTAACTTTTTCTTTTATTAAGAAAACAGTCGTTAATATTTTTAATAAAACAATGAAGACAAACCTTTCTCCTTTTAAAAACTTGCCGTTTGCTGCAAAAACACTTGTTCCGGCTCATCCAACAAGAAAGTTTTATCAAAACAACGGAAAAACAGTGGAAACTTTTTAAGGCACCCAAATGAATACACGCGATCGAAGCAGCGCAGAAAGTATGAAAACGTAATATTCTGACAAGTCTTTTATTAATTAAACTTAAAAAAAAACTAATGATTTTCCACAGCGTTTTTGCTCGAGAAATGGGAATGAGCGACGGTAATGAAGTTATTTTTAGAACTTTTTAATGGGAAGAAGTCTCATATATAAAGTTTCTGTCTAGTTAAAATTCTTGATATTAATGTAGGCAGAGACTGCAATTAAGACAAATATAAGCCATTAAAACCATAGGGGTTTATTAACATATAAAAGCGAAAGTAAGGTTTGTTTGTATTGGGTCGCAATATAAATATATACAGAGTGACAAAAAAGTCGCGCATAATGCCTGTAACTTTTGAATTGCCTCGATACGAAAAAGTGATTTTTATGAAAGTTGTTCAGTAAATTATTCCCCACGTTTTTACCTGCATGAATTTTTTCTGTCATTTCTGGTTTGGTTGCCATAGAGACCAACTTACTTTTTTTAAATGGAACACCCTGCATATGATTGCATGTTTGGATTATACTGGGAAAACTCAGAATCTTTTGTATTTTAAAGTCTTATTTATTTAAAATTGTAACAAGCTTTATAATAATGAAATAAATCGCCTAGAAAATTGAACTCCTTAACATCGGAATAATAAACAAGTAAAACCTCTTCACTGAATCAGGAGTTCAAAATGACCACCACATTCTGCCAAACAGAGCGCCAGTCGATCGCTGAACCCGTCTACGACGTTTAAAACGAAGTTCTCTGGGATGGCCCGAATTTCAGCATTAATTCTGACTTTCAAAGAGTCTTTTGGACGGTTAACGTAGGCTTTGTTCTTTAAGGGGAAAGGGAAAAAAGTCAAAAAGTCTTTCTCCGCTGATTTAATAGTGAGTTATCAAAGGCTCAATTTTAAAAATAAAACGTCTCTACTTGTTTCGAAGGTAGTAACCTTCATCTTCAGGAGACAAAAACAGTGATGCAGTTATTATTAGCAGTAGAGAGAAAACTGTTGGTAGAAAGTGGCGCTGATGGAGCTTTTTTAAAAAAAATTTTGACAGGATATTAAAAATTGAATGTAAATGCAATCAGCATACTGAAATTGTAAATGAAATGTTATATTTAATCCAAAATTTATGTGAACACTTTGTCGATTTGTGGTCGGATTTAAAAGGGAAGATGTCCTTCATTTGAAAGTCATAAGTTAGGATATATAAAAAGATTTTTTGTGGATAAGAAGAGAAAAATTTTGTTAGTGTTTATAAGAAATTATAATGTTGAAATTTCATTTGTAAAACTTATTTATTTACTGGAGACCTAAGGTCCCGCCAACTTGCGTTACGTTCGTCCCATTATGTAGGGAAAGTAAAAGAATTAGATTTAAAATTTAAAATTACTAAAAAACACACAGATCTTATATTTTATATACCCTCAAAGACTAAATAGGGAGACGGACACAGTTAAAATGAGTTTTTAAAAAAGCTCCATCAGCGTCACTTTCCACCAACAGTTTTCTCTCTACTGCTAATAATAACTGCAGCACTGTTTTTGTGTCCTGAAGATGAAAGTTACCACCTTCGAAACATGTAGAGACGTTTTATTTTTAAAATTGAGCCTTTGATAGCTCACCATTAAATCAGTGGAGAAAGACTTTTTGACTTTCTTTTCCCTTTCCCCTATATTTCAACTCCACTTCGAGAATGGAATATTTCTTTAAATTTTGTTCTTTAAGTATCCCCACAAAAGGAAGACGAGCGGGGTTAAGTCCGGGGATCGCGCTGGCCACTCAATAGCACCTCTTCTGCCTATCCAACGTCCTGGAAATTATTCGCTTATGTATTGTCTATCATGTGCCACATCATGAGCAGGTGCTCCATCTTGCTGGAACCATACCTGTTTGTTTATGCCATTACTTACACCCGGTAAAACCATTCTGCAAGAAGGAATTATGTGATTCCTGCGAAGGTTCAGATATTTTGCGCAATTCAAATACCATAACTATGCCCGCCCAAACAATAACTTTCTCGGGCATCTGAGTATCACCTTCCTGGAACCAGTGAGTATTCTCAGCAGACCAATAACGATTATTGTGTCCACCAATTTTACCAATGCCATTAAATGGGAAGTAGCTTTATTCGAGAAAATGATACTTGTTGCGAAGTTATTATCGTTATTGCATCTTTCCATCATCAGCTTACAAAATTGTAGGGATGCAACTTCTCCTTCTTAAGCAAATTTTTCGCTGACTGATGAGACACATTAAAATCCTTTGCCATTGGCCTGGATGATTGTGTTGGATTTTCATGTATTGAGAGCATGATATACAAGGCTTTGTCTTCCCCGTTTGCTGGTTTACGTCGACCTGATCTAGCGGCTTCCCTAACACTGCCTGTTTCTCCAAATTTCTTTATCCCTCGACACACGGTTAATTGATTTATTGGAGGCCTGTTTGGATATAATTCATTGAAAGGTTGACAAAACCTGATCTTGCAATCTCCTCATATTTACTTAACCGCTCATTATTAAAATTTCAACTCGTCGTTTCTCATGCAGATGAACCATCGTGTAAACAAATTAGAAATCAGACAACAGAAAACTAGTCAGGATTTCAAAATTGACACCTCTTAGGTCGCTGTCATGAAAACACTTCAACTGGTGGGTATTAAGAAGGAATAACTATAATTAGGAAGTTTTTCATTTCTAAGCTGTCATTATCTCGGGAACGCTTGCAGCTAGGTGAAAATTTTAAATACAGAAAATTCAGAGAATCCAAATATGCAATCACATGCAGGGTATTCCATTTATAAAAGTAAGTTAGTCTCTATGGCAACCAAACCAGAAATGACAGAAAAAATTCATGCAGGTAGAAACGTGGAGAATAATTTACTGAACAACTTTCATAAAGGTCACTTTATCGTATACGAGGTTATTCAAAAGTTGCAGGAATTATGCGCAACTTTTTTGCCAATCTATATAGATACAAAATATACATAATGTACAAAAATTTTATAAACTTTAGCATGTTTTTCAATAATTCTTAAAGGGAAAAAAGTATATATTGGTTTATATGATTATACCTCTATGGTTTCTTGGAATATTTATATGCGTAATAATGTATATGTGTATCTGTAAGAACTTATTTTTACACCCTATTCCTTGCCCTTAAAGACCCAATAAGTACGTCACAGAGTAACTGTTACTGCTCATGTTTCTGAACAATGTTTTCCAATGCAGAGTTATAATATTAAGTTGTTATTAACTAAAGCTACTTCTCGGAAGAAAACGATTCGACAGAAAGGCAGAGACAAAACTTAATCTTAGATTTTATAAATGGTAATAGTCTTGATTGAATAATACCATCTAGGTATTGTAGCAGAACATATTATCTTCCAAGTAAGGTTAATCAAATATTATTATCCCAGCGTTTAAGTGTAATCTAATTTGTGTTTACATAATAAAACATTAATTTATTGTTTTAACTTTAAAAAGTTACTATACTCAAAGTCCAAATATGCTGTCAATGACTCATTTAATACCAATCACCAAATCTAGGATGTCACAGAATAAAAATATTTAGAAGTGAATGTTTTTGATGCATTTATTAAAGTTTGCCGCTACAATTATAGTGAACTTAAGAAGCGACGTTGTCATCTAAGCCGCAATCAGCTAAATGCATTTAAAATAGTACGGCGATTGCGATACTGGGATTCTGAGCGCGGAGAAAATAAATGTGGCAATACATAGAGATCGAATTCATAACTTCAAAGATTTGAAAATAAGCGTGCCGGCAGTTTCTTGCACTGCTTGGTTAATTTTTGTTTTATTATCAATCGTGTTTCAGAAATATTTCATATTAGTTTCTCCAAAAGATTTTAAATATTCCATAAATATTTCAAAACATTTATGATATGCAGGGTGAGTGTCTCTAAAAGGTCTGTACAAAATCTGAGCACATATTCCCGAGCCCAAAATAAGGCGATTTAAAGCAACTTACCTTAGTCCGAAATTGTTCCGTTTCCGAGATACAGGGTGGTAAAATTAAAAAATAAAAATCGAATTTTTTAAAATGAATGAACATTTTTTAACGTATTACTTTAAAACTTGATACTCGGGGATTTTTTAGGATGCAAACCCGAATACGGACACCTTTTCACTGTGGCCATTAGAGGGCGCTTCACAATGCACTTCTTATGGTTTAGAATGGCCATAACTTTTTTATTAGTGTAGTTTTTTCCTTAATTGTTAAGGAGCTAATTTTTTGAACACTTTGAAACAAATCTTGTAAAAATCCGATAAAGTAAGCCGTTTTTGAGATATTTCGGTTTTTAGTGTTTAATGCCGCACCGGAATATTTAAATTATTTTGAATAAAAAATTCCGCTATTAGCAAATTTTCGGCAGGTAAAAATGTTTCACTTGGGTTAGTTACAGCAAGTTTTGCAGGAAGAATTTGTGTATGGATTTTTTGTTTAATTAAATAGGAAACAATTTTATTTTAAAAGTAAATTTAATTAGGATAAAGTTTTAGTAATTGTTCAAAATGACCTCCGTTAACATAAGTACAAAGATTAATACGACGTAAAAGGTTTAAATTTACTCTTTGCACCAATTCCGCATCGATCTTTAATATGTTGACTGCATTTTGAATTATTCCGCACAATTCCTCTTTATTATTAATCGGCCTGGAGTATACCATCGCCTTTTAAAGACCCCCATAAAAAATAATCCAACGGAGTCATATCCGGTGAGCGTGGCGGCCACTTTACATGAGCGTCATTTCCTCTACCGATCCATCTGTTTGGATACTGTCGATGCAAATAATTGCGGACATTTAAACTAAAATGTGGTGGAGCACCGTCATGCATAAACCACATATCTCGTCGAAGTTGTAATGGCAAATCTTCTAATAAATATCGCAGCGTATTTTGTAAATGTTCTAAATAATCCACACCATTTCGTCGTGGCGGTAAAATGACAGGACCAATAATAAAGTTGCCAATGATTCCTGCCCACACATTAATTGTATTCTAAACTCATGTTGATAATGAGTTACTTTCGTGGCATGCGGGTTTTCAGCAGCATAAACATGTTCGTTATGTAAGTTGGTTGCACCACTTCTTGTAAAACATGCTTCGTCAATAAACAAAATGTGCTTAGCAAAATTCACATCCTGTTGTCTTTGTTCGGTAATGAATCGACAGAAGTCCAATCGTTGATCGAGATCCGGAGCCAAAAGTCTTGTACCTTTTGGATATGTCAAATCAAATCAAATCAAAAAATCATTTATTGTCCAAAGAATATCTATCTTGTTGACAAGGGTATAATGTACAAGGGTAGCTAGGTGATAACAAACAGAACACAAGATTAAAACAACATTAAATGAAATGAGACATGGTTAAATCGTTAAAGTCAAAACAACATAAAATTAATAAATATATCAGAAAACAAGTAAAGAATAATAAAAAAAAAATTCGAAATTTAAATAGTCGAGTTAGCTTACGTGATCATTTTTCATCTCAAGATGTCGTCAAAACACTCATCAAGAGTGTAATATACTTTTTCTAGCAATAGTTTTTTGGCTAGTCTCCTAAACCTCCCCAGGCACTGTTGCCTTCTCAAATGAAGTGGTAAGTGATTAAAGATCTTTTTTCCGCCATAAATTAAAGATCTTTTAATTAGGCTAGATCGTGGAATTGGTAAGTTTAGGAGAAAAGATTGACGTGTATTATAATGGGTGGGGATAGACAGCTCATTTTGATATTTTTTAAACATTAAGCAGACAGTTTCAAGGATAAATATACAACAAAGAGGTAAAATTGAGTTATTAAGAAACAAAGGGCGACAAGAATCACGAACCTTAGCACGACACACATATCTGACTGCCCTTTTTTGCAGCACAAACACAGATTCGAACAAGTACTGCGCACAAGATCCCCAAAAACAAATACCATAACGAAGATGAGATTCAATCAGAGCATAATATGAGTCTTTTGCCAAAGAAAAACCCAGATTGTTTGAGATAATCCTAATGGCATAGCAACCAGAAGAAAGCTTTTGACACAAACTAACTATGTGGCTCTCAAATTTGAGATTGGTGTCCATGTACAGTCCCAAAAACTTACTAACATCAGGCATAGAGATCGCCTCGTCCTTCAGAAAAACATTATCCAGACCACAGCGAAATCCCAATATGTTAGTCTTTGAAATATTAAAGGATAGCAAATTCGCATCGCACCACTCCTTGACTTTACACAAATCATTCTTTACATTCAAAGAAAGCCTATCGGCAACCGTGTCATGCCAAAAGATGGTCGTGTCATCGGCGAACATGGTGAACGCCCCCGCTATATCAAGATGAGGCATATCGTTAATATAGATAAGGAAAAGGAGAGGGCCAAGTACGGATCCCTGAGGAACGCCTATATCTATGCTCGATTCTCCAGAGCTACTGTTATTAAAGACAACCGTCTGAACACGACTCGCCAAATACGACCGAAACCACTCCAAGGCCACACCCCTAAAACCATAAGCCTCCAACTTCCACAGCAGTATTCTGTGATTCACGCAGTCAAAGGCTTTTGATAAGTCACAGAACATCGCTGCAGCAGATTCCCCAGAGTTTAAGGAGACATATAGTCGTTCGAGGAACCCGAAGATGGCATCGCTCGTACTTCTCCCAGCCTGAAATCCAAACTGTTGCATGCTCATAAGGTTGTGTCTATTTAAAAAAGCAATCATTCTAGACTTAACAAGTTTTTCCACTATTTTGGATAAAGTGGGGAGCAGTGCAATAGGTCGAAAGTTAGAGGGATTATCACGGTCACCGTTCTTAAAAAGCGGAATAACCACGGCTCTTTTAAGGCAAGAAGGAAAAGTGCCAGTCAGGAAGGAGGAATTTATTGCCTCAGCCAAGGCCATCAATGCGTTGGCTGGTAGTGCCAGAAAAATCCTTAAGGACATCTCATCCCAACCAGAAACATTCCTGTTATTTACTTGGCTAAATATGCCTCTAATCTCCTCAACGCAAGTAGGCAGGAGAAAAAATGTGTCAGAAACGGATAAATGTCCCAAGTAAGATCTAGCATCAGCCCCAGAAAAGATCCTTCGAGCTAAACCGTCAGCAACTGTGCAATAAAAAGAATTCATGTCATTTGCATTAAGAGTACTAGCTATAGGAGCGATGTTATTTTTTCCCCTTAACTTATTGACAATTTTCCATGATTCTTTTGCTTTATTGGTGGAATGTGCTATTCTTCTCTGAAAAAACATTTTTTTAGAAAGCTTTAAAGTATTTCTATAAATTCCACGATACTTATTGAAATAGTTCACGAATCCATCATTATTACCTGAAAACTTTCGTATGTAATGCAGAGAACGAAGATTTTTTCCAGAAACTCTCAAAGCTCCTGTATACCACGGTTTCTTTTTCCTATTTTTTATTCTGATAAGTGGAAAAGCCCTATTAAATAACTCAACCAGAATACTATGAAACCGCTGTAACGGTTCATCCGTATCAAGAGCACTCCAAGTCTCTTGGTTACATAACAATGTGAACTTGCTAAAATTTTTCTTTATATAAAGCCTACCCATCCTAGAGTGACATTTTCTCTTTTTTTTGTTTCCTATCATACAAGCGGCGACGACAGCCTCATGATCAGACAATCCGGCATTCTGAGTTGAACAATTTACATGACGCTGGGTAAGATTTGTACCAACATAATCCAGAGTGGAAGATGAAGATGTAGAAAACCGGGTTGGTTGATCAACGTGCATCAGAAGATTAAACGATCTCAGAAGATTATCCAGCAATTGAGCATTATGACTTGACTTATCTAAGAAATCTATATTTAGGTCACCAGTCAAAATTATAATTGAATTTACTGATATTTGCGACAATAAAATTTCCAATTTTTCAAGAAATACTCCTGTGCTAGAGGATGGAGATCTGTATATACATACAATATAAATATTCAGCTCTCTACAGTGCACAACAGACAATTCAAACACGGTTTCCTCCAACAAATGGTCAAACTTGTCAATAGATATAAAATTAAAATCACGCAAGAATTCCCTGTGAATCATAATCAATCTGCCACCATGTATGCCCTGTATACGCGAGTATTTTGACACTAACACATAATTTGACATATAAAAAGGCTCGGCAGCATTCAACCAATGCTCCACCACAACACTGGGGAAATCAAGAGACTCCAAAAACAATAACAATTATTCCTGACAGACTGGATATTCAGTAATACTATCACTAATGTTACATCCCCAAGGGAGGGTTTGGTTCTAAAAAAGAGGCGGTTTCATCTATCATGTTAATTTCAGAATTTTTAGGTGAAACTGATTTCGATCGATCTGAACAAACTGCTTGGTTCCCTGCTGCGTCGTCAAGCCCTCTGCCACGAGTTAGCTCAGGAACGCAATCAGCCTGGTCAGCAGTTTTATTGACATCGCCAATTTGGCCATTGGCCGCGTCAGTGTTAATAGTTTGGCCACCGCTCCCATTATCCTCCAAGTCCCCCAACGCCGTATTATTTTCAACCGTTTTTATAAAGACCAGATTTTTACTACCACTATTTGAACGATTACACTTTATAATATCGACAATTTTTTTACACAAGTTGAAATTACTCAGTCTGGTATGGATGAAGCTGCTGCTCTTTTAATGTTCTATGAACTACATTCTTGGATACTCCTACCTCTAAACCTAAGCGTCTGGTGCTTAATCTTGGATCTTCAGCAATTCTTTCCAAAATTTGTTCCTCAACCTCAGGAGTCCTTATTGCACGTTACCGTCCATAATTGGCAGTTAAAGGAGTGAAGCTACCGGTTTCGCGAAGGCGTCTCTTAATAGCAGCAAATGTTTGATGGTTTGGTATGCGCCGATTTGGATACCTTTCCCTGTATACCCTAACACTTTCGCAGCCATTTCCTTCACAATTTCTTCACAAATTCTTAAAATACGAAAAATGTTTACATTTAAATAGTCTGTTGCAAAAAAAAAATTAAAGGTGTTCATCAAACAGGTAAAAAATCCGGAAAGGATTTTTGGATGTGACACTCCAAAAAAGTATCTAAAAAAAATACATTTTCCACTGCTAATTCACTGACCACATTTCATCCTCAAAGGTAACAGCAAACATTTTTAATTCAGAATAATTTGAATATTCCGGTGCGGCATCGAACACTTAAAACCGAAATATATTAAAAACGGCTTACTTTCGCGGATTTTCACAAGAGAATCTTTTATGTTTCAAAATGTTCAAAAAATTATTTCCTAAACAAAAAAGGAAAAAACTGCGCTGGTAAATAGGTTATGGCAATTCTAAACCATAAGTGCATTGTGAAGCGCCCTCTAATGGCCACAGTGAAAAGGTGTCCGTATTCGAGTTTCGCATCCCTGAAAATCCCCGGGTACCAAGTTTTAAAGTGGTACGTTAAAAAATGTTCATTAATTTTAAATATTTCGATTTTTATTTTTTAACTTTACCACCCTGTATCTCGGAAACGAGGCAATTTCGAACTAAGGTAAGTTGCTTAAAATCGCTTTATTTTGGCCTCAGAAATATGTGCTCAGATTTTGTACCAACCATTTAGAGACACCCTGTATTGTTGAAATCTTTCAGACATCCAAAAATGTCCCATAAAATTAATATTTTATTTTATGTTTCTGAAACATTACGTAATTTCATTTCCGAAATATTTTAAATTAGATTCAAATACTTTTCAGAAATATTTCAAAAAAGTTTCTTGTAATATTTCCGATATTATAGAAAATGGAATAACATATCATTCGATATCAAGAACATATTTATTAAAAAAATACGTAAACTATTATTCAGTATTAAATATGAATATACAAAATAGGATGCTTATTTATCCCTGAAATTCTTATTTCTATGGGGCCCTGAAAGTAGAAATTTAAAAATTAATAATTTTAATAATATTTTGTGGGTATAAAGGTGCATTTATAAAACTTTTCGTCACCGCGCCCGCGAAGGGAAATAGTGTATGCATTTATAAAAGCCCTCCCGTTTGTAGTTAAAACTTGACAAATTTTTATCTCGCTGACCTTGTATTGTTCGTCGTCAGTACTTTAGCAAATGGGACGAAAAAAATTTGACACATTTGATAAAAAATAGAAATATTTTCATTAATCCTACGATTTCAACATTTAGAGCCAATACACAGGGCCTAACTTATCTCATAGTTTAATAATATTAAATAACGGTCACATTATCCACTTTTTCGACGAAAATTAATATTCTAACCTCAAAATACGTTACTGCTCTCGCGAATTTACAACGGTGCAATTCGTGTTTCATAAATACCCTAAGATCGATGGCGAAAAGTTTTACAAATCGATCTTTATATTATAGGTCCCTGGTAGAAAAATACCAATTTCTAATATATCAAGGAAGCTGGGTATATCAATGTTTGATAGGTACATAAACACTATTAAAACTACATAAGTATTCCATTATAAAAACAGGAAAGTTTAGCCAAAATTTGTAATCAACTAATATAAATATTCAAAGTTCTTAAAATTTACGAGGCAAACGAAGTTTGCCCTGCGATAGCCACAGTGCAACAATTTTTTGTACCTCTAGTTCTGTCCTGGAGGAAGATGATGCCTTCCTGCATCTTTTATTATTCTATTAATATTTTCGTAACTTAAAAATTTTTAATTATTCTTCTGTGCCGCTTCAACATTATAATTCACAACAGTAACAACAAGTTTAATAAAGAAACTGAAGCGGGGAAAATCATAAAATGCACCTAACCTAAAATTATTAACATACAAATTATTAAAATAGAGACTTAGGTACGTCTGTTTTATTATCCATAATATAATTATTCGGTAATAGCACAGTTGACCAACAAATAACAATGCCTAATAATAATTATGGTTAATTTAACATTACACAAACAAAACATAAAATAAGTAGAACCCGTGAGGGGAATAGGCTGGTTTTTCTGCATCTGGTCCGTCAAGTGTCAAAGGCGGTGTATCACCTGTCATTTTGGGTGTAATGAATCTTAATTATTCCAGATATATTGATATAAACGGTAAGTTTTTAAAACATACGAAATATATCGGAGATATTTCTGAAAGAAAGTGTTTTCTGTGGTGTGTCGTTCACACAGATATTGTTTTATGTAAACATATAGTTATTTAACTTTACTTAGTGTTATTAGCTGCTTTTAATTGAGTAAACTATCGATATGAGCGAACCATCAACAAGTTGTTCGCACACAAAAAAAATCAATTAACATTAAAGAACCAATAATAGTTAAATGTATACCATGGAATTTGGGAACGAAATTCTGAACTAACCACATTGAATGCTACGTAAATATGTGGTACCTTAACGAAACTTTCCTTGCGCACTGTTTTCAGTTTTTTGAAATGCCTTGTTAGAAATATGGCGAAAAAGAAAATAGTCAAGGAACCCAGATAAAAGGACAGCAAAAAATAATCCTGGATAATTCCACAAAATACGCTATTTTTGGCAAAATCCATGTATTCTTTTCGTAAAGTATGGCGGTGAAAATATTTGTTAAAAATACGGGAGTTTCGGGAAAAGAAGAATACAGTTGAGAAGTTATGGCAAGATCTAAACACTAAAAGTTCAAGGTAGGCAATTAAGGATGAATTTTCGCAAGGACTAAGAAATCCTAGAGGAAAAAGTCATCCTCTCATAGGATGAGGCTAATAAAATAAATTTAACTTATAAAAAATTATATGACGTTCCGACGAGATTTCATCATTTATTATTTTTTGAAATACACACGGCACTGGAATTGATTCCCCTGACGCCACACAAAACCCGGACTTCTCTGTATGGTAGAGATGAGTCACTGACAAAAATTTTGGACTTGGAGTATAGTTTACAATATAATCGAAATAAAAAGCCTAAATTGAAATAAAAAAAACACTATTTATTTGCAGACAGCGGATTTTATGAAACGATGCTATTAATGACCTAAGTAACCAAGACGACAACAGCTGACGTGGCATAAGAAATAATCAAAACAGCAAAATCTAATAGTGACTGGAGAGCAAAGGTTTTTATATTAGTTAATTTTTTACAGGCTATCATTAATAAAATGAATATTTTGTCGCAGCTCAGCAGATAAAGTTCTTGTTTTTTAAGTGAATGTTTTGTATGAATTTAAACATAATACCTTCCTACCCACACAGTAATTCTTGTACGTCCATTTCTCACACAAATTTTATACCACCTGCTTGTTAACGGCCAGTTTCAAGCTATTATTCCATTTGTATTTTAGACCGGCGCCATTTCTATTATTATTTATTACCCTCGTGTTCCTTTTAACTCCAATTTTCCGGCCATTGTAAGGGTATTAGCGGGTTTTCACCAGAAAATTTCCAGTATATTTTATTATGCCGGATTTTAAATTTAAACTAGACGGCTTCCGTTTTTAAAAGTTTTATTCCATTTATTATTAACCTCTGACTCGATTTCTATACCCATTTATTCAAAAGTTTAAATTCAGTGCAACCTTTTAAAATATTTTTTATAACGAAAATATACATCAATATTAGTATGCTTAGCACCAATTTTCATTTATGAAGTCAATGGCGTGTGGATTATACCGGGTGTTGCATCGTCGAGCGGGACATAGGAAATCCCATGTAATTTTAAATGGGGTCAATTATTGTTTATTAAAGAGCACTAAAACCCACATTCAAAAGAATAACTTTAGATATTTTTGATGAGCCCGTTTACGGGTTATCGCCGATTTCTTTTCAACTATTTCTCCTTTTTATGGCCCCGTATTTGCGGGCACCAGTCAAGGTAAAAGATGACTGTCCAATAAAGTTGTCATTTTGAGGAATATTTGAACATCTTCTTAAATCCTAAAGTTCTAACAATTTAATAGTACCTACCTATTAATTAGTAAAATATTGAAACATGTAAAATGTCATAATTAACCTTGTAATTGGATACTTTATTTTAGTTTTATTCAGATTAATTTGTACTCATAAATACACCTTTAATATTTTCGATGTACGAGTTTTTATAACAATAAAGCACACATTTCAAAATGACAACTTTATTTGACAGTCATCTTTTACCTTGACTGGTGCCCGCAAATACGGGGCCATAAAAAGGAGAAATAGTTAAAAAGAAATCGGCGATAACCCGTAAACGGGCTCATCAAAAAAATCTAAAGTTATTCTTTTGAATGTGGGTTTTAGTGCTCTTTAATAAATCTAAATGGAATTTTTCTTTAAAATAATTAGGGAAGCCGATAATTGACCCCATTTAAAATTACATGGGATTTCCTATGTCCCGCTCGACGATGCAACACCCGGTATACACTCATGTGCAAAAGAAGAAAGTTTTAGGCCTGATACCTTTTTTATTTTTAGTCCGATATTAGTCATTTTTAGAGAACTATCAGTTTTAACGTGCCTTTTAGAAATTTTAGGTAACCTGGGTTATGAAATCGTTTGACAGAACCTCACTTAATTATCGTTCAATATAGGAATTTGAAATATTAGCAGCAAATATGGTTTGGAGAGATGCAAATTTTCCATCAAAAATATTTTGAATATCACTTCCGGTTTGACCGGAAGTGAGGTTAGATCGCTTATTTTGGATGACACTCTGTATATTTTTTTAGATCTTCCAATAGAGCTCTAAACTCCCTTTTCAATGACATATTACAAGTTGTCATTTGTTTTTAAAATTTCGGCGTAGGATACGATTTCCTCAAATTCAAAATGGCGAGTGTTAGCCGCGTGACAGAAGTTTTTATCTTATGACGTTTTAAAATGGTAACATTATTTTATTTTCTTTCAACATTTAATAAAATTGAGATGAAATATGTATTTAGAATTTCATAGGATAGTTTTAATTTTTATTTGACATTAGCAATAGTCAAGCTCATTTTTCTCTATGATTTTTAATGGAAAGTACCAAATGTCAAAATACCTTGGAATACTACCGTGAGTTAGTTATTTAAAAATGTATAATGCTTTATCATATTGTAAAGAATTTTAAGAGAAAATTTTACAAGAATGTTATAGGCACCATTGCGCCCAAATAAAACTGGGACAACAAAATTTTCTTTATATTCTAGCTCTTGAACTGCGACATAATTTTTAACATACTGTCAAAGTCACTAATTTAAACATTAAAGTTGAAAATTTTGAAATAGTCTGGGAGAGAAAGTAAAATTACGTGTCCCAGTTTTTTTTGGACGCTACACAAATTTTATATTGTATACTATAGTAATATAATAAAATTACCTATTCTATTAAACGTTCTATTCTTTGACCTCTTCGTTGCTGACACTGTGTCTCATTGATTTACCCTGAATTTCTGTCCTGATCCGGTTTTCCAAATCCTCTAGGTTCTGAAGGGGTCTAGCATAAACCTTTTGTTTAAGATAGCCCCATATGGAGAAATCAAGCGGAGTTAAATCAGGGGACCTTGCCGGCCACCGGGTTGGTCCGTTTGTTCCAAGCCAATTTTCTCCGAATCTGTGGCTCAAATAGTTGGTTGCGATGCGTGAGTTATGTGCTGAGACTGCTGGGGCACCATCTTGTGGGAATATCATGTTGTCGTTTCCAGGGACATTATGTCAACTATGGTCAATCTGATTTTGGAGGAAGACTAAATAAATCTCCCCATTTAAAGGCCCGTGGAAAAAAATTGGACTAATAATATTTGCTCTCATATTACCCAACCACACATTGACAGCAAAACGCTCTTGAGAAGCACCATCCCTTACCAAGTGCTGGTTTTCCTTTGCCCAGTATCGAGTTTTGATTAAACATACCCAGATAAACCAGATGCGCCAATTTATTTCTACTTATTCAATTTGGTAATGTTAAAATTACTTTCATGTTTTGTTTTCATAGCCTGCTGAGAAACTAATTTCTGGTCAGCATATCAACAGCACGGTATTGGTTTAATGTTCCACTAAGACTAATTATTAGCTAAGTTACCAAAATATTGATGTGTATCAGGGTGTAAGAAAGAATTAGTAACATAATAATAAAAAGGGATTTCAAGTACGGCAGATAATACGAATACGTGTACCTGATACAATCATTAAAAATTTTCTCTTAAAATTCTTTATAATATGATAAAGCATTATACATTTTTTAATAACTAACTCACGGTAGTATTTCGAGTTATTTTGACATTTGGTACTTTCCATTAAAAATCATGGAGAAAAACTATTGCTAATGTCGAATAAAAATTAAAAATATCCTATGAGATTCTAATTACACATTTCACCTCAATTTTATTAAAAGTTGAAAGAAAATAACCTAATGTAACCATTTTAAAACGTCATAGGATAAAAACTTATGTCACGCGGCTAATACTCTGCCATTTTGAATTTGAGGAAATCGTATCTTACGCCGCCATTTTAAAAACAAATGACAACTTGTTATTTGTTATTGAAAAGAAAATTTAGAGCTCTATTTGAAGATCTAAAAAAAATACAGGGTGTCATTTAAATAAGCGACCTAACCTGACTTACGGTCAAACATAATAATATGCTGTGATGCTCAAATTATTTTTGATGGAAAGTTTGCATCTCCTTAAACCATATTTACTACTAAAATTTCAAATTCCTATATTGATCGATAATTAATCAATCAATCAATCAATCAATGTGCTTTATTATCAAAAAACGTTGTTTTACTGACAAAGCTTACTACAGGCTAACACTAAACTAAATTTACAATTTTAATTTAATTTAAAATCGAGGGTAAAACAGAATAAAATAAGCTAATATAAGTCATGTACACAACAGGTCAAAAGGTCAAAGGGATAAGCATATCAATAATATCAGGATTACAAGTAAAATAAAATAAAATAAATGATGACATAAAGTTAATACGGCACAAGAACTTGAACATGACAAAATAAAAAAAAAAAAAAACCTACAAACTATTCTGGTAGTACTCCTCTAAACTGTAATAGGCCGCGCGAACTAAGCGGCTCTTCACTGTTTTGCGAAATTGAACATACTCCAAAGATCTTAATTCTAGACTCAAGTGATTAAAGATTTTCTTACTTTCGTAAAAGACAGAGCACTTGAGTGAGGTTCTGTCAAACGATTTCATTGTCACCCGGTATAACCAGGAATTAATATAGAAAAATTACAGAGTAATTTTGAAGATATATCATTATTTAGAAAGGTTTTTGAGCTGATCGTTACTGATAAAGTTTCTAATTTTCTCCGTCAATTTTTGTTTTTCTCCAAGGCCTTCGAAAGGGTTAATCATGGGATTTTGCTGACCAAGCTTGTTGCCTACGGGATATCAGGATGTCTTCTTGATTGTATAAAAAATTATCTAACTGACAGGAAACAAATTGTTTCAACTAATAGTGTACAATCATCTGAAATTGATGCCTCTTCTGAAGTGCCTTAGGGGGACACCTATCGCCACTCCTCTCCAACATCTTGATTAATGACTTATCCAACTGTATTATTAATTTAGATTTCCTCATTTATGCTGATGATTTAAAAATTTTCAAATGCATCAACAGTGTTGACGATTGTCTTAATATGCAGCAAGATTTGGACAGATTTGGCAGATGGTGTCCATCTAACCTTAAATATTACCAAGTGTAGCGTTGTGCAATTCTACAAAGTACAAGAACCTATAGTGTTTGACTATTCTATCAATTCAATTATTTTAAATTAGAATAACTCTATAAGGGACATGGGTGTTACGTTCGACCGTAAATTAACTTTTAACGCTCATATTAACTCATATATACACTGTGGGCCAAATTTATTTGGAACCCAATTTCACTCTGAATAACTTTTGCTATATTTGTCGGATTTTGGTGGTATTAAGGGGCCTTTCCTTAATTGTAGAACAAATATCCAATCACTATGTACAAGGGGAGCCAAGTAACAAGAAATATTTGTAATCATTGCCTTTGGGGCTGTTGCAAAATTAAATGGTTTACTCTAAAACTACAAAAATTATTTGAAATTATTAAGAGACTATCGGAAAAGAGGCTCTGAAAAAATTGTTCTAGAAACTTTAGGTTTTGTATTAAAAACGTATTTTTTTTTCGAAACTTTATTAAATAATATTACCATACACCTTTATTAAATATCAAGTTAACAGAGCAAAAATACGTAAATAATTGGATGTCGAGTTACCTATGAAGCAAAAGAAAAAATGCCGTTGGATCCCTTGGCAACAGTATGTAAATATTAGTAACTTGGCAGTGTGTTAAATTTATTTCAAAATGGTGTACTCGTATTTGTCATTTGAAGATAAAATCTTAATTTCATCTGTAAGAGTGAAAGGTTGTGGTGCAAAAAAGATGACTAAAAGTTACCCAGAGCGTAATTGGAAATTAAGTACCGCTAGTTATTTTCTACGGCATTTACTCGAGACCAATGGTTCATTCCAAATGAAGCCTGGAAGGGGAATAAAGAAGACTGGTAGAAGTATCGAAAACGTTGAAAGAGTTAGGGCAATTCTTAATGCTGTCGAACCTGGTAATACGATAAGTTCAAGAAAAATAACGAAAACGACTACTATTAAAAGATCATCGGTAAGAAGAATTATTAAAATTGATTTGAAGTATCGACCCTTTAAAAAAATATACTATCACAAATGTTCAAATGATGTTAAGAATAAAAGAGTAGAAAGATGTCAAGCATCGTTAAGAAGATTTAGACGACGCGATGATATTGAAAGAATTTGGTTCTCCGATGAAAAAGTTTTTTCTTTGCGCCCGCCAAAAAATTCTCAGAACAACAAAGTATATACTAATGTACCAAGAAAATCGGAAATACCACTGGAAGAGAGATCATTTTTCTAAGTCAGTTATGGTTTCTCTGGCTATATCGATGCTAGGAAAAACTGTAATTTATTTTATTGGCTCTGGAGTAAAAATTAATTCCGAAGATTATCAACGGGGCATTTTGGAAGGTATGCTTCGAGAAATAGAAATAGTTAGCGACAACTACACATTCCAGCAAGATGGCGCACCAAGCCATACGTCAAGAAGTACTGTAAGATGCCTGCAGGAAAATTGTCCTGATTTTATTGAACCAAACATGTGGCCTCCAAATAGCCCGGAGTTAAACCCTGTCGACTATAACATTTGGGGGACATTTGAGGGAAAAGTTTATGAAAATACTCGGATTAATACGATTGATCAGCTTAAAGAGAGAATAGTCTACTGTTGGCAACAATATAATCAAGAAATTATTAATAACTCAATTGGACAATGGCGCCAAAGACATCAAGCTATTGTAGATAATGAAGGTGGTCATATTCACAATAATTTTTGCTCTGTCCCACATAGCAAAAAAAGTATATTCACATCCTGAGAATATGCTATCGACAGCCCACAACTCACATTCGTTTAGGTAC
Source organism: Polydrusus tereticollis (assembly GCA_963920685.1). Lineage (NCBI taxonomy): Eukaryota > Metazoa > Arthropoda > Insecta > Coleoptera > Curculionidae > Polydrusus > Polydrusus tereticollis. The sequence goes on along the minus strand of OY987329.1, from coordinate 91,920,418 downwards.
ATCCATAGCATATCCATGTCATATTTAGAAATTGATTAAAATCATGTTCGTTTGGATATATCCATAGCATATCCAAGTCATATCTAGAAATTGGTATAAAAATCATAAGTCAAAAAAGTGAAATTAAAAATAGTATTAAAAAGATTTTCCTACTTTAGTATTTTTAAAATAATATAATTTAGGGCAATGCGATTGCTCAGGTTAGTATTTAAATCTCCAACTTTTGGCAGTCCTGCGCTCGCACTTCGCGCACGGCAGATACAACACTTCGCGCTTGGGATGACATTACATAACCTTAGTTTTTGTCATTTTCTCTGCTCGTGTTGTGTAAGTTCTTTTGATGGCTTGTTTTTCATTTTCTTACAGTTCAGTAAGTATGTTCATTGTTTATTAAAGTGTTTTTGGTGTGTGAATTTGTAAACAATAAGTGAACAATATATATATAAGTCTAATTTTATAACGTACCTAATCATATTGCTTTCAACAGCCGAAATTTTACTCTCTTAAATAAGTCTTCAAGCAGCAAAAGTTAGATGTCATTTCGTAGGTTTATGTCCAGAAAAACATAATGATTTGCTGTCATTACAAGTATTGGAGCCATTCACCCGAAGGTGTAATAGCAGATGATATTTCATTAGCAGAAAATGTCTTAGTTTAAAAACAATTCAATTAAAAAAAAGTTTTGAGGTACCTAATTAAAATCGTCCAGAAAATTTCGGTATTCATTATTAATAGTTATTTACGATATAAGTGTTGTAAAGATTCATATTACAACACGAGATGTTAAAGTTGTTAAACGAGGCGTCAGCCGAGTTTAATCAAACATCGAGTGTAGTTATATGAATTTACAACAAGAATATTGTACAAAATTTTATCTACTTTCATCTATGAATAAAAATATTTGGCAAAAGGCATTTTTAAAAATAAAAATGCACCTGCTATTAAAAATCGTTTTGTAAGGGCATCTATTACAGCACCAGTGCTGTAATGGCATCTATTACAGCACTAGTGCTGTAATAGATGCCATTACAAAACGATTTACAGAACTGTAAAATTCATATTACTAAATGAAAGTAGATAAAATAATTTATAATTTACTAAAAAATATAAATTAACAAATTCCTGAAATGTTAAGATACTGTAATAATAAGTTCTGTAATTCTTTAGATGCTGTGCGTCAAAATAACAGGACAATGGACGCATGTGAGGACGAAGTCATAGGAGATACACATTCAGAAATGGCTTGTCAAAGCGAAGGAAATGCTTAACAATAAAAACAAAAACAACCTTGACAAGTAAGAATTCCTTATTAATTTTTTAACAACTGCAAGAACATAATAATATAATAGAAACCCGTTTTTAAAGTGCTCAGACATTACTCTACATTTTTTTAAGGTAAATATTTTCTCAACCATTCATTTATGTTTTTCTTTTCAGGAAAAACGAAACTGACGTTATAAAGCAGTAACTCCTTAATTTAAAAAACTAATAATTATGTCTGTAATTGTTTTCTAAGAGTTTGATTGTGCTCTAATAAAGCCTGTTTTTAATATTTTATTTTTACTTGATTTGATTTAAACAAATATGAGACTGACACTTCAATATTAAGTATTAGAAACGTCGATTGACCCAACATTCCGAGATACGGCGGCCATAGTGGCCATGTCGGCAAAATACTTTGGATTCTTAAATTTAGTAGGGGTAGTTAGCCGCAATAAAATCCTTGACACAAAAAATTATTATTTGCCAGCTTCCCAACGGCTCTACTGAATGAAGTTTGCATTTGAATGGTATATAGTATAGCCTGTTTACATTTACAATCTTTTCGATGAAAATTCCAAGCAAGAATGGGCATCATACCTGCCTACAAGCAGAAACTGTAAAATAATCATTTAATTTTAGATACGCGAATTTGTGGCATTCGGATGAAGAATGAAAAGTAGATGTACTACTAACCCTACAACCGAGTGTCGTCGGTTCGAGTCTGGCTCATAGATTTCTACTTTTATTTGTTTTTTTTTTATTTTATCTTCATTTTCATTCTTGGTCTAAATACCAGAAATTTAAAAGTAAAAATCGGGTCATTCCTATTTTGGGCAAAACGAATAAACTGTGCATGTTATTGGTATACACATACGAATCTTCTGTGAATGTGCGGAGGATATGCTAAATGTCCGGAATCGCATTTTCTCAGCATGTCCGACTTGTGGCCAAACGCATGTCGTATGTCGTATGCATATACGTAGTACATATATGTATGTTCTATGAATCTGCGGAGGATGTGCCACTCAATATCCATATCCGAAAGAGAATATATTTCATATATCCACAGGATATCTTTTTGCTATGTGGGGTTAATTTGATATTTATTAAAGCTGTATGGTAATATTATTTAATAAAGTTTTCGAAAAAAAATACGTTTTTAATACAAAACCTAAAGTTTCTAGAACAATTTTTCAGAGCCTCTTTTCCGATAGTCTCTTAATAATTTCAAATAATTTTTGTAGTTTTAGAGTAAACCATTTAATTTTGCAACAGCCCAAAAGGCAATGATTACAAATATTTCTTGTCACTTGGCTCCCCCTGTACATAGTGATTGGATATTTGTTCTACAATTAAGGAAAGGCCCCTTTAATATTCACAGAAAATACCACCAAAATCCGACAAATATAGCAAAAGTTATTCAGAGTGAAATTGGGTTCCAAATAAATTTGCCCCACAGTGTATATTACTGTATATATAGTCACGAGGATTTTTATAGTATTATTTTTCTATAATACATTTGAATTAAAACAGATAGATCAAATAGGTCTACAAAATGTAAATCTGTGAAAGTATGTTACATGATCCATCTAAAAATGAAAAATATATTATAGCTGAAGATTTATGCGATGAAATTGACAACGTTGCACCCTATATTTTCCTGAAATGAACGCGTTAAATATGATTCAATACCTATTTACAAAAATAACCTCATCTATCTATTTCCAAATTTAGTGATTGCCATACGATTTTTTTTAACATTACCTGTGACTGTGGCTAACGGGGAAAGGAGCTTTTCAAAACTTAAAATAATAAAAAATTATTGGAGATCAATAATGGGACAAGAAAGGCTTTCAAACTTATCTATTATTAGTATCGAAAAGGACATTTTGAAAGATATAGATGTATCAGATATTATAACAGAATTTCCATTAAAAAAGGCAAGAATTATTTAAGCCTTTTGACTGACTTATTAATTATAGGTATGAATTAATAGATATGTGTATGTATGTATTTAATATATCAATAAATCAATAATTAATATGCCAAGTTGTAAAATTAAAAAACAATCTGAATTTATTATATTTTCTGTAATTCGTTGTTTCATTTAAGGTAAATATATTTCAGAGAAATTTCAATTAATCCATACGGTATGAGGGGGTGAGCAAAATTATTCCCGCACACGGGCGGCAGCTACCCTAGGAACGGCCCTGTGCATTATATCATCATACCTGCGAGTATGGAGAACTTTTTTAATTCCCGATATATTTCTTATATCTTATATCTTATTATAATTCTTAGAAAAAATCCAAATTAAAAAACCTTTCCCATCAGCCGCTCTATTTAGATCAATCTTGTGATAGAGGGGTTTGGTAAGATGGATCAAAATTCACCCAGTGCAATAAAAAAGGAATCGGTTCAAGATTCGTAGTAGCTCATACTGGAATAGAAAATTTTCATCAATAAAACCATCAATAATAATTATTATAATCATGGAAATCTTGACGACAATGACGCATTCTGAATCATTAGGAAACGGACTAACTCCTCGACATCTTTCATAGATCTGATCTCTTTCAGAAATGCAACTGAAATGAAAGATATTTAGAAAACTCATGAGGCTTTTGCTCCAAGTCTCTCTTCAATGAATTTGTTAGAGATTGAGGCTGCAGGATTTAATAAGTATCCAAAACATTCTCCATCGCAGCAAATCTATTTCCAAATCATTCATTGGGTAGAAAATGCAAATGCAGTACCTTTTCTTGTGCATGAATATGACGGACGAAGATCGGAACGAGTGGATGGCAGTCACATATCTGGGGTACTTGCAAATACTTCATGTTTGCAATACAATTTTTCTATTTGGGAATCATAAAGTGTTCACTATGGGTTTCAATTGGGTTGCATAAGCTAACATTTTAAACAAGCATTTTTTATTTTCTTCCTGTTGTTTTGAAATTTCATGGCACACCTACTTTTTGTTTTAAGAAATATTTCGGTAGTGGTAAACTTAAATTGTCTGTTTTATATCTATGGATGGGACTATCTTTAGAAGTAAGACATATTTTATAAAAAAAATCAATTACAAGAAATTAAACAAATTATTTATATTGAAATGTTGTTTTACTGGTTGTATAATATAGAATATACGTAGGTATATTTTTACTAGGATCACGCTCACGCTGCTTTACATACGTCCACAAACAACATAACCTAGAAAATATGCGACTGTGCTTTTCGTATATTTATTTATTTTAACCACAAAACACTATAATATTAGACTATTAAAATAATAGTGAGACAAAAGTTAAATAAATAGTGTTTATTTAGCTACATATATAAATACTGTGGTATATCCCCAATTTTATTTTTCTAAAGAAACAGACTTGGGAAGATATGAGTGATTATTGTAAATATTTACTGTTACTGTTGAATGTTCGGCGGCGTTAATGGTTATCCCTGGAATATTCTGGGTAGACACAATATTTTGTGAGGGACCTTGCTCATTTATAATTAATCTAGTCGTTCCACTTGACGTTACAGATGCTGTAGCTGTAGTATTTTGGGATGTACGTGATAAGCAAGGTGAAGATACACCGTGTGAAGATTGGTTGGACAAAATATTTGCAACTTCAACCTTGCTTATCATCGAAGTTTCAATGTAACCTTCGGCCACTGCTAAAGACTTCCAGCCACCATGCTTCTTAATAGTGTTCAAGTCACCCCCACTATTTGCTAAGTGTGTGACACTGGACCGTCTAAAAGCCTGTAAATAACTTGGGATTTGGTAAGTTTAAGTAAGAAGCAAAAACAAAATGAGCTTTGCCAATTGTGTTAAGACCAATAGGAGTGTTAATGCAGTGTCCATTTCTATAAGTCAAGAAAAATTTGCGACTTGTCACGCGATTTGTTCTGAGTCTAAAATACTGTGTTACCATGTGCACCCAGTCACTATTTGTAATTATAAACTGCCTGGTTATGTAATTTTTAGTTTTGGGTACATGTACAGGGTTATCCAACCAAGACTAGACAAGGCGATTTTTTGACTTTTCCTGTACTTTTCTTTTATAAAAAAACTGAAATAGCCATCTTAAGTCATTTTCTCCCGCGAATTCGAATATCTTCAGCAAAAAACAATTGAACATCAAACAAAAGTACTAGGGGTCACTTTGATATTTTTTTAAATGGGATGCCGTATTTTTAATGAGCTTATCCGATTTCTCATATAAATTTTGATCTAAAATGTTGGATTTTTAATTCAAAAACGCCTTTTTTCTTCAGTTTTAAATTCGGAAAATGTTCGTCTACCGTAAGATTAATACCTGATAGATGGATACCCGTTTCACCTGTTCACCCTTTAACCTGCTTTAAAGCGTCCGTCAGTTAAACAAAATAATCAAGTTTCAAATTTCTATATATTTTTCACGAATTAATTACAAATAATGAAATATTCTTTAGAAGAACGGCTAAATGTAATAAAATTATATTACAAAAGTGGAGAGAATGCTCGACAAACACAAAGAACATTTTTTGAGAGTTTCCAGAGACACATTTCAGTGGATACAATTCTCAGAATTAAGACCCTATTTGAAGAAAGTAAGACATTGAAAGATAAGCCAAGAAAGATGAAAAGACGGAATATAAGGGATCGAGCTATTGTCCAATATTTTACTATAAATCCGAAGAGTTCTATTCCGCAAGCGGTACGAGAAGTAAGGTATGGTCCAGGGCTCCGGAGAGTAAGCTATGGAACAGTTCACAGAACTTTAAAAAAATGTGGTCTAAAACCATATTGCATCCTTCCCGTTCAATACTTAACACAGCTTCAAAAAGAACTGCGATTTCGATTTGTTGCTTCAATGCTGATGAGAGAGCAAGACGAAGATTATAATTTATATAATAAAATTCTATGGAGTGACGAAGCGTCATTTACAACATCGGGGGTATACAATCGGAAAAATACAAGATACTGGGCAGCAGTTAACCCTCATAGATATGAAATGATAAAGTTTCAAGGTTGGAGCTCACTTAATGTTTGGTGTGGGATGTTAGAAAATCGAATTATTGGACCACTATTTATCGTGGCTCTTTAACAGGCCAAAGATACCTCCATTTTCTTCATAACGATATCGAGGGTTTCTTGGAAAGGTTGCCATTGCAAGCCTACAACAATATCATTTGGCAGCAGGATGGTGCTCCGCCTCATGCAGTTCGAGAAGTGGTAACATACCTAAACGAGCGTTACAATCAGTGGATTGGCCGTAACGGAACAATTCATTGGCCACCAAATAGCCCCGATATCACGCCAATGGATACATTTTTATGGGGTCATTTAAAAAATGTAGTTTATCAACGACCCAACAGAAGTCTGGAGGACATTCAGCAAAAAATTATAAATGAAGTTAATAGACTTAACCAGGACCAAAATATTGTAAGAGATTCTTTGGAGAGATTGAAAAGGGGGCATCGGTCATGTTTTGAAAATAATGGAGGACACATAGAACAGTTATATTATTGAGATTAAAGTTATTCACTTTAGTTTATAGTTTTTTCTAATATGTCATACTTTTTTTATACGTAAGCAATAATAGATTTGCAAAAACTACTAAATTTGTAATTAATTCGTGAAAAATATATAGAAATTTGAAACTTGATTATTTTGTCTAACTGACGGACGCTTTAAAGCAGGTTAAAGGGTGAACAGGTGAAACGGGTATCCATCTATCAGGTATTAATCTTACGGTAGACGAACATTTTCCGAATTTAAAACTGAAGAAAAAAGGCGTTTTTGAATTAAAAATCCAACATTTTAGATCAAAATTTATATGAGAAATCGGATAAGCTCATTAAAAACACGGCATCCCATTTAAAAAAATATCAAAGTGCCCCCTAGTACTTTTGTTTGATGTTCAATTGTTTTTTGCTGAAGATATTCGAATTCGCGGGAGAAAATGACTTAAGATGGCTATTTCAGTTTTTTTATAAAAGTACAGGAAAAGTCAAAAAATCGCCTTGTCCAGTCTTGGTTGGATAACCCTGTACAATGATTATATCGTCTCTAAATTTAATACCACTTACTGACATATTTGTAATTTCTTCTCTGCAGCAGGCACCATTTTAGCCCATTATAAGAATAACCTAAAATTTATATTCAAGGTCAACTACATTTATTATGGGTAAGTTTTTTTTGTCGATACCTATTGTATTTTTGTTTGACATAAACGTATATCGTTGCTAATGATGAGAAAGTTATTTTGAAGCAAAAATTTTAGGAATCATTCTAATCTTGATAACTATATTCTTATTTAATGCAATACTTACTTTGAATGCTAGATATATTTTATCATCAGCTTGTCCAATGAAGCGATTAATTCGCTCAATTTCAAATTTTCGATTTTTTGGCGTGTAACCCTCCGAAAGTCTTTTTAAATAAGCCTGTAACTTTTTATATTTCGATATATCAATATTTCTATATATATTTAAACAACTTCTTAACATTGAGTATTTGGACCACATCGATGAAGCCTTTTTAATTTTATTTTCTTTGTTAAAAAATGCATGCTATCAGGACATTTTCTGAAATATCTTTTACACTATTTTGCTCACACCATAGCTCAAAATCTGCATATTCTTTTTGATAGACATTGCGAGATATCTTCGGTAAGAGATTATTTAAATTATTTTGCCCGATTTCTCGTAGTTCTGGTGGGGTATGTCTTCCGTCTTGGCTCATTTTTATTCGTTTTTACTACTAAATTATTAAATAATATTTAATGATCCAATACAGCAAAAAATGATAATTGGTTAAAAAATTTGTATTACTTTTCAAATAATGACGGCTGGGGTGCCCAATTGTTTTTCTGTAACATAGTGTTGCCAACCTCAAAAAAAAATAATAATTTTGACTGGAAATTATTAACTACATTGTTTTGTTAATTCCCTTAAAAATTACCCAAATAGAAAAAGTATTATAAATATATTCGTTTCATAAGACATTTTAGAGCACTCTTCTCATTCGGACACTCTCCGCTACGCGGCTCGTGTCCTAAACAGACGCATGCTCTAAAATTGTGTGTTATGAAACTAATGTTGTAATATACTATTATGGCTAATTTCTGAGGAATAATAAAGTAGTTAGTAGTGAATAAAGGTAATTTATATTAACACCCAGGCTCGCTTCCTAGCATCCCCAGAAATATAGTAATATTTATTTTACATTATAAATAAATCTATTTTTAGATAGTTCTTTTGTAGGTATAGATTCTTTCCTTTTGTTTTGTGAACCTGGTATAATGGTACATATTTAATTTTGGTAGGATTATTGCAATATACCATAGAATTAGCATATTTCCGGCACAACCACTTTAATCAAACAGCTTAAAAATTAGCAGAAACTTTGACCGCCTTACGCAAACTAGCCCTTAATATATTCATCATCGTTCCGGGCGTTAAGGGTTTGCTACATACTATTTAGCGGAAGCGAGCAAAATATTTTAATTTAATTTTGTACTGATATAATGCATTTTTAACGGGCGGTAATAAGAGCCGGTGTTAATTAATATACATAACCAAGAACATTTATTAATGATAGTGAGAGAGTTGCAGAGTATCTGGAGGCGCAGATGGAAAAGATAAAAATGATGTGTTGTTGAGATTTAAACGTGTTTTGCGACTCAAGGCACTAGCGGAGGCACAGGAACCTGCCAATTATAGCCATAATGAATAATTCAAAAGCTCCAAAAATTTCACAGAATATTCCACTCACGTATAAAAAATCCCATAAGGACAGTGGTATTTTCGAAAACTTACAGCGGATAGACAAAATCGAAAACACCAAAACGAAAATACCACTTGCCAGTGTCACTTTGTTGCGAAAATACCACTTGTCAGTGTCACTTTGTTGACAAATTTCTATTTATTATTTCAAAGTTGACAAAATGAATGTTTTTGGATTAGTGAAATATTCGGGTGTACCACGAGTGCTTTAAAATTACCGATAATTTTTTACGAATGCGTGTTTTCTTTAATTTTACGAGTCCGAAGGACGAGTGAAATTTGTAAAGAAAACACGTATAAGTGAAAAATTATCCGGTTAGTTTTAAAGCACGCATGGTATTTAAAGGAATATTTCACAAATCCAAAAACATTCATTTTGTCAACTTTGAAATAATAAATAGAAATTTGTCAACAAAGTGACACTGACAAGTGGTATTTTCGTTTTGGTGTTTTCGATTTTGTATATCCGCTGTAAGTTTTCGAAAATACCACTGTCCTTATGGGATTTTTTATACGTGAGTGGAATATTCCTTTAAATACCATGCGTGCTTTAAAACTAACCGGATAATTTTTCACTTATACGTGTTTTCTTTACAAACTTTGTCCTTCGGACTCGTGAAATTAAAGAAAACACGCATTCGTAAAAAATTATCGGTAATTTTAAAGCACTCGTGGTACTACACCCGAAAATAAAACGAAAAGTTTTATTCTTTAATAGCTAATTGTGTATTAAGAGTGCAAAGTGATACATTGCCGCTCTGAGCGAAAAGTTTGACTATCTTGCGAGAACGGCAATGTGACTTTGCGCTCGAATTACCCACATTATTTTTTCTACAAACAGTGTTTTTGTAAAAATGTATTTAGTGCAAAATAGAAATTACAAATTACATAAGTACATATTATTTATTCGAATATCGCCTTACTGGTCCTAAAATTGTCGACATGTGTGAACCATTCCTCAACGCCTATTCTCAAAATTCGGTCAAACGTGAGGATCATCAGGTGTTTTATAATGGTTGTTAAGGGGATTCTTACTTTTTTCTAGTCGTCGCATTTCTAATTTTAATCTGTATTTGGCTACGCGTAGCGCGGTGAAACCGACGTGTATACATATTTAAGTTGAATAGAGTACACCTCATGCAACAGTTGACAAATTCGTTACTCGCGTGAACGTCGCTTTGTGATGTGCTGTAATTAACTGGTCTACTGAGATCGACGAATTCCTGAAGGTCGCTTTGTGCAGTGCTGGGCGAATATTGCTTTAAAATAAAACTAATTTTTGATAGACTTTAATTAATATTATTATGTATTTTGCTATTTTTCAGTAGCGTAGAGGGTGACAAAGAAAGTTATTGGAAATAAATCCACTAATCTACATAAATTACAAATTGTATGTAGTAGGTATATAGCTGATAAATATATTTTAATAAATTGCTATTTTAGAGATACATAATAATATATAATATACCAATATAAAATCCTTACATGTGACTGTATTCACTCACTCACTTAAAGTAGGAAGCTTCATATGGGAATATAAGTTTATTTTGGGATATATGTGGTCAATAAGAAGCCATTTTCAAAATCAACCCTAAGGCGTTGAAACAATATATAAATAAATAATATATATATAAAACTATATACAGGGTGTTTTCAAAGTAACCTAAAATATTCAAGTGGGTGATTCCTCATGCAATTTCATGACGAAAACCTTTTATGAACATTGAGATGTTGATGTTAAGTTTGGTTTACACCTTTTTTTTGATAACAGCAGTTTGTGACAGCTGTCAGTTGTAAAAGAAAAATTCTAGAACCTAGAAATTATCTGAAAAAATGAAATTTTAAAGTAAAACTTTGATGGCCTGTCTCTCGAAAACAAAGGCACTCTTAGCGCAAATGTTCATAAAATTGCATGCCCCTGCACTTGAATCTTTTAGGTTACTTTGGACTGTATACAGTGAGGTGAATGGGCCGTATTGCGTATCATGCCCTTCCGGCGTATCAAATGACTGCGTGTCACGGCCCACATAGCGACCATGATACGGATACAGCGATCTGATACGGCACAATGATACATATATTGACCCACCTTAAAACTTTTAGTCAAAAAAAATTTACACAAAATGTTTCTTTAAGTTAGTTGTATTTTGCCAATTTGGGTCATGATATTTTTGATAAAATTACTAGTCGCCTGATTTCGTTAAACTTCATTAGCGACAAAGTTTTCCTCGTGTGATATTATATTAAAATGTAAAAAAAAATTAATTTAAAGGTTTTAAACATGTATTATTTTATATTCCATTTTCAAAATCTCTGGTAAATAATGATTAAAATAAAAGGTTTTTAGTTTTTCTTTTATGTTATTGAAGAAATCATCATTCCGCGTAATTTTATCGTAGATTAATCCTTTTGGGGTCCACACCACAAAATAGCAAAAGTCTCTTTTTGTTACATGCAACTGCCCCTGCACTTGGTAATCCTTCCTGGGCTCGAACCTGTTAGGGCTTTATGTAAAACGTAGTGATAATCGGGTCCTTTGTTAAAAAAAATTCCCGCAGCCTGACAACGTAGCGAGTATCCACCTTTCTTGGAAAAGTCGATCCTTTTTCCCGAAATGAATTTGGCAATGACGTTATTGAAGCATTCGGCGTTATTATTTGTCATATTTTTGATCAAGCTTCTACTGTTATAAATAAGCCGGTTTGCATGAGACATAATATCATTATATAGTCCACATTGTTTCATATTTGGAATAAGGTTGGATTCATTTGGCTTTTTACCTTTGCAAAAATATTTGTCACATTGCGAGTGATCACCAAACGCGTGTGATATGCTGTTTTCAATATCTTTCCTGAGATTTATCACCTGTTGTTGGAAAGAAACCTTTTCTTCTCGCCTATATTTTACAGCGCAATCTATAGCCACTCTTAATCTTTGGATGTTGTTTTTTAAAGTTGTCTTTAAGTTACTACTGATAGCAATACCTTTTGAACTAAATTTTTTTGTGGTCAGCTGTTTAAGGTCATTGCAATAATTTCTTAGAAGGTGGTTGGAACATTCGACTTTCTGTATGGAAAAGTTTCCGTACGGTTTGTCAATCTGCAGTTTTTTGAAAACGCTGCTATCTCCATCACCAACTAGATGTGAATATTTTACCCCATGCATCTCTATGCTACGTTTGAAACCTTCAAGTACAATATCACTTTCCATAGATGTTGATGTGCCAGACCAATTCTTAAAGCAGAGATGATCTTTAGAAGGATTTAATTGGCACATCGCACAATACTTATTTCTTACACCCAAATATAGCAGTTTGCCTGTTTTCTGACCAACAATGCATGCCGCTCCGGAATGGGCGTTATAGGCTGAGCGATATGATCTCTTGCACCATGCTCCATCGGCTATGACTGTTATTTGTGGAATTCCATCTTCATCCACCTCACCATTTTCTTTAGCGATCTTGGCTTCTTCTGCACCAGCTTCCTTCATGGTCTTCCAGTTTTCCTGTTTTATAACTTGCTGTAACTTTTCTTCCTCTATTTTGTACAGTTTGTAGCCTATTGGTGGAATGTCAAGAGTGCTGAAAAATTCGGACAGCTGTGAATATCCACAACCAATACTAAACTTATTGTTGCTAAAACAGATGCCTGATTTGAATTTAATTTTGCGACGCTCCGGCTTGTTGTGACGGTCTTTTCCACTCGGCACATTTTGCATTTAATAACAATTTTTGATATAATTCCCTTCCTTGTTTCCTTTATTATTTCCAGCTCTTCTGATGTACAGGAGAACAGTCCGCATGATTGAATGAAACAATTTCTTCACAGAAATGCCTAATGTTTACTATTCGATTGCCTTCTAGAAGAGAAGATTCATGTTCCATAGATCTAAAATGTTATTGTTAAATAAATAAATTAATTTTAATTTGGCATTTAATATTTAGTAATAATGACTTTACATCACCTTTTTTTCCCTTTTGCTTTATTTGTAGGACTAAAGGTGCTATCATTTATAATTTCAGCATCTATATATTCGGTATCCTCCATAGCTTCATTAGGTGTATGTAAGGTGCATGCTACAATGTATGAACAATATTAGTTACTTTATCAAGCAGTACGATGCATGGTACAACCTTTTATTTATCAGTTGTGATTTTGAGGAACAAGGTTGTTCTAGATCCGATGAATTGATATTAGTTTCGCCACCTTCCACTATTATATTGGACCAAATGCTGAAACAGTTTATTTTCTAATAAAAATATTTTAAAAAAGAACGACGAAGTTTACCTGTCGACTGGCGTTACTGATAATAAAGGAGACTGCATAACTGGGGCCTGAGAAGCCTCTAATTCTGATATATTTCCTTTCATTTCCCTCTTTTCAACGGTCAACTTAGTAGAAGCTTCTTTGGCCATACAGATTTCTATTTTTTTTTTATGAATTTTTGCGTACCTGGAAATACTATGTTATAGGATTTATACGCAAGTTTACCGATACAATACTCAATTCATTTTAAATTATGCTTATTATTTGAACTGTCTTCATATCCTTCCTCAGCGACCTTGAAAGTTGTTGGTATTTATGATTTCGACTATTTCCGAAGATACAGTTTTTTTGCATTTCCGTATTTCAAAAAAATTACTTTTAAAAACTTTTCAAAGGTAAATTTGTTTAAATACGGTCCTGAATTTTTGATTATGTTATTCGGTAGCTTTCGCCCTCCTAACGTTAGATATGTACCTACTTTTGAGTAAAGAGATTTCGAAGATATACTACAGAAATGATCCTGTAAAGTATGATCTTAGATATGTACCTGGTTGATTCAAAAATCAAATAGTACCGATGTATTTAACAAAAATCCATCTTCTGTCTCTCTCCAACACATAGCACTCTTACGGCAGGTGCCTTAAATATTTATTTTAATAATAAGTGTAACAAATGATCGAATTAAAAAGGCCAAAAATGATTGAAAAATGCAATAACTATTCCTGATACGTATTTAAAAAAATTAACTTGATTAAGGCGGCCCCCGGAGGCGATACATCGAATACAAAATTTGATAACACCACCTTATGGACGACAAAAAGTGCCAATACTTATACTTATTTAATAAAATAATATTAATAATATCTACTTACCTTCGTTTTGCAATTAAAGTAATGTTTTTTCTATGGCTATTTAGTTTCTTTATTTTTTTATTTCCCATTATTGCACAGTACTTGGACACATAAAAGTTATAAAATATAACGACAAAAATTCAACACTACTCCACCACTGCACTAATACCTACCGATATCAGCACGTAAAGCAATACCAGGAATTTCTCACTGTGTCGACGTGTCGTCGCGGTCCGCGTCTCGACCGAGAAAGAAAGCATGTGAAGGATAGAAGCGTAAACGCTTCGAATTTAGTGTTTTTAATTCAAAAACAATCAATTTTTAAAAAGGAATTGTGGCAGTTTTAATGCATCAAATTGTTTAAAATTTTAATGTCACATTACGAACTTGTTTAAAAAGGGTCCTCTTCCATTATTTTTTAATAATTTGTAAATATACATGCGTAATTATTTTTTAAAGTTGGGCAAGTTTTGACTGACTTTGATTTATTTTAATAGGCCTCCTATTGATTGTTTGAAAATTCTGGTTGAAGAGGACTCTAAGTTTGAGTTATTTGTACAACACATATTTTTTTCAATATCATCGGATAACTATATCAGTCACAATTCCTTTTTAAAAAATCTCCAAATTTATACCTATTTTTAAAAGTAAGAATCCCCTTAAGGTAATCAGGTGACCGATCGTTATAGTTAATTCATCGCAATACTGTACTTTGTGCTCGGTTGTAGAAAAATAATTACGCATACATCATTAAAGTAATTATTTAGTAGTGGGAGTAGTAATTTTTTATCAATTTTCAACTATCTAGACGCTAATTAACGAGTTTGTAAAAAGAAGGGTTCAGGAGAAGTTAATTTACTCACAAGCTACTGTCGCGCCCACCTTCTATCCTCAAATGAGTATCTGTTTTATGACCTCATCCCTTCAAGGTGGCTACAAAAATCCTCAACGGGGTTTGCAGTACCAGGGTGTTACACCAAATTCATGATAATAATCTTTATTCAAAGACAGCACAAGTTACAATTTACACAATATGATTGAAATTAACTGTCACTTATAGTTAGGTACTGTATTAAATAGGCTTCCTAGGAAGTTCATCCCTTACCGATAGAGGTAAAGGTTGGTCTTACACTTAACCTGAGAAAAAAAACCTAAACAGCACTCTACTCATTTAAATGCTCAAAGAAAAAAAAATTTAAAAAAGAACAAAAAAAAATAATAAATAAAGTCTAACAAAATATACAATCGGTACACCTGAAAAAGCATTAATCACGGGAATAAATGAAGTAAGTATTTATATGACATAATAAAGAAAAACAGCAAAAAGTATATATTAATAATATATACACTGGCCATTTGGTTTCAACCAGAGCCATTGACTTAATACACACACACACATATACCAGAACTAAAAGAGAAAAAAAAGTTTATTAATTATTTTATAAGTAACACACTTTTAAGCTTCCGCTTAGATACAAATGGGGACAAGCTTCTTATACTATTCGGGATTTCATTATACATTGCCGGAACGTTATATGTGAATGATCTTTCAAAAAATGTTGTTCTATGAAGAGGAGGTGTCAGGAGACCTCGAAATCGCAAATTCAAAGTGTGTACGTCAGATCGAAACATTAACTTTTTGTCAAGATATGATGGTGTTTTTAAAAGAATAACTTTATGATAGAAAGTTGCACAATGGATACGTCTTGTTTTTTTCATTGAGAGCCATCCCGCATCTTTTAATCTATGGGATATGTGTTGATATTTCCAAATACCATATATGAATCTTAAGCAGTAGTTTCGAATTTGTTGTATTCTTTGAGAGTCTAGGGCCGTCAGACATGGACCATTAACTGTGCTACAATAGTTGAAGTTAGGTAAAACAAGGGATTCACATTATTTTTTTTTAAGTTTCATATTTACTATTTTTCTGAAACTATAATAATAGCTTACAAATAGACCTCCGAATATGCTTTGTAAATATCAAGGATGAGTCCACCCAAACTCCCAAATTCCTAGCTACAGTCAAAAAGGGCACAGGTACGTTACTTATAGAAATTCCAACCCGGTCAGCTTAACGAGCCCTATTAATACTGGGATTTAATGATAAACAGTGTTCCATGGAAACATTATGTATTATTTCTGAGTCTCTATTTAGAACCTGGCAGCCGTAGTCAATATTTGCCGGCGAGAAAGAAAAATGCAGCTGAGTGTCATCGGGATACATTTGAGCGAGAGAACGGGTTAAAAGCTTTGAAAAGAAGGATGTGTATATGGTATACATAACAGGTCCCAAAATAGAAAACTGTACTTTGCGCTCGTTTGTAGAAAAAATATCAATTACGCATAGATCCTTAAAATAATCATTTACTAGTGGGAGCAGTACTTTTTTATCTATAGCACGATCCTTTTTTAACTATCTAAACGCTGATTCACGAGTTTGTAAAATAAAGGGTTCAGGAAAAGTTAATTCACTCACAAGCTACTGTAGCGCCCACTATCTATCCTCTGTTTTATGACCTCATCCCTTCAAGGCGGCTACAAAAATCCTTATCGAGGTTGGCAGTACCAGGGTGTTACACCAAATACATCCAAATTGTTGTTGAACTGAAGTAGTTTATATTTTTATTTTAATCTCTATCGGGGCACGCAACATTAAAATTTAAATTCGCAAACGAAACTCTTCACTTACTCATTTTAATGACAAATAATCTTAACGTTGACACTGACTATTAGAAATGCGCCCGCTTTGAGCTTTATTCTATTAAGACTTTTCGCGTTACCGTACCAAGTCAATAAGTTAAGGTTCCTGAAACCGCGACGATACCTTACTATCTCCGTGTGACTTCAGGTCAACACACTTTCATTTTCCGAACTAAACTTTTCGCGGCCACACTTGACTATAACGGCACGGCAACTTTCAATGGACGACGGTACTTACTTTGTAGGTATTTGAACATTACGACGGTTAAAAATGAACTAAGTTTTCCTCTAGCAATTCTACCCATTTATAGGGGAGAATTGATCAAAACAACACATGCAAGTGCTCGCAGATGTTAACACAAGTGTTCCAGTTTCTGGAATCCCTTTGTCGGTACGAGAAAAACAAAATATTTCGGCTTTTTCAAAGGCAATTATCTTAATTTATTTGACAGTTACTAGAAAATAGTTGCAGCTGTGCAGCAGATGTTCTGCAGGTATTATTTGTTGACACCAACGCGAGTTTTGACCAATCAGGAATCCTACTAGCGCGTCTTCTCCGAGGTGGGAGAGAGATTAATTGTAACTTTATCAGCGCCTAATTTCATCAGTGTCTCTCGTACGGTACCTTCTGCTTGGTTAAATAAGTAGTCAGAAACAAAAAGTGAAAAATAAATTAAAGTTCCATTTAATTTTAATTGATTCTGTTTGAAAATATTTTTGTTAATTTGTGATGTGCTCTGTTAATAAACCCCTTATTGGAGAATTTTATTTTATATACGTGAGTTTTCCAAATATTTTTAATTCATTTTTATTTTCCTCAATTTTTATAACATTATTTTTGAGTTAAGTTAAGTTAAGTAATTCTGGTAAAACTTCAAACTAACTTTAAAAATTTTCAAAAGGGTTTCTTATTTTATTTTGGAATTACGTTGATTTTCAATATTTTTTTCCCAAAACTTTTCCTAAATATAATATTTTTCGTTTTTTAAAGGCTTGCGCTGAACATAAATTTAATACAATTAATATTTTCGTTTTTAATTCGAATGATAATATAAATAAATTCTTTATTTTTAAAACGATCAAATGTTTTCCTGAGTTTTGTTTAGCTATACTATTTTTAAAATGCTGTTCATCACCCTATTACACAGTTCTATAAATTTCTGAGGTTCTCTACATCCTTGAGATTCCTGTCATAAAACTCAGCAGTAAGTGGTCCAATCTTGTAACGATTATCTCTATATGTGAACTGAAGATATCGTGGTCTCTAAATAGGGGACTATACCATGCTTCTTTTAAGCTTGCCTGCAATTTTGTTGTCCTTACTCTTTTATGTGCGTGCAGGGACCCAACTAGAATAGTGAATTTAGAATACCCATCTATATATACGCTATTTCTGACGAAATTATTTAAGTTCCGGTCAGACCTCAGGAAGAATTAGATACTTAATATCACTGAAACCGTACGTTCAACAAAACCAGGCTAACAATATCAGAAGACCGTACAAATTGACATAGTTCAAAATAGAAACCACCAATACTTGATAATACTACAAGTTCGGTTCTAGGAATTGTTCATTTCTCGAGTGGTACAATAATCTAAAGTAAATCTATTTATAACTTGAAATCCTTTGTTGGTTAGTGTAATATGCTAATAAGGTATTTTGTGGAACATCGCAGTAGAAACATATTCCCCTATAAGTTGAATAACGGCAGATGTTGCTTTCAAGTGACATCTCGTGGCAGTCAAATACATCACCTAGCCCGTCTAACAAAAATCAGTCAGAAATGGAGAAGCAAACTCCTGCAAAGACCAGACGAGCCGGTTATTCTTACAGGAGTCGCCGCCAGGAGCGCAACATTAAAAGCCAATTCGGTATATGACCGAGTACCAACAATTAGAAATCTAAAGGTTAGTTGCTTCCTTTCGCCGGATTCATCCCCAGACGCGTTTCGCTGTATAACAGCTCAGTTGTTGTTTGTTGCTGCTTCCTTTCGTCGGATTCTATAGCCTCACTGATGAGCTGTTATACAGCGAAAGGCGTCTGGGGATAAATCCGGTGAAACTAACCTTTAGATCCCCTATAAGTTCTTCTATTTTCTGATTGGCTCCGTATAAACAGGGTGGCGATGGTAGTCACAACGACGGACGGATTTTTGATCACTTTTGGTTGATCCCCACGCGCTACGAAGTAGGTTGGCCACTTCAATGTATCGGTGAATTTCAACCAGGACTCGCTAACAAGATCTCGACAATAGAGGTTTGTAATTTCGACAATACAGGTTCGCTCGCGACGGGTTCCACGGAAACGATTCTTTCTCGCAACAAAATAGTGTGTTATTCCTCCGATTTCTAATAAGTTGTTTTTGTCAACGGTACCAAGCGTGCCAAAATTCTCGTGTGTTTAAGTGCAAGGAACTGGAATAAATGAGTGGGTATAAGACGAAACTTGGCCGAAGTGCATCCGGCACTTGGACGGACCCTCGGAAAAAAAACCGCAAAGGTGCGTTATTATTCTGTAAGACTCTTTCGAAGATCTAGTGTCGGTATACGACATTTCCAGTGTGTGTAACGCAAAGCTAGGAAGCCTACTAAGACTGGCCTGCTTGAGCATCAAAGGTGCCATAAAATCGACCCTAATATCCGCAATGGAGAACACCTTAAACCTTCATTTGGTGATTAAAGGAGAGGCAAGAATGGGACTATACAGACTTCAGAGTTCTACGTCACTTTCTGAGGGACATAGAACTGGACACGCACTTATATGCGATACCACAAGGGAACCCGAGTTAGAAATGAGATCAGACCATATAAACCCTAGATATCGCCATGACATACCACTTAAGACCGTAGTCGACGAACGGAATACCTGGAATAATAAAACACCAGATACACTTGTGGTAACAATCTGGTACACAGACAGCTCAAAAAACCAAAGAAAAACGCTAACGAACTTGAAAGATTGGGGTCGGAAAAAAGATTCGTAACTTCAGAACCGGCACTCGGAGTCTCAAGGTGTACAGTACGAAATATCATAAACCGATGGACAAGGCATCAACACAAAATCTAGTGGAATAAGAGACAGAGATTAAATCATAGCTAATATGTCTAACGAGCAGAAATCAGCTGGGAGTTACCACCAAAATTCTGATAGGACACATAGCCATTAATAAGAAGCACCTGCACCGTATGCAACTGTACAATGGGGACCTAAGCTGCAGGTTATGGCGGCGAGAAAGTAAAACGGTACAGCTTATTATCTGCCACTGCGAGTCGTTGGATCGGAAAAGGCAACAAGTACACGGGCAACCAAGACTAGAACCAGAGAATATTCCGATTCTCTCCCCGGTTGACCTACACAAGCTAGTGCAAGAAACTGGAATAAATCAGTAGGTATAAGACCAAACTATGGTATATAATGAGCCAAACCTGGCGGACGTGCATCCGGCACTTAAACGGATCCTCGGAAAAAAGAAAAACCACAATGGTGCGTTATTATTCTGTACGACTCTTGCGAATAATTAAAGTAGTTATTTTCCATCAGTGTGCGACATTCATTTAAGTATTGTAACACAAATCTTGTGGTCATCCATTTTTCGTAGTAAAATATAAATAAATCCCCCAGATACATACAATGAAGTGTGTCTAACGTAAAAAGATTCGTATTCATTAAGTGTAATACAGTCGACCTTGGTGGTGGGACAGGAGCGATTTCGCCCGGCAATCGAGTGGTCCTGGGTTCGAATCCCGGCTTGGACAATTGGACATGGTCGCCTTTAAATGTTTGTTAATGTGATATTATGTTATATTATTAATTGCATAAAGCGACTGGCTAAAAGGATGATCAGCCAAAGCCGGCTTTAAAACAACATTTACATTTGCACTTTAAGGAGTTAGACGTGTTGTAAAATTCTGTTTATAAGTGACATGTAAATGTGGAAAGTATACATGCAATTTTTTAGTAAGAAAGTGTTTAATTGAATCTGGCTAATATAGACCAGCCAGCCCTATACTGTGGTTATTACAGTAATAATGTGACGGGAAGACACAAAACATTGTACGTTCAATAAAAAAAAACTTAACAAATAAGTATATTCATAAAATAATAACAATTACAAAAAAGAAACGAGATGAGCAATAACCAGGATTTTAACAAAAATTATTGTTTAACAAGCTCTCATATTTTTATACTTCCGTTTAGAATTTGATACAATCGGAAGCAGCTTATTGACAATGTTGTTATAAAGATATATGTGGTGCTTGGTAACTATAGCTTCGCTTCTCCTTACGAAATAGACCTCTGGACACTATTTTGTGTACTGCAAAATGCAATTCTCGTCAGTTGAGTGCGCGGATGAAACGTGATCACAAGAAATAAAATATCAAACAAAGTGCGATAACCTAACCTATATTTAGCTGACTATTAGATTTCATATAAATCTAGAGACTCTTTCCATTAGAATTGGTAGGTCTCCACTAATTTGTAGCTCTATTAGACTATCGAACTTTCAAATGTTGTGTTTAACAAAATGATGAACCACTACAGATTTATCTAGATTTAACACTAAATAATTATGGGCTTAGCAATATTACATATTTTACTGTATTCATTATAAATCACAAATTGATAGATGCGATACTGGTTTGGCAATAAACTACAGTTAATCTCGATATCGTCAAAAGTATCAGTGCAATTTTAAATTCTTTCCAAAATACCGAAAAGTAAAAATAATAAAAAGGAGAGATCACAATTTTTGAGCCTAGCGGGACATCATACGTAACCAGCGTTAAATACGCTCTTTCCACCAGTACAACCCTGTGGAATCGATCCCTGAGGTACGAAGATATAAATCCCACCACAGGCGGTTGGAAGCCCTAATTTGACAACTTCACACACCTTAGATCGTGATTTATTGTGTCAAATGCTTCGAAAAATCTAGCGGCACCAAGGATGATATTTTTTCTTTATCAAGATCTTTCCCAATCGTGTTCAAAACATTTGTTGCATGTCCTCGCATGAGTCAGGGATAAGGAGTCTTTGGGATAGAGTGTATATTTGACGTTTTCCAGGAACGGAGAAAATAATTATGCTCGAAGCAAAAGTTGACGATGTGGGTAACGTATAAATGGTGAGTAGTATTGCAACATTTTAAGGTAACATATTACTGGAAAAAATATGATCTTTACAGTATCTGGTGTATAATTATAATGTTAAAAAATCCTGTAAATTAACGATAAAAAAACTATAATGTTCCACGAGAAACCTACACCTAACAAATTTACAACTAGCGGTTATGGGTTTCCTACGCGTTGTTCAGCGGAAGTGGCACAAAATTTTAATTAATTTTGTACTTAAATAATGCAGTTTTTAGCGCGCGCTAATAATTTCTTGTGTTAATTTATTTATGTAAACAGTAAACATACGAATACATGTTCATGCTCTGTATGAATATGCATATTATGTGGTTTTTATTGGCAGTTTCAATACATGTAGTATGCGTGTATTTGCATATTTTTGTATTATGTTCACAACTTTACAATATCTTTAAAGGAATAATAAATACTTATGTAATTAAAGGCAACCAAAAATTCAAGATCAAACACAAGACAGTATTTTTATTGTGTTTAATTACTAACCTTTGATTACTTCAGTTACTCTTTGCTTCGTGTCAGTTACGGAACACTCCATATTTTCGTTATGAAGAAAATACACTTTTCTATTTCCTTTGCCACTTTCTCACATTATTTTCCAACGAGCTGGTGTCTAGAAACTCTTAAAAAACAAATCCTTTTTAATGTACTTTTTTACTTTTACTTTAAGCCCAAAAGGAATGAGAATCATTAACTTTTTTTACTGTAATTATTGAGCGATGAAAACATCGCATTCCCAGACATATATTGATGTTTAGTTATGGCGTTTTTAATTATTATTTGTTCTGCAGGTATTATTTGTTGACACCAACGCGAGTTTTGACCAATCAGGAATCCTACTAGCGCGTCTTCTCCGAGGTGGGAGAGAGATTAATTGTAACTTTATCAGCGCCTAATTTCATCAGTGTCTCTCGTACGGTACCTTCTGCTGGGTTAAATAAGTAGTCAGAAACAAAAAGTGAAAAATAAATTAAAGTTCCATTTAATTTTAATTGATTCTGTTTGAAAATATTTTTGTTAATTTGTGATGTGCTCTGTTAATAAACCCCTTATTGGAGAATTTTATTTTATAAACGTGAGTTTTCCAAATATTTTTAATTCATTTTTATTTTCCTCAATTTTTATAACATTATTTTTGAGTTAAGTTAAGTTAAGTAATTCTGGTAAAACTTCAAACTAACTTTAAAAATTTTCAAAAGGGTTTCTTATTTTATTTTGGAATTACGTTGATTTTCAATATTTTTTTCCCAAAACTTTTCCTAAATATAATATTTTTCGTTTTTTAAAGGCTTGCGCTGAACATAAATTTAATACAATTAATATTTTCGTTTTTAATTCGAATGATAATATAAATAAATTCTTTATTTTTAAAACGATCAAATGTTTTCCTGAGTTTTGTTTAGCTATACTATTTTTAAAATGCTGTTCATCACCCTATTACACAGTTCTATAAATTTCTGAGGTTCTCTACATCCTTGAGATTCCTGTCATAAAACTCAGCAGTAAGTGGTCCAATCTTGTAACGATTATCTCTATATGTGAACTGAAGATATCGTGGTCTCTAAATAGGGGACTATACCATGCTTCTTTTAAGCTTGCCTGCAATTTTGTTGTCCTTACTCTTTTATGTGCGTGCAGGGACCCAACTAGAATAGTGAATTTAGAATACCCATCTATATATACGCTATTTCTGACGAAATTATTTAAGTTCCGCTCAGACCTCAGGAAGAATTACATACTTAATATCACTGAAACCGTACGTTCAACAAAACCAGGCTAACAATATCAGAAGACCGTACAAATTGACATAGTTCAAAATAGAAACCACCAATACTTTATAATACTACAAGTTCGGTTCTAGGAATTGTTCATTTCTCGAGTGGTACAATAATCTAAAGTAAATCTATTTATAACTTGAAATCCTTTGTTGGTTAGTGTAATATGCTAATAAGGTATTTTGTGGAACATCGCAGTAGAAACATATTCCCCTATAAGTTGAATAACGGCAGATGTTGCTTTCAAGTGACATCTCGTGGCAGTCAAATACATCACCTAGCCCGTCTAACAAAAATCAGTCAGAAATGGAGAAGCAAACTCCTGCAAAGACCAGACGAGCCGGTTATTCTTACAGGAGTCGCCGCCAGGAGCGCAACATTAAAAGCCAATTCGGTATATGACCGAGTACCAACAATTAGAAATCTAAAGGTTAGTTGCTTCCTTTCGCCGGATTCATCCCCAGACGCGTTTCGCTGTATAACAGCTCAGTTGTTGTTTGTTGCTGCTTCCTTTCGTCGGATTCTATAGCCTCACTGATGAGCTGTTATACAGCGAAAGGCGTCTGGGGATAAATCCGGTGAAACTAACCTTTAGATCCCCTATAAGTTCTTCTATTTTCTGATTGGCTCCGTATAAACAGGGTGACGATGGTAGTCACAACGACGGACGGATTTTTGATCACTTTTGGTTGATCCCCACGCGCTACGAAGTAGGTTGGCCACTTCAATGTATCGGTGAATTTCAACCAGGACTCGCTAACAAGATCTCGACAATAGAGGTTTGTAATTTCGACAATACAGGTTCGCTCGCGACGGGTTCCACGGAAACGATTCTTTCTCGCAACAAAATAGTGTGTTATTCCTCCGATTTCTAATAAGTTGTTTTTGTCAACGGTACCAAGCGTGCCAAAATTCTCGTGTGTTTAAGTGCAAGGAACTGGAATAAATGAGTGGGTATAAGACGAAACTTGGCCGAAGTGCATCCGGCACTTGGACGGACCCTCGGAAAAAAAACCGCAAAGGTGCGTTATTATTCTGTAAGACTCTTTCGAAGATCTAGTGTCGGTATACGACATTTCCAGTGTGTGTAACGCAAAGCTAGGAAGCCTACTAAGACTGGCCTGCTTGAGCATCAAAGGTGCCATAAAATCGACCCTAATATCCGCAATGGAGAACACCTTAAACCTTCATTTGGTGATTAAAGGAGAGGCAAGAATGGGACTATACAGACTTCAGAGTTCTACGTCACTTTCTGAGGGACATAGAACTGGACACGCACTTATATGCGATACCACAAGGGAACCCGAGTTAGAAATGAGATCAGACCATATAAACCCTAGATATCGCCATAACATACCACTTAAGACCGTAGTCGACGAACGGAATACCTGGAATAATAAAACACCAGATACTCTTGTGGTAACAATCTGGTACACAGACAGCTCAAAAAACCAAAGAAAAACGCTAACGAACTTGAAAGATTGGGGTCGGAAAAAAGATTCGTAACTTCAGAACCGGCACTCGGAGTCTCAAGGTGTACAGTACGAAATATCATAAACCGATGGACAAGGCATCAACACAAAATCTAGTGGAATAAAAGACAGAGATTAAATCATAGCTAATATGTCTAACGAGCAGAAATCAGCTGGGAGTTACCACCAAAATTCTGATAGGACACATAGCCATTAATAAGAAGCACCTGCACCGTATGCAACTGTACAATGGGGACCTAAGCTGCAGGTTATGGCGGCGAGAAAGTAAAACGGTACAGCTTATTATCTGCCACTGCGAGTCGTTGGATCGGAAAAGGCAACAAGTACACGGGCAACCAAGACTAGAACCAGAGAATATTCCGATTCTCTCCCCGGTTGACCTACACAAGCTAGTGCAAGAAACTGGAATAAATCAGTAGGTATAAGACCAAACTATGGTATATAATGAGCCAAACCTGGCGGACGTGCATCCGGCACTTAAACGGATCCTCGGAAAAAAGAAAAACCACAATGGTGCGTTATTATTCTGTACGACTCTTGCGAATAATTAAAGTAGTTATTTTCCATCAGTGTGCGACATTCATTTAAGTATTGTAACACAAATCTTGTGGTCATCCATTTTTCGTAGTAAAATATAAATAAATCCCCCAGATACATACAATGAAGTGTGTCTAACGTAAAAAGATTCGTATTCATTAAGTGTAATACAGTCGACCTTGGTGGTGGGACAGGAGCGATTTCGCCCGGCAATCGAGTGGTCCTGGGTTCGAATCCCGGCTTGGACAATTGGACATGGTCGCCTTTAAATGTTTGTTAATGTGATATTATGTTATATTATTAATTGCATAAAGCGACTGGCTAAAAGGATGATCAGCCAAAGCCGGCTTTAAAACAACATTTACATTTGCACTTTAAGGAGTTAGACGTGTTGTAAAATTCTGTTTATAAGTGACATGTAAATGTGGAAAGTATACATGCAATTTTTTAGTAAGAAAGTGTTTAATTGAATCTGGCTAATATAGACGAGCCAGCCCTATACTGTGGTTATTACAGTAATAATGTGACGGGAAGACACAAAACATTGTACGTTCAATAAAAAAAAACTTAACAAATAAGTATATTCATAAAATAATAACAATTACAAAAAAGAAACGAGATGAGCAATAACCAGGATTTTAACAAAAATTATTGTTTAACAAGCTCTCATATTTTTATACTTCCGTTTAGAATTTGATACAATCGGAAGCAGCTTATTGACAATGTTGTTATAAAGATATATGTGGTGCTTGGTAACTATAGCTTCGCTTCTCCTTACGAAATAGACCTCTGGACACTATTTTGTGTACTGCAAAATGCAATTCTCGTCAGTTGAGTGCGCGGATGAAACGTGATCACAAGAAATAAAATATCAAACAAAGTGCGTTAACCTAACCTATATTTAGCTGACTATTAGATTTCATATAAATCTAGAGACTCTCTCCATTAGGATTGGTAGGTCTCCACTAATTTGTAGCTCGATTAGACTATCGAACTTTCAAATGTTGTGTTTAACAAAATGATGAACCACTACAGATTTATCTAGATTTAACACTAAATAATTATGGGCTTAGCAATATTACATATTTTACTGTATTCATTATAAATCACAAATTGATAGATGCGATACTGGTTTGGCAATAAACTACAGTTAATCTCGATATCGTCAAAAGTATCAGTGCAATTTTAAATTCTTTCCAAAATACCGAAAAGTAAAAATAATAAAAAGGAGAGATCACAATTTTTGAGCCTAGCGGGACATCATACGTAACCAGCGTTAAATACGCTCTTTCCACCAGTACAACCCTGTGGAATCGATCCCTGAGGTACGAAGATATAAATCCCACCACAGGCGGTTGGAAGCCCTAATTTGACAACTTCACACACCTTAGATCGTGATTTATTGTGTCAAATGCTTCGAAAAATCTAGCGGCACCAAGGATGATATTTTTTCTTTATCAAGATCTTTCCCAATCGTGTTCAAAACATTTGTTGCATGTCCTCGCATGAGTCAGGGATAAGGAGTCTTTGGGATAGAGTGTATATTTGACGTTTTCCAGGAACGGAGAAAATAATTATGCTCGAAGCAAAAGTTGACGATGTGGGTAACGTATAAATGGTGAGTAGTATTGCAACATTTTAAGGTAACATATTACTGGAAAAAATATGATCTTTACAGTATCTGGTGTATAATTATAATGTTAAAAAATCCTGTAAATTAACGATAAAAAAACTATAATGTTCCACGAGAAACCTACACCTAACAAATTTACAACTAGCGGTTATGGGTTTCCTACGCGTTGTTCAGCGGAAGTGGCACAAAATTTTAATTAATTTTGTACTTAAATAATGCAGTTTTTAGCGCGCGCTAATAATTTCTTGTGTTAATTTATTTATGTAAACAGTAAACATACGAATACATGTTCATGCTCTGTATGAATATGCATATTATGTGGTTTTTATTGGCAGTTTCAATACATGTAGTATGCGTGTATTTGCATATTTTTGTATTATGTTCACAACTTTACAATATCTTTAAAGGAATAATAAATACTTATGTAATTAAAGGCAACCAAAAATTCAAGATCAAACACAAGACAGTATTTTTATTGTGTTTAATTACTAACCTTTGATTACTTCAGTTACTCTTTGCTTCGTGTCAGTTACGGAACACTCCATATTTTCGTTATGAAGAAAATACACTTTTCTAATTCCTTTGCCACTTTCTCACATTATTTTCCAACGAGCTGGTGTCTAGAAACTCTTAAAAAACAAATCCTTTTTAATGTACTTTTTTACTTTTACTTTAAGCCCAAAAGGAATGAGAATCATTAACTTTTTTTACTGTAATTATTGAGCGATGAAAACATCGCATTCCCAGACATATATTGATGTTTAGTTATGGCGTTTTTAATTATTGAACGTCTGTCATATTTCCCACGGTTTTTGACAACAGTTTCCATATAAAGGAGTGCATGAACAATAAAAGGGAAATATTTTTTGATGTTGATGCATCCAGTTTTTAAGGAAGCATACCTAATAACTTGTAGAAATTTGAATCCAAATTTGGAGAAGCGACAATCTTATTAATCCATTGTAAGACCTACCTGCATATAGGCGTCCTGGTCTACTGTCGCTATATACAGGATGTTTCATAATATAATTAAATGTCAATATTAAAGATTGTGAATGTGAGCATGATTTTAACCCTTAAATGCATCCTGTTGCCGTTTGGCAACATAATAATAGTAAAATATCTAATGCGCCTAAGAAACTAAAATTTTGTTTACTGCATGGTGTAGCCTGTAAGCTACATACTACATTAACCAATGATTTTTCAACAGCGGCGCCAGATAGGCGTCGTGTCGCTAACCGGGTGTTTGTTTAGAGTTATTCTGTAGGTATTCCGTGACCTTCATTACTACTGAATTCACGCATAATTTAGTTATAAATAATATTATTCTAACTACATTTTCTTACATCAAAAATTGTGTTTTGTCATCAGTAAGGTATGTACTATACACTGCGTCCATAAAGTCTTGCACAAATTCATTTAAAATTCAGGGGCTTACTTTTTTTAAAAACGCTCGGACACGTCAATTTGTACTTTTGTTTGCGCATTTTTTAACGTAAAATGTTTTTATACAGGGTGTCGCACGTATGAGGTATGAGGTCATCAAGGATTTTTTTAATGGAACACCCTGTATATTATATCAATTTTGAATTCTATGATGAACACTTAACACCTCTGGAAATCACGGTTTCCGAAATATTGACGTTTGAAAATTTATTTTAAACACATTTATTGATGACCTCATACCTCATACGTGCGACACCCTGTATAAAAACATTTTACGTTAAAAAATGCGCAAACAAAAGTACTAATTGACGTGTCCGAGCGTTTTTAAAAAGTAAATACCTGAATTTTAAATGAATTTGTGCAAGACTTTATGGACGCACTGTATATAGTTATGCATATAATTATGATTGAATTGTATTTTTTGTTGTAAATCGATATATTTGTTTTGTTGCCAATTAGCTACATTATGCGCTCGGTGTCATTTTTGATTATATTATTTTTTATAGGATGAACAATCGCCAGGCCTTGTCAGATAATGATTTATCGATTTACTGGGAAAATTTTACTGGTTTAGACAGTGAGGATGATGCGGATGGCAGTGAGGAAGATAGTGATGATCTTCCTTTTGTACCACCAGAAGACCTATGCAGTTCTAGCGATGGTGAAACCAGTGAAAGCGAAGAAGTCCTTATCCAGGAAAAAAAAAAGTGTCGCCAAGAGCACTAAAGCTTTCAAGAACAATATAGTTTGGAGAAAGAAAAATTTACAACTAAATGAAGATCAGGTAAAATTTCATGGAAATGTAGAACTAAGTGAAAATATCTCGAAGTTGGACACGCCTTATCAATTTTTTACTTATTTTTTTTACCACGGAACTGATGGAGAATATTGTACAAGAGACAAATCTTTATGCTGTACAGTGTAAACCAGAAAGGCCGCCTACCTTCTTGCCAGAAGATGTAAGACAGTATATCGGAATCCTTATATATATATGTCTTTGGTAAAAATGCCAAACGTAAGGTCTTACTGGAGTGACAAACTGGAATTTATGCCCATAAAGGGTACTATGCCAGTAAATAAATTTGAAAAAATTCGGCAATATTTACATTTCAACGACAATCATGCCTTTGTACCTAGAGATCAACCTGGACATGATAGGCTGTATAAAATTAGACCGCTCATTGATCATCTCAACGAAAAGTTCTGTACGGTTTCATTGGAACAGCACCTGAGTATTGATGAACAGATGTGCTCAACAAAAGTTCGACACTATATGAAACAGTATATGCCGATGAAACCCCACAAACGGGGTTTTAAGTTCTTCGTATTGGCAGGAGTTTCTGGTTATGCATATAGATTTGAAATTTACACCGGACAAGGAACTTCGGAGAATCCTAATAATGAAACAAATCTAGGAGCCACATCAAATATCGTTTTGCGTCTTGGTAGAATTATACCAGGCCATCAAAATTATCGCCTATATCACGATAATTACTACACAGCTGTACCCCTAATGGTTCATCTTGCCAAGGAAGGAATTTATTCATTGGGAACCGTAAGGAGAAATAGGTTACCCAATTGCAAACTACCAACAGAGGCAGCTCTAAAAAAAGATAATCGCGGTATTAGTCATGAATACGTGACTACTATCGATGGAGTAGACATATCGTCAATAATTTGGAAGGATAACAAATATGTAACCCTTATATCATCTTTCGCTGGGACATATCCTGTAACAAAAGTAAATAGATATGACCGCAAACAGAAAAAAACAATTGAAGTAGATTGTCCCTATATTATTAGAGAATATAATAAACATATGGGTGGGGTAGACCTTATGGATAGCTGCATGGGACGTTACAAAATTAGCCAAAAAAGCAGAAAATGGTATCTTAGGATATTCTACCATCTAATCGATTTGACTATTGTAAATGCTTGGCTTCTTTATAGACGAGTAATGCAAGAAAGAGGGTTAAGTTCACAAACTCTAAACCAGTCAGATTTTAGAACCGAAATTGCGGAATGTTTATGCAACTTAGGAGCGGCCTCTCGCAAACGTGGCAGACCAAGTTCTCTGGAGAATGAAATTGAAGAAAAAAGAAAAAGGGGTCCAATGCAGCACCTACCACCAAAAGATGTTCGTCAGGACCAAATTGGGCACTGGCCTCGTATCGAGGACACGAAAATGCGATGCAAATATCCTAAATGCAAAGGGTTTACCCATACAAAATGTTCAAAATGTGGGGTGGGATTCTGCCTGAATAAAAATAAAAATTGTTTTATAAAATTTCATAATGACTAAATTTATATGTTTATATACATGATGTAGCCATTTGGCAACAAAAAGTTTTTTTTAAATAAAAATTGGAAAAAAACACTTAAAATTTTTTTAGCTATTTTTCACGTATTTCTGGCGTATATTTATACCCTTATTTAATTAAAAAAAAAAAAAAAATTCATGCATTTAAGGGTTAAGATAAAAAGTTCATAGGTCCGTTCTCGCTTTCTATTCATCATATATGGTGATAAAGGTTTTTTTTTCGAAAAATTTTGTTTATTAACTCCTAAACTATATTAGATATTTTTATAAAACTTGGTGGGTGTAAACTACGTATAGAGATAAATCTTTTGTATTCAATTTTTCTGTTTTAACTAGTAGCGTTTCAATTAATTTTGAATTTAAACAATTTAATTAAATAATTTATTCCCAACTAACTATTATAGTTCATTACAGAGAGCATAATGCAAACCTACAATACTTTTAACTGAAACAATTGATTAAATAATATTCAAATATTAATTTCACAATAAAGTATTTATTTCACGAACTTTAAACAAAATCCTTCTTCCAGAATTGGTTTTGTTAGTTTATTTTAAAATTTTTTTTATTTGTCAGATAATTAAGAAACGTTGGTAATTGATTATAAATATTGATTAATAATACATTGTAAGATGATTACCTGGTTCGAAATTAGCACACAGGTTTTGGATAACGAAAATGACGTATATTCATTACGGTATTAGTACAATAGTAGCAAAAATGTTAAACTTATCAAATCATCATCTCTTAACTTATATTCTTTTAAATCTAGTTCATCAAAATATATATATGTTTGGGTAACCTTAAACTATGGTACGGTTTGTTATATGTTATATGTTTATGTTTATCAATTACAAGCAAAGCTGGCACCTTACGTTCATGGTTGTAACCTTGTCAATCTAAACCAATGTTTAATAATATAAACTAATTTAATAAAATAGGTAAAATACTGTAAAATACTAACTGTCTTAATTTTACCTTATACTATACCTTACTTACACTACACCTTATACTACACCTTATACTACACCTCCGGCCGGCAGAAAAAAAAAAATCGAATGCTAATGCTGAATTTTTTTTTTGAAATAATCAACCAATCTATATCAATCAAAATATTTCTTAACTCTATTCTTATGAACTAAAACTTGCTTATTCTCTATATCTAACAAAATATTTGGAGACTGTTCACTTATCACTGTAAAGGGTCCATTGTATAAAGCGTCCATTTTTGTTCCCGAATTATTTTTCAAACGCACTTTATCACCACTCTTATAATTAACTATGCTACTTTTCCTATCATATACAGTCTTTCTTTTACCTTTTGACGTCATTAAGTTACTTTTTGCATCAGCACATGCTTGCTGGAGCCTATACTTTAACTCTAAAGGATAACTATCAAAATTGTACAGAGGGTCAACTTCTCGTAACAAATTCGAAGGTAAATTAGCCGTTTTGCCAAATACTAACTCATACGGGGTATACCGAGTTTCAGTATGAACACTAGTGTTATAGGAAAAACACCAAAAAGGTATCCAACTACTCCAATTAGTTGGGTTTTTCGCTATTTGCATTCGTAAGTATGCTCCTAATGTTTTATGAGAGTTTTCTAATGCGCCTATGGTCTGATGATGGTAGGCCGTTGAATTAAGTTTTTTAATTTGAAGCAATTTACACGTTTGCGTAAGGGTTGCAGCTAAGAATTCAGTACCTTGGTCTGACACTATCTCATCTGGGATTCCAAACCTCAAAATAAAATTTTCAACGAACGCTTGGGCTACTGTTACAGCTTCCTTATTCTTAATCGGAAGCAGCTTATTGACAATGTTGTTATAAAGATATATGTGGTGCTTGGTAACTATAGCTTCGCTTCTCCTTACGAAATAGACCTCTGGACACTATTTTGTGTACTGCAAAATGCAATTCTCGTCAGTTGAGTGCGCGGATGAAACGTGATCACAAGAAATAAAATATCAAACAAAGTGCGTTAACCTAACCTATATTTAGCTGACTATTAGATTTCATATAAATCTAGAGACTCTCTCCATTAGGATTGGTAGGTCTCCACTAATTTGTAGCTCGATTAGACTATCGAACTTTCAAATGTTGTGTTTAACAAAATGATGAACCACTACAGATTTATCTAGATTTAACACTAAATAATTATGGGCTTAGCAATATTACATATTTTACTGTATTCATTATAAATCACAAATTGATAGATGCGATACTGGTTTGGCAATAAACTACAGTTAATCTCGATATCGTCAAAAGTATCAGTGCAATTTTAAATTCTTTCCAAAATACCGAAAAGTAAAAATAATAAAAAGGAGAGATCACAATTTTTGAGCCTAGCGGGACATCATACGTAACCAGCGTTAAATACGCTCTTTCCACCAGTACAACCCTGTGGAATCGATCCCTGAGGTACGAAGATATAAATCCCACCACAGGCGGTTGGAAGCCCTAATTTGACAACTTCACACACCTTAGATCGTGATTTATTGTGTCAAATGCTTCGAAAAATCTAGCGGCACCAAGGATGATATTTTTTCTTTATCAAGATCTTTCCCAATCGTGTTCAAAACATTTGTTGCATGTCCTCGCATGAGTCAGGGATAAGGAGTCTTTGGGATAGAGTGTATATTTGACGTTTTCCAGGAACGGAGAAAATAATTATGCTCGAAGCAAAAGTTGACGATGTGGGTAACGTATAAATGGTGAGTAGTATTGCAACATTTTAAGGTAACATATTACTGGAAAAAATATGATCTTTACAGTATCTGGTGTATAATTATAATGTTAAAAAATCCTGTAAATTAACGATAAAAAAACTATAATGTTCCACGAGAAACCTACACCTAACAAATTTACAACTAGCGGTTATGGGTTTCCTACGCGTTGTTCAGCGGAAGTGGCACAAAATTTTAATTAATTTTGTACTTAAATAATGCAGTTTTTAGCGCGCGCTAATAATTTCTTGTGTTAATTTATTTATGTAAACAGTAAACATACGAATACATGTTCATGCTCTGTATGAATATGCATATTATGTGGTTTTTATTGGCAGTTTCAATACATGTAGTATGCGTGTATTTGCATATTTTTGTATTATGTTCACAACTTTACAATATCTTTAAAGGAATAATAAATACTTATGTAATTAAAGGCAACCAAAAATTCAAGATCAAACACAAGACAGTATTTTTATTGTGTTTAATTACTAACCTTTGATTACTTCAGTTACTCTTTGCTTCGTGTCAGTTACGGAACACTCCATATTTTCGTTATGAAGAAAATACACTTTTCTAATTCCTTTGCCACTTTCTCACATTATTTTCCAACGAGCTGGTGTCTAGAAACTCTTAAAAAACAAATCCTTTTTAATGTACTTTTTTACTTTTACTTTAAGCCCAAAAGGAATGAGAATCATTAACTTTTTTTACTGTAATTATTGAGCGATGAAAACATCGCATTCCCAGACATATATTGATGTTTAGTTATGGCGTTTTTAATTATTGAACGTCTGTCATATTTCCCACGGTTTTTGACAACAGTTTCCATATAAAGGAGTGCATGAACAATAAAAGGGAAATATTTTTTGATGTTGATGCATCCAGTTTTTAAGGAAGCATACCTAATAACTTGTAGAAATTTGAATCCAAATTTGGAGAAGCGACAATCTTATTAATCCATTGTAAGACCTACCTGCATATAGGCGTCCTGGTCTACTGTCGCTATATACAGGATGTTTCATAATATAATTAAATGTCAATATTAAAGATTGTGAATGTGAGCATGATTTTAACCCTTAAATGCATCCTGTTGCCGTTTGGCAACATAATAATAGTAAAATATCTAATGCGCCTAAGAAACTAAAATTTTGTTTACTGCATGGTGTAGCCTGTAAGCTACATACTACATTAACCAATGATTTTTCAACAGCGGCGCCAGATAGGCGTCGTGTCGCTAACCGGGTGTTTGTTTAGAGTTATTCTGTAGGTATTCCGTGACCTTCATTACTACTGAATTCACGCATAATTTAGTTATAAATAATATTATTCTAACTACATTTTCTTACATCAAAAATTGTGTTTTGTCATCAGTAAGGTATGTACTATACACTGCGTCCATAAAGTCTTGCACAAATTCATTTAAAATTCAGGGGCTTACTTTTTTTAAAAACGCTCGGACACGTCAATTTGTACTTTTGTTTGCGCATTTTTTAACGTAAAATGTTTTTATACAGGGTGTCGCACGTATGAGGTATGAGGTCATCAAGGATTTTTTTAATGGAACACCCTGTATATTATATCAATTTTGAATTCTATGATGAACACTTAACACCTCTGGAAATCACGGTTTCCGAAATATTGACGTTTGAAAATTTATTTTAAACACATTTATTGATGACCTCATACCTCATACGTGCGACACCCTGTATAAAAACATTTTACGTTAAAAAATGCGCAAACAAAAGTACTAATTGACGTGTCCGAGCGTTTTTAAAAAGTAAATACCTGAATTTTAAATGAATTTGTGCAAGACTTTATGGACGCACTGTATATAGTTATGCATATAATTATGATTGAATTGTATTTTTTGTTGTAAATCGATATATTTGTTTTGTTGCCAATTAGCTACATTATGCGCTCGGTGTCATTTTTGATTATATTATTTTTTATAGGATGAACAATCGCCAGGCCTTGTCAGATAATGATTTATCGATTTACTGGGAAAATTTTACTGGTTTAGACAGTGAGGATGATGCGGATGGCAGTGAGGAAGATAGTGATGATCTTCCTTTTGTACCACCAGAAGACCTATGCAGTTCTAGCGATGGTGAAACCAGTGAAAGCGAAGAAGTCCTTATCCAGGAAAAAAAAAAGTGTCGCCAAGAGCACTAAAGCTTTCAAGAACAATATAGTTTGGAGAAAGAAAAATTTACAACTAAATGAAGATCAGGTAAAATTTCATGGAAATGTAGAACTAAGTGAAAATATCTCGAAGTTGGACACGCCTTATCAATTTTTTACTTATTTTTTTTACCACGGAACTGATGGAGAATATTGTACAAGAGACAAATCTTTATGCTGTACAGTGTAAACCAGAAAGGCCGCCTACCTTCTTGCCAGAAGATGTAAGACAGTATATCGGAATCCTTATATATATATGTCTTTGGTAAAAATGCCAAACGTAAGGTCTTACTGGAGTGACAAACTGGAATTTATGCCCATAAAGGGTACTATGCCAGTAAATAAATTTGAAAAAATTCGGCAATATTTACATTTCAACGACAATCATGCCTTTGTACCTAGAGATCAACCTGGACATGATAGGCTGTATAAAATTAGACCGCTCATTGATCATCTCAACGAAAAGTTCTGTACGGTTTCATTGGAACAGCACCTGAGTATTGATGAACAGATGTGCTCAACAAAAGTTCGACACTATATGAAACAGTATATGCCGATGAAACCCCACAAACGGGGTTTTAAGTTCTTCGTATTGGCAGGAGTTTCTGGTTATGCATATAGATTTGAAATTTACACCGGACAAGGAACTTCGGAGAATCCTAATAATGAAACAAATCTAGGAGCCACATCAAATATCGTTTTGCGTCTTGGTAGAATTATACCAGGCCATCAAAATTATCGCCTATATCACGATAATTACTACACAGCTGTACCCCTAATGGTTCATCTTGCCAAGGAAGGAATTTATTCATTGGGAACCGTAAGGAGAAATAGGTTACCCAATTGCAAACTACCAACAGAGGCAGCTCTAAAAAAAGATAATCGCGGTATTAGTCATGAATACGTGACTACTATCGATGGAGTAGACATATCGTCAATAATTTGGAAGGATAACAAATATGTAACCCTTATATCATCTTTCGCTGGGACATATCCTGTAACAAAAGTAAATAGATATGACCGCAAACAGAAAAAAACAATTGAAGTAGATTGTCCCTATATTATTAGAGAATATAATAAACATATGGGTGGGGTAGACCTTATGGATAGCTGCATGGGACGTTACAAAATTAGCCAAAAAAGCAGAAAATGGTATCTTAGGATATTCTACCATCTAATCGATTTGACTATTGTAAATGCTTGGCTTCTTTATAGACGAGTAATGCAAGAAAGAGGGTTAAGTTCACAAACTCTAAACCAGTCAGATTTTAGAACCGAAATTGCGGAATGTTTATGCAACTTAGGAGCGGCCTCTCGCAAACGTGGCAGACCAAGTTCTCTGGAGAATGAAATTGAAGAAAAAAGAAAAAGGGGTCCAATGCAGCACCTACCACCAAAAGATGTTCGTCAGGACCAAATTGGGCACTGGCCTCGTATCGAGGACACGAAAATGCGATGCAAATATCCTAAATGCAAAGGGTTTACCCATACAAAATGTTCAAAATGTGGGGTGGGATTCTGCCTGAATAAAAATAAAAATTGTTTTATAAAATTTCATAATGACTAAATTTATATGTTTATATACATGATGTAGCCATTTGGCAACAAAAAGTTTTTTTTAAATAAAAATTGGAAAAAAACACTTAAAATTTTTTTAGCTATTTTTCACGTATTTCTGGCGTATATTTATACCCTTATTTAATTAAAAAAAAAAAAAAAATTCATGCATTTAAGGGTTAAGATAAAAAGTTCATAGGTCCGTTCTCGCTTTCTATTCATCATATATGGTGATAAAGGTTTTTTTTTCGAAAAATTTTGTTTATTAACTCCTAAACTATATTAGATATTTTTATAAAACTTGGTGGGTGTAAACTACGTATAGAGATAAATCTTTTGTATTCAATTTTTCTGTTTTAACTAGTAGCGTTTCAATTAATTTTGAATTTAAACAATTTAATTAAATAATTTATTCCCAACTAACTATTATAGTTCATTACAGAGAGCATAATGCAAACCTACAATACTTTTAACTGAAACAATTGATTAAATAATATTCAAATATTAATTTCACAATAAAGTATTTATTTCACGAACTTTAAACAAAATCCTTCTTCCAGAATTGGTTTTGTTAGTTTATTTTAAAATTTTTTTTATTTGTCAGATAATTAAGAAACGTTGGTAATTGATTATAAATATTGATTAATAATACATTGTAAGATGATTACCTGGTTCGAAATTAGCACACAGGTTTTGGATAACGAAAATGACGTATATTCATTACGGTATTAGTACAATAGTAGCAAAAATGTTAAACTTATCAAATCATCATCTCTTAACTTATATTCTTTTAAATCTAGTTCATCAAAATATATATATGTTTGGGTAACCTTAAACTATGGTACGGTTTGTTATATGTTATATGTTTATGTTTATCAATTACAAGCAAAGCTGGCACCTTACGTTCATGGTTGTAACCTTGTCAATCTAAACCAATGTTTAATAATATAAACTAATTTAATAAAATAGGTAAAATACTGTAAAATACTAACTGTCTTAATTTTACCTTATACTATACCTTACTTACACTACACCTTATACTACACCTTATACTACACCTCCGGCCGGCAGAAAAAAAAAAATCGAATGCTAATGCTGAATTTTTTTTTTGAAATAATCAACCAATCTATATCAATCAAAATATTTCTTAACTCTATTCTTATGAACTAAAACTTGCTTATTCTCTATATCTAACAAAATATTTGGAGACTGTTCACTTATCACTGTAAAGGGTCCATTGTATAAAGCGTCCATTTTTGTTCCCGAATTATTTTTCAAACGCACTTTATCACCACTCTTATAATTAACTATGCTACTTTTCCTATCATATACAGTCTTTCTTTTACCTTTTGACGTCATTAAGTTACTTTTTGCATCAGCACATGCTTGCTGGAGCCTATACTTTAACTCTAAAGGATAACTATCAAAATTGTACAGAGGGTCAACTTCTCGTAACAAATTCGAAGGTAAATTAGCCGTTTTGCCAAATACTAACTCATACGGGGTATACCGAGTTTCAGTATGAACACTAGTGTTATAGGAAAAACACCAAAAAGGTATCCAACTACTCCAATTAGTTGGGTTTTTCGCTATTTGCATTCGTAAGTATGCTCCTAATGTTTTATGAGAGTTTTCTAATGCGCCTATGGTCTGATGATGGTAGGCCGTTGAATTAAGTTTTTTAATTTGAAGCAATTTACACGTTTGCGTAAGGGTTGCAGCTAAGAATTCAGTACCTTGGTCTGACACTATCTCATCTGGGATTCCAAACCTCAAAATAAAATTTTCAACGAACGCTTGGGCTACTGTTACAGCTTCCTTATTTTTTAAAGGATAACATTCCACGAATTTACTGAGATCACACTGTAACGTTAAAACATATTTATTGTTATCAACATCTGATTCTAAAGGACCAACTAAATCTAAAGAAATTCTCTGGAATGCTGAATCAGCTGTAGGCGTAATAGTCATTGGCTCTATACTTAGTTTTGAATGTTTATACCTCTGACAATCATCGCATTTTTTAACAAAGTCCTCAACGTCTTGTCTTAAACCTATCCATGAATAATATTTTTTAACATTATTATACATCCTATTTATTCCTGCATGACCTCCTGTCGGCAGTAAATGAAAATCATTAAGCACTATTTGCTTTGTCTCACGATCGTATACTTTTTGCACGTCTTTAATAACACATATTTTTATACCGGTTTCATTTATCAACTTTTTATATTTTAATAATTCTCTTAAGAATTGAGCGCTCTTTCCGTCTTTAATTACTATTAATTCGCGGATATTATATTTATCACATACAGCTTTCAGTGCACCGTATGCAACTGTACAATGGGGACCTAAGC
The DNA here is from genome assembly GCA_963920685.1 of Polydrusus tereticollis. Lineage (NCBI taxonomy): Eukaryota > Metazoa > Arthropoda > Insecta > Coleoptera > Curculionidae > Polydrusus > Polydrusus tereticollis. The sequence goes on along the minus strand of OY987329.1, from coordinate 91,880,381 downwards.
TGCAGGTTATGGCGGCGAGAAAGTAAAACGGTACAGCTTATTATCTGCCACTGCGAGTCGTTGGATCGGAAAAGGCAACAAGTACACGGGCAACCAAGACTAGAACCAGAGAATATTCCGATTCTCTCCCCGGTTGACCTACACAAGCTAGTGCAAGAAACTGGAATAAATCAGTAGGTATAAGACCAAACTATGGTATATAATGAGCCAAACCTGGCGGACGTGCATCCGGCACTTAAACGGATCCTCGGAAAAAAGAAAAACCACAATGGTGCGTTATTATTCTGTACGACTCTTGCGAATAATTAAAGTAGTTATTTTCCATCAGTGTGCGACATTCATTTAAGTATTGTAACACAAATCTTGTGGTCATCCATTTTTCGTAGTAAAATATAAATAAATCCCCCAGATACATACAATGAAGTGTGTCTAACGTAAAAAGATTCGTATTCATTAAGTGTAATACAGTCGACCTTGGTGGTGGGACAGGAGCGATTTCGCCCGGCAATCGAGTGGTCCTGGGTTCGAATCCCGGCTTGGACAATTGGACATGGTCGCCTTTAAATGTTTGTTAATGTGATATTATGTTATATTATTAATTGCATAAAGCGACTGGCTAAAAGGATGATCAGCCAAAGCCGGCTTTAAAACAACATTTACATTTGCACTTTAAGGAGTTAGACGTGTTGTAAAATTCTGTTTATAAGTGACATGTAAATGTGGAAAGTATACATGCAATTTTTTAGTAAGAAAGTGTTTAATTGAATCTGGCTAATATAGACGAGCCAGCCCTATACTGTGGTTATTACAGTAATAATGTGACGGGAAGACACAAAACATTGTACGTTCAATAAAAAAAAACTTAACAAATAAGTATATTCATAAAATAATAACAATTATAAAAAAGAAACGAGATGAGCAATAACCAGGATTTTAACAAAAATTATTGTTTAACAAGCTCTCATATTTTTATACTTCCGTTTAGAATTTGATACAATCGGAAGCAGCTTATTGACAATGTTGTTATAAAGATATATGTGGTGCTTGGTAACTATAGCTTCGCTTCTCCTTACGAAATAGACCTCTGGACACTATTTTGTGTACTGCAAAATGCAATTCTCGTCAGTTGAGTGCGCGGATGAAACGTGATCACAAGAAATAAAATATCAAACAAAGTGCGTTAACCTAACCTATATTTAGCTGACTATTAGATTTCATATAAATCTAGAGACTCTCTCCATTAGGATTGGTAGGTCTCCACTAATTTGTAGCTCTATTAGACTATCGAACTTTCAAATGTTGTGTTTAACAAAATGATGAACCACTACAGATTTATCTAGATTTAACACTAAATAATTATGGGCTTAGCAATATTACATATTTTACTGTATTCATTATAAATCACAAATTGATAGATGCGATACTGGTTTGGCAATAAACTACAGTTAATCTCGATATCGTCAAAAGTATCAGTGCAATTTTAAATTCTTTCCAAAATACCGAAAAGTAAAAATAATAAAAAGGAGAGATCACAATTTTTGAGCCTAGCGGGACATCATACGTAACCAGCGTTAAATACGCTCTTTCCACCAGTACAACCCTGTGGAATCGATCCCTGAGGTACGAAGATATAAATCCCACCACAGGCGGTTGGAAGCCCTAATTTGACAACTTCACACACCTTAGATCGTGATTTATTGTGTCAAATGCTTCGAAAAATCTAGCGGCACCAAGGATGATATTTTTTCTTTATCAAGATCTTTCCCAATCGTGTTCAAAACATTTGTTGCATGTCCTCGCATGAGTCAGGGATAAGGAGTCTTTGGGATAGAGTGTATATTTGACGTTTTCCAGGAACGGAGAAAATAATTATGCTCGAAGCAAAAGTTGACGATGTGGGTAACGTATAAATGGTGAGTAGTATTGCAACATTTTAAGGTAACATATTACTGGAAAAAATATGATCTTTACAGTATCTGGTGTATAATTATAATGTTAAAAAATCCTGTAAATTAACGATAAAAAAACTATAATGTTCCACGAGAAACCTACACCTAACAAATTTACAACTAGCGGTTATGGGTTTCCTACGCGTTGTTCAGCGGAAGTGGCACAAAATTTTAATTAATTTTGTACTTAAATAATGCAGTTTTTAGCGCGCGCTAATAATTTCTTGTGTTAATTTATTTATGTAAACAGTAAACATACGAATACATGTTCATGCTCTGTATGAATATGCATATTATGTGGTTTTTATTGGCAGTTTCAATACATGTAGTATGCGTGTATTTGCATATTTTTGTATTATGTTCACAACTTTACAATATCTTTAAAGGAATAATAAATACTTATGTAATTAAAGGCAACCAAAAATTCAAGATCAAACACAAGACAGTATTTTTATTGTGTTTAATTACTAACCTTTGATTACTTCAGTTACTCTTTGCTTCGTGTCAGTTACGGAACACTCCATATTTTCGTTATGAAGAAAATACACTTTTCTAATTCCTTTGCCACTTTCTCACATTATTTTCCAACGAGCTGGTGTCTAGAAACTCTTAAAAAACAAATCCTTTTTAATGTACTTTTTTACTTTTACTTTAAGCCCAAAAGGAATGAGAATCATTAACTTTTTTTACTGTAATTATTGAGCGATGAAAACATCGCATTCCCAGACATATATTGATGTTTAGTTATGGCGTTTTTAATTATTGAACGTCTGTCATATTTCCCACGGTTTTTGACAACAGTTTCCATATAAAGGAGTGCATGAACAATAAAAGGGAAATATTTTTTGATGTTGATGCATCCAGTTTTTAAGGAAGCATACCTAATAACTTGTAGAAATTTGAATCCAAATTTGGAGAAGCGACAATCTTATTAATCCATTGTAAGACCTACCTGCATATAGGCGTCCTGGTCTACTGTCGCTATATACAGGATGTTTCATAATATAATTAAATGTCAATATTAAAGATTGTGAATGTGAGCATGATTTTAACCCTTAAATGCATCCTGTTGCCGTTTGGCAACATAATAATAGTAAAATATCTAATGCGCCTAAGAAACTAAAATTTTGTTTACTGCATGGTGTAGCCTGTAAGCTACATACTACATTAACCAATGATTTTTCAACAGCGGCGCCAGATAGGCGTCGTGTCGCTAACCGGGTGTTTGTTTAGAGTTATTCTGTAGGTATTCCGTGACCTTCATTACTACTGAATTCACGCATAATTTAGTTATAAATAATATTATTCTAACTACATTTTCTTACATCAAAAATTGTGTTTTGTCATCAGTAAGGTATGTACTATACACTGCGTCCATAAAGTCTTGCACAAATTCATTTAAAATTCAGGGGCTTACTTTTTTTAAAAACGCTCGGACACGTCAATTTGTACTTTTGTTTGCGCATTTTTTAACGTAAAATGTTTTTATACAGGGTGTCGCACGTATGAGGTATGAGGTCATCAAGGATTTTTTTAATGGAACACCCTGTATATTATATCAATTTTGAATTCTATGATGAACACTTAACACCTCTGGAAATCACGGTTTCCGAAATATTGACGTTTGAAAATTTATTTTAAACACATTTATTGATGACCTCATACCTCATACGTGCGACACCCTGTATAAAAACATTTTACGTTAAAAAATGCGCAAACAAAAGTACTAATTGACGTGTCCGAGCGTTTTTAAAAAGTAAATACCTGAATTTTAAATGAATTTGTGCAAGACTTTATGGACGCACTGTATATAGTTATGCATATAATTATGATTGAATTGTATTTTTTGTTGTAAATCGATATATTTGTTTTGTTGCCAATTAGCTACATTATGCGCTCGGTGTCATTTTTGATTATATTATTTTTTATAGGATGAACAATCGCCAGGCCTTGTCAGATAATGATTTATCGATTTACTGGGAAAATTTTACTGGTTTAGACAGTGAGGATGATGCGGATGGCAGTGAGGAAGATAGTGATGATCTTCCTTTTGTACCACCAGAAGACCTATGCAGTTCTAGCGATGGTGAAACCAGTGAAAGCGAAGAAGTCCTTATCCAGGAAAAAAAAAAAAGTGTCGCCAAGAGCACTAAAGCTTTCAAGAACAATATAGTTTGGAGAAAGAAAAATTTACAACTAAATGAAGATCAGGTAAAATTTCATGGAAATGTAGAACTAAGTGAAAATATCTCGAAGTTGGACACGCCTTATCAATTTTTTACTTATTTTTTTTACCACGGAACTGATGGAGAATATTGTACAAGAGACAAATCTTTATGCTGTACAGTGTAAACCAGAAAGGCCGCCTACCTTCTTGCCAGAAGATGTAAGACAGTATATCGGAATCCTTATATATATATGTCTTTGGTAAAAATGCCAAACGTAAGGTCTTACTGGAGTGACAAACTGGAATTTATGCCCATAAAGGGTACTATGCCAGTAAATAAATTTGAAAAAATTCGGCAATATTTACATTTCAACGACAATCATGCCTTTGTACCTAGAGATCAACCTGGACATGATAGGCTGTATAAAATTAGACCGCTCATTGATCATCTCAACGAAAAGTTCTGTACGGTTTCATTGGAACAGCACCTGAGTATTGATGAACAGATGTGCTCAACAAAAGTTCGACACTATATGAAACAGTATATGCCGATGAAACCCCACAAACGGGGTTTTAAGTTCTTCGTATTGGCAGGAGTTTCTGGTTATGCATATAGATTTGAAATTTACACCGGACAAGGAACTTCGGAGAATCCTAATAATGAAACAAATCTAGGAGCCACATCAAATATCGTTTTGCGTCTTGGTATAATTATACCACGCCATCAAAATTATCGCCTATATCACGATAATTACTACACAGCTGTACCCCTAATGGTTCATCTTGCCAAGGAAGGAATTTATTCATTGGGCACCGTAAGGAGAAATAGGTTACCCAATTGCAAACTACCAACAGAGGCAGCTCTAAAAAAAGATAATCGCGGTATTAGTCATGAATACGTGACTACTATCGATGGAGTAGACATATCGTCAATAATTTGGAAGGATAACAAATATGTAACCCTTATATCATCTTTCGCTGGGACATATCCTGTAACAAAAGTAAATAGATATGACCGCAAACAGAAAAAAACAATTGAAGTAGATTGTCCCTATATTATTAGAGAATATAATAAACATATGGGTGGGGTAGACCTTATGGATAGCTGCATGGGACGTTACAAAATTAGCCAAAAAAGCAGAAAATGGTATCTTAGGATATTCTACCATCTAATCGATTTGACTATTGTAAATGCTTGGCTTCTTTATAGACGAGTAATGCAAGAAAGAGGGTTAAGTTCACAAACTCTAAACCAGTCAGATTTTAGAACCGAAATTGCGAAATGTTTATGCAACTTAGGAGCGGCCTCTCGCAAACGTGGCAGACCAAGTTCTCTGGAGAATGAAATTGAAGAAAAAAGGAAAAGGGGTCCAATGCAGCACCTACCACCAAAAGATGTTCGTCAGGACCAAATTGGGCACTGGCCTCGTATCGAGGACACGAAAATGCGATGCAAATATCCTAAATGCAAAGGGTTTACCCATACAAAATGTTCAAAATGTGGGGTGGGATTCTGCCTGAATAAAAATAAAAATTGTTTTATAAAATTTCATAATGACTAAATTTATATGTTTATATACATGATGTAGCCATTTGGCAACAAAAAGTTTTTTTTAAATAAAAATTGGAAAAAAACACTTAAAATTTTTTTAGCTATTTTTCACGTATTTCTGGCGTATATTTATACCCTTATTTAATTAAAAAAAAAAAAAAAAATCATGCATTTAAGGGTTAAGATAAAAAGTTCATAGGTCCGTTCTCGCTTTCTATTCATCATATATGGTGATAAAGGTTTTTTTTTCGAAAAATTTTGTTTATTAACTCCTAAACTATATTAGATATTTTTATAAAACTTGGTGGGTGTAAACTACGTATAGAGATAAATCTTTTGTATTCAATTTTTCTGTTTTAACTAGTAGCGTTTCAATTAATTTTGAATTTAAACAATTTAATTAAATAATTTATTCCCAACTAACTATTATAGTTCATTACAGAGAGCATAATGCAAACCTACAATACTTTTAACTGAAACAATTGATTAAATAATATTCAAATATTAATTTCACAATAAAGTATTTATTTCACGAACTTTAAACAAAATCCTTCTTCCAGAATTGGTTTTGTTAGTTTATTTTAAAATTTTTTTTATTTGTCAGATAATTAAGAAACGTTGGTAATTGATTATAAATATTGATTAATAATACATTGTAAGATGATTACCTGGTTCGAAATTAGCACACAGGTTTTGGATAACGAAAATGACGTATATTCATTACGGTATTAGTACAATAGTAGCAAAAATGTTAAACTTATCAAATCATCATCTCTTAACTTATATTCTTTTAAATCTAGTTCATCAAAATATATATATGTTTGGGTAACCTTAAACTATGGTACGGTTTGTTATATGTTATATGTTTATGTTTATCAATTACAAGCAAAGCTGGCACCTTACGTTCATGGTTGTAACCTTGTCAATCTAAACCAATGTTTAATAATATAAACTAATTTAATAAAATAGGTAAAATACTGTAAAATACTAACTGTCTTAATTTTACCTTATACTATACCTTACTTACACTACACCTTATACTACACCTTATACTACACCTCCGGCCGGCAGAAAAAAAAAATCGAATGCTAATGCTGAATTTTTTTTTTGAAATAATCAACCAATCTATATCAATCAAAATATTTCTTAACTCTATTCTTATGAACTAAAACTTGCTTATTCTCTATATCTAACAAAATATTTGGAGACTGTTCACTTATCACTGTAAAGGGTCCATTGTATAAAGCGTCCATTTTTGTTCCCGAATTATTTTTCAAACGCACTTTATCACCACTCTTATAATTAACTATGCTACTTTTCCTATCATATACAGTCTTTCTTTTACCTTTTGACGTCATTAAGTTACTTTTTGCATCAGCACATGCTTGCTGGAGCCTATACTTTAACTCTAAAGGATAACTATCAAAATTGTACAGAGGGTCAACTTCTCGTAACAAATTCGAAGGTAAATTAGCCGTTTTGCCAAATACTAACTCATACGGGGTATACCGAGTTTCAGTATGAACACTAGTGTTATAGGAAAAACACCAAAAAGGTATCCAACTACTCCAATTAGTTGGGTTTTTCGCTATTTGCATTCGTAAGTATGCTCCTAATGTTTTATGAGAGTTTTCTAATGCGCCTATGGTCTGATGATGGTAGGCCGTTGAATTAAGTTTTTTAATTTGAAGCAATTTACACGTTTGCGTAAGGGTTGCAGCTAAGAATTCAGTGCCTTGGTCTGACACTATCTCATCTGGGATTCCAAACCTCAAAATAAAATTTTCAACGAACGCTTGGGCTACTGTTACAGCTTCCTTATTTTTTAAAGGATAACATTCCACGAATTTACTGAGATCACACTGTAACGTTAAAACATATTTATTGTTATCAACATCTGATTCTAAAGGACCAACTAAATCTAAACAAATTCTCTGGAATGCTGAATCAGCTGTAGGCGTAATAGTCATTGGCTCTATACTTAGTTTTGAATGTTTATACCTCTGACAATCATCGCATTTTTTAACAAAGTCCTCAACGTCTTGTCTTAAACCTATCCATGAATAATATTTTTTAACATTATTATACATCCTATTTATTCCTGCATGACCTCCTGTCGGCAGTAAATGAAAATCATTAAGCACTATTTGCTTTGTCTCACGATCGTATACTTTTTGCACGTCTTTAATAACACATATTTTTATACCGGTTTCATTTATCAACTTTTTATATTTTAATAATTCTCTTAAGAATTGAGCGCTCTTTCCGTCTTTAATTACTATTAATTCGCGGATATTATATTTATCACATATAGCTTTCAGTATCCTCAACGATCCACTTAAGGGTAACGCCGATCGGATGTTCTGAAATTTAAATTCCGCTTCGTCGGAACTCAGGTTTCTCAACGATGCCTTCCTGGTCAACGTCGATTGAAAATCCTGGCCCATATAAATGACGTTTTTATTTTTGAAATAGACGAAATTTTCTATATTACAATCGTAATTTTCATTTTTACATAATTCAATAAACTTCGCGTTTGACACTGGACAGAGTTCACACGATTCTTTAGGCCGTTTCAGTACTTCTGTTACTCCCGGGTGATCAATCCGTTCGTAAGTACCCGAACTACAACCTACGTCATCTGTTTTGTCTGTCTGTCGCTTCGCGGCTGCTCTAGTCGTAGCAAATAAAGATTCATTATTATTTTTATTACTTAAGCTTTTAAGCTCCTCATTATTTATTTCTATTCTCGAAAGCGCGTCCGCTATGACGTTTTCTTTCCCTTTAACATGTTTAATATCAAAATCGTATTCTTCCAAAACTAATCGAAATTTAGTGAGTCTACTAGAAGGGTTAGTCATACCAAAAAGTGAAATAAGAGGTTTACAGTCGGTTTCAAGTGAAAATTTTCGTCCATACAAATAAGGTCTGAAATGCTTAACTGCCCATACTACTGCTAAAAGTTCCTTTTCTACTGTACAATAATTACGTTCTGCTTTATTTAAAGACCTACTGGTATAAGCAACTGGCTTATCGTCCATATTTGACAAAACTGCTCCGATTGCACCCCCTGATGCATCGGTTTTTAAAATGAAAATATTATCTTTATCAAAATTAGGATATTGTAAGATTGGAGGGCTTATAAGTGCGGTTTTTAATTTTTCGAAAGATTTTTGACACTCATTTGTCCAACAAAATTTTACTTTTTGCCTGGTTAAATTATTTAATGGAATTGAAATTTTTGCAAAATTTGGAATAAATCTTCTATAATAGTTTGCAAATGCAACAAATCGTTTAGTCTCATTTGCATCCTTGGGTACGGGATAACTCTGAAGGACCTTTATTTTCTCCCTATCAGGAAAAACACCTTTCTCCGAAATCACATGCCCAAGATACAAAATTTCTTTTTTCAAAAATTCACACTTGTTTGGATTTAATTTCAAATTTACGTCTCTAAGCCTCTGAAAAATTTTCACTAGATTTTGGTTATGATTCCTCAAACTGTTTCCAAAAACAATTAAATCATCAAGATAAACGAAACAACTGTCATAATTTAACCCTGTCATTGCAATAGTCATTATTCTAGAAAAAGCACTTGGACTAATTTTTAAACCCATCGGAAGTCGTGTCATTTGGTACTGTCCTCTTTCGGTCGTAAATGCTGTATACGGTCGACTAGACTCTTCCAAAGGCACTTGGTAGTATCCTTGGGTCAGGTCTAAATGCGAGAAATACATAGCTCCAGATAATGAATCTAAAATTTCAGTAATAGATGGCAATGGAAACTTTTCGTCGTCTCGTAACTTTTTATTGAGCAAACGAAAATCAATTACAACTCTAAAGCGTTTAATGCCTGTTTGGTCGGCTTTTTTAGGTACAACTAACAATGGTGCGGACCATTCACTTTTAGCCTTTTCAATGATTCCTTGTTTTTCCATCATTTCGATTTGCTTATGTATTTCTGCCTTTTGTGCGTGAGGAAGTCTGTATGGTTTTACGTATGACGGTGACGCGTCAGGTTTAAGTCGTAATGTCTGTTTGTAGATGTTAGTCGTAGTAAGAGGATCGTTATCTAAATGAAAAATATCCGAATACTTAGCGCAAATTTTTTGTATTGAAAAGTTTTCTTCCTTATTTAAATGCTTAGTATTAATTAATTTCAACAATTTGTCAACTCGTCCTACTGAATTATTCTCCGTTTCTAAAAAACAACATGTTTCGTAATCGCTAAAATTTACAAGCTTTGGATAAAAATTTGTCAATGAAATTTCCATGTCACGGGTATTTAAAATTTTTATTGGAATCATATTGCTTTGTGGTCGTACTAAAGTACTGGCTATATATATACCGTCTCCGATTTCTTCTGGTAATACAATACAGTCCTCATTTTTATTCACTTTGCAAAATTTAATTACCTCGCATCTAGCTGGTATTTTAAAATAAGATTTTTCTTTTGAAAACATTGGTACCGAGATATTTTTATTTTTTAGAAAAAATGAAAAATTAAAATTTTCGTAATTTATAGTGGCATTATATTTTTGGAAAAAATCAGAGCCTAAGACTCCGTTTATTTTATTCTCAAAACTGTCTATTAGGTGAAAATTATGATTTAAATTAATTACATTGTTATTGTTATTGTTATTAATATTAAATTTCAAGTTCGCAACTCCATGAGACAGTGTGGAGCCGGTAACTCCATTAATTTTTATTTTAGTTGCTGTGTTTACATATTCGTGTTTATCAACACAGGTTTTAAATATTACACTAATTGAAGCACCTGTATCTATTAATAAATTTAATTTGGTACCTTTGTACTTGACTTGAATAAAATTGAGACCATTTAAATTAAAAATAAAAAATTCATTATTAGACTCGAAAAAACTGATTTTCTAATGTTTCGCTTGATTGATTAGACTCGCTAGTACTTTCGTCCCTAATGCAATATGACCTATTATTATTATTATTACCACGAAAACCTCTTCCGCGATTTGGGAAACCCCTAAAATTCGGTGACCTATTTTGAAACCTGTAATTGTTGTTATTACTGTTATACCTGTTATTCCCTGCGGGACCTGAAAAATTCCGACCACGAGACCTATTATTTCAAAAAGAACTGAAATTTGCTCGATTATTTCGACCTCTGAAGACCCTATTACTCGCGTGCCTATTTTGGATATGAAAAACCCGATGAGAGCCTGTGTCACTTTTTCCAAGCTCCTCATCCTTTGCTGCCCTTATCGCATCACTTAATCGGTCGTAATTACGTGCTTTAACAATAGTGCGCATGTCGCTACTCTGCAACCCATTGGCAAATACGTTTATAGCAAGCTTCTCGTTTACGGAAGTTAACACCCGTACAGCTTCGTCATTCCCGTCGGACTGTGCGATAGTAAGGTCCAGGAGTAGATCTTCAATATTTCTACCGAACTCCTCGATTGATTTACCCCCTTGCTTAGCACCGTTCAATCTGGCGGACAATGCTCCCGCTGACTTTTTGGTGAGAAAAAGAGCTTTAATATCAGTAATAAGGGCTTCATTCGTTGCGTATGTGCTCTGCAACCTTATTTTTGCATTACCCGATAATCTTGCCTTAAGGACATAATTCGTTAAACTCTTTTTCCCTGCCTCGTCAAGCAATGCGTCATATAACTCGATGCCGTCAATTAACTCTTTTGTCGTTTTCTCAGTGCCGTCCATGCGCGGCAACAGAGACGCGGCCGTTTTCAAATCAAATTTTTCACTCATGTTTCTAGCTTCAACAAAACAATCAGAATCGGGATTTTTTTCTACAGATTCTGTTTCTTTCGTATCGGCGGTTTTTAGCCTATCCTGTAAAACTTCATTAATAGCTTCAAAATATTTATCTAACTGTGTGGCATAATCTTTGACTTGGGCTATTAATACGGTTTTGGTAGGGACGGGGACCCTATTAAATTCATTTTTTAAATTGCTAAACTCACTTACAAGTGTCTCTAGTTTTCCTAAGTTGCTTACGGTGACAGTCCTAGAGCTGCGCCTTTCGATGGAGTCCTTTTTCAGATTCCTATACAGTACCCTTGCCTCTTCTAACAAGTACTGGAACTCCTTGATGCCCATGAACTAATCCCACGTTGCGTACGAGCGGCTTTTGCCTCACCTTCCATTAAGGCCTCACAAGTACGTTCTGCTTGGCTGTTGCTCGACTTGGAACTGCTACTACGCATATGCAAATGCGGTCAAAATGAAATGGAGTGACTTTTCTTCTTCTTTAGGCTTATCTGCGGGGTTTATAAGAACTTAGATTGCTTCAGGATCCCTAGGTGCTGTCCTCAGGTACATACTCCTTGATAAATCCTTCTTCAGTGTTCTGCGGTACATCTGTTTGAGCTTCAACACCAACAACAGGACGACTGCTCCAGTTAGGATATACAACAGTATGCGAATGTCCAAGGGTGCCTGGATCGCCTCTTGTTCCACAATGAAATTCGAATTAACGACACCAGAGTCTGTTATTTCTGCGTGTTTTGAATTTGTTGTCCCCATCTGCACTTGTTTCACTTCACTTGTTTCACTTGTTTGCTTTCACTTAGGTAGTCACTTTATATTTACCAAGGGCTTAACTTAAGCCCGCTGGCAGGATCGCCATGTAAGATGATTACCTGGTTCGAAATTAGCACACATGTTTTGGATAACGAAAATGACGTATATTCATTACGGTATTAGTACAATAGTAGCAAAAATGTTAAACTTATCAAATCATCATCTCTTAACTTATATTCTTTTAAATCTAGTTCATCAAAATATATATATGTTTGGGTAACCTTAAACTATGGTACGGTTTGTTATATGTTATATGTTTATGTTTATCAATTACAAGCAAAGCTGGCACCTTACGTTCATGGTTGTAACCTTGTCAATCTAAACCAATGTTTAATAATATAAACTAATTTAATAAAATAGGTAAAATACTGTAAAATACTAACAGTCTTAATTTTACCTTATACTATACCTTACTTACACTACACCTTATACTACACCTTATACTACAACATACATAGTTCATGTAAAATAATTGATCCTTTACCAAAATTTGATCTGATTTGGTTAATTTGGAAATCATTACATTGTCTTGTATAAATAATGTGGATGAAGGCAAATTGATTTAAATAACTATGTAGTATATCAATTTTTTATTTTTTGTAATAAAATACTATTTTTTAATTTATACAAATACTTGAGATCTAGATATCTAAAAGAGGTAAGTTGTGTAAACATTTAATTACTTTATTTTGTAATTTTTGCAATGGTTTTAAGTTAGTTCTATATGCAGATTGCAGCGACTCAAATTGATATTAAATATTGGGTTTTTGAATAAATAAGACAAAAATATAGGTATAGTTTTTAAATATTTTAAGGAAAAAAATATGAAATAATTACTAGAAAATATAAATATTCATCAGTTCGTATTTAGAAAGGATCTCTTGACTTATTTTCGTAGCTAGAATCACAATTATCCCTACTACGTAAAAATATTTTTACACCTTTTTACACTTTTATTGAAATTACTATGTAACAACTACATATCTACTACTTATTTATGATTAAATAAGCTAGTAATTTTAATTACATGTTAACAAATCAATAATATTTTTATGAAACGAGAAAGAAATTAATTAAGCTGTTGAAAATGCCGTCCACCTCCAAGGATACATGCTTCAGCTCTTCTTCCCATATTAGTATGCAATATTTAAAGAATGCCTATAGTATTCCTTATTGCGCCATAAGAAGATGCCCCAATAAGAAATCCAAACTATTTAAATCTGGGGACCTCGGGGCCCATGGTTGGGTTCCACTACGACCCACCCATCGGTTATGAAATGTTCGATTTAAATATTTTCTTGATTCTTTCTACTTTCTAGACTGGAATGTGTTAATGCATCATCAAGCATGAACCACATTCCATTTATAGTTAAAATTGGCACTTCTTCAAGCAATATGGGCAAATCCTTCTCCCTTCTCTAGAAACCGGCGATAATTTAGCCTTTCTGAAAGAAAGGTCCAATTAAGTTATTTTTAACAATTCCAACCCAGAAACTTATCGGAAAGTGGTGATGGTTAGATTCCACAATTGCATGAGGATTTTCTTCTCTCCAAACATGATAAGTTGTTGTGGAAATTTCTGATAGCGGATTTTGAGAAGCCTGAACATTATTTCTCAGTCAAGGAATTTTGCGCAATACTTTCTAAAAACCATTGACAAAAGTTAATTTGCAAAGGAAAATCTCAGGAAAGTAAGGCTTGGACCCGTTGAATGCGATAAGGTTATAACAGAGAATCGTTAAGAATTCTCCATACTATAATGTGCGAGATGTTCAATTTATTTTCAAATTTTCTAGTGCTGGGTTTTGATCAATTCAATTGTTTGGCTTAAAAGTATCCGCTTCAGTCAAAGACATAAAAACTAATAGACCAAACGATTCATGCATAATTCCCATAAAAGTATCGACTGTTATTGTTCTAAAATAATTAGCGAGTGGGACAGAAAAAGGCAGATCTCTTAGATCCGATCGGCAACATTGTAAACCGTCCCTTGGTTTTGCTCGCCCTCGACAGTGGTGTAGAGGTTAAAACCTAACAACAATGTATGAAAAAAATACAATAATTTTTACTCGTTTACTGTTAAGTAGCTACCATGAGCTATTTATCAATATCTACCCTTAATTATTTCTAAGTATAACAAAACTTTTGGTGCGACCACAGCATTACTAAACGAACCCATCACTACACCAATGCTTTCTATAAAACAATAACCTAACAATACTTACCGATGAAATGATGAACTTGGATTAAAATGATCCACTGTTTTACACACTGCACAGGCATGAACCATGATTGTTTATTTCTACACTAATGTTTAGACAAATACACAAAAAAATCAAAAATAAACTGCAAAAAGGGCACAAAAGCACGAACTAGCTGTTAGGACAGACTGCCAACGTCGCAATCGCTATCGTTATTCTTAAAATCTCTCCGGTTGTAAAATCGTATTACAATGTTGCCGTAGTGCCTGAGATATATGACAATAATGTTAATTAATAATTCTTAAAGTTTTTAACAGTTTTTAATAAAATATCCGCATAACATAACAAGCATGAATACATAATTTGATACGCACACCTTAACTTTTTTGTATACCGGGTGTTGCATCGTCGAGCGGGACATAGGAAATCCCATGTAATTTTAAATGGGGTCAATTATTGGCTTCCCTAATTATTTTAGAGAAAAATTCTATTTAGGTTTATTAAAGAGCACTAAAACCCACATTCAAAAGAATAACTTTAGATATTTTTGATGAGCCCGTTTACGGGTTATCGCCGATTTCTTTTCAACTATTTCTCCTTTTTATGGCCCCGTATTTGCGGGCACCAGTCAAGGTAAAAGATGACTGTCAAATAAAGTTGTCATTTTGAGGAATATTTGAACATCTTCTTAAATCCTAAAGTTCTAACAATTTAATAGTACCTACCTATTAATTAGTAAAATATTGAAACATGTAAAATGTCATAATTAACCTTGTAATTGGATACTTTATTTTAGTTTTATTCAGATTAATTTGTACTCATAAATACACCTTTAATATTTTCGATGTACGAGTTTTTATAACAATAAAGCACACATTTCAAAATGACAACTTTATTTGACAGTCATCTTTTACCTTGACTGGTGCCCGCAAATACGGGGCCATAAAAAGGAGAAATAGTTAAAAAGAAATCGGCGATAACCCGTAAACGGGCTCATCAAAAATATCTAAAGTTATTCTTTTGAATGTGGGTTTAGTGCTCTTTAATAAACCTAAATAGAATTTTTCTCTAAAATAATTAGGGAAGCCAATAATTGACCCCATTTAAAATTACATGGGATTTCCTATGTCCCGCTCGACGATGCAACACCCGGTATAAGATTCTGGACGTTGCTGCAATTACTAACTCAATCTTTTAAAAACAGTTTTCCCTAATATTTCTAAAAGACAGATAAAGCCGGCTAAGGTCCAATTTTGAGCGACAGAGATGAATAATAAAGAGGTGAGAGATGATTTGCCGCATAAAAATGTAAACAATTCGGTCTATTAGTTATAATGTCTTTGGCTTCAGTCAACATCTTATGGATGCTGAAAATCGTCGTCAATCTGGGGTATCTATATCCGGAGAGTACTCTTGATACAATCGCCTAGCTATGGTGCGCTGCCATCACCCAAACAACACATCTCATGCATGTCTGCCAACTCCTGATTAATTTTAATAACCATTATTTTTCAAAATAGCACTTTAGAGTTACTTTAACTACCAAATTAGGTAGATCCAAATTGAGGTTGAAGAACTGAAATGCCAAAATGACTAAAAGGTATAAGGACATACAGATAATCGTTGTTCTTAATTTTCTTACTGATCCAAGAAACGTAAAAACGTCAATTTTATTCCGAAATGAATAAAAATAATTTTTAATTAAAAAAAAACGTCATCAAAATCATTTTTTTCACTAGAAATAATTGGGACACCGCTGGCTAAAGCTGAAAATTCTATGTTTACATAAGTGATGCTTCTCCACACCTAGTTTACACCCACCTAGCTTTATAAAAGGATCTAATGTAGTTTGTGAGTTAATAATATTAACCCCCTTTCATATCGGCATTCAATTATGAAGCACCCTGTATATATTATGAATTCAACCCAAATTCTATGTTTAGTTCCCACTATAGTCCGCCTTACGAGTCTGTGGCTACGACGGCTGAGGAGACAGGGAAGTAAAAGGCATAAAAAAGTCAGGTTTAACTGTAGCGGCATAAGCGTGCGGTGCCTCGTTTCATATAAATATTTTATATTTACTTCCTCTTATTTTAATAATTAAACCACACCACTGTCCACTCTCAGTGGCAACAGGTAAAAAAACGCAGTGGAACACACATTTTTTAGGCATTATTTTATTCATGTGTCCACAACAATGAGTTCATCGACTAGAAGCGGCCGCCGGGAAATGCGTGGGCGGGAAAAAATTCATACGCCGTCTCATCAACATAAAATTAGATTATTTTTATTTAAAATTTATTGGTAAACTTAGCAGACCCGATACATAAGTCTTTTTTTTATTCGCATTCCTTCTATAGCCACAGAACCGTAAGGCGGACTATACAATTTTTCCCGACCACGCATTTCCCGGCGGCCGCTTCTAGTCGATGACATAATTATTGTGGACACATGAATAAAATAATGCCTAAAAAGGGTGTGTTTCGCCGAGTTTTTTTTTTACTTATTACCACTGAAAGTGGACAGTGGTGTGGTTTAATTATTAAAATAAGAGGAAGTTAATTTAGTTTATTAACTTAAAAATGTTTATATGAAACGAGGCACCGCAAGCTTATGCCTCTACAATTGAACCTGGCTTTTTTATGCCTTTTACTCCCCTGTCTTCTCAGCCGTCGTAGCCACAGACTCGTAAGGAGGACTATAGTTCACAGGGCTTGTTTCTCTTCAGTTTTCTGATTAGGTTATGGGAATCGAGAAGTTTGAAGAATTCGACATTAAAATGTTGGTGTAGACGAGATGTACTGTGCTTCATTGCGAATCTTTTAAGTTCAGTAGTGACTTACTCATGGGATAATAATATAAAGAAATTACTTAATCGAAAAACCATTTTTTCCCAAATACATTACCATGGATACATCGCTATAGTTAGTTGCATGTCTTGTGTTAAATGTAAATGTTCAAAGCATAACGAGTACTTACAGCAAAAATACATTTATAAAATAATTAGCATTTAAAATAAATACAAAAAAATAAATCTGCTCTTTTCGATACATTTAATTTAAAAATTCCATTTACTTTTAACAGAACATAAAATCATTGTAAGCGGCAAGTGTATCGAAGAATAAAGAACAAAACGGTTAAATCGAGTACATAAGTCAAGCAAGAAGCACGAAGCCAGATAGGGAATAGAAATCCTCTTTCCAAAGTTCTCAGAGGTATTATATGTCCGTTAAATTGGGGCCCATGGAGAATTTATCCATTAGATGAATTAGGTCAGGTGTTTCTTTTTTATTTGTTTTATTTCAGAGAGATTTATGGAGCAAAAGATAAAAATATTTATTTAACGATTTTCGCAAAGATGTTCCGTGAAACTAGTGCTTTTTCATAATTGGATAAAGTTTATGGCCTTCTTTTTACTTATTGCAGCAAGTGTGTCTGATTAAAGTGTTATAAGTGTCCCTGTAAATCGCTTTTAAATGAAATATTACAATGATTACGTTTCGTTTTTACACAGTGTCTTACTAAAGGGTAACACTACTATGGAGAGGTATTTTTTTTTGTATTTTTTTAAAGTATCTACTTTTACCAATATGTTAACGATGTTTTTATGTTATAAATGACAGTTAAGGAATTTTAAGTGCGAGATAGCGCGGTCAATCTCGGCTATCTGTAAAGGTCCATCTTGTATAATAATTGTGGCTCAGATTAAGTTTTTTAAGTACTATATTTAAAATACTTACATCAAATTTAATGAAGGAAAATTTTAGAGGAAATTGTTAGTTAGTGATCGACAATTCATCATTTTGTACATTCGTGTTGATCCAGAAGATAATCAGTCCTATGATCAAACAAACAAGTTAACTTTTAACGTACAGTTTCCATGACAACAACCGAAAAAAGCCTACTTGTTAATTTTTCACTGTGTTGAAAAACAGGTAATTTTGAAGTTAGCGTCTAGAGTTAACTTGTGCGTTTGATCATAGGGCTGAATATCGTTTAATTTTTTTAGATCAGCCATACAGGAGATCTCGAGTCTGCCTAAGGGAATATATTTATATTTGAGGTTAATAGACGATCCAGATTATAACCGTTAGAGTGCGAACTAGGGGATGTTTACATTTCACACTACAACTGAATTATAACACAATTTTTGGTTTTCTTTGATATCTTAATTGTTGAAAGGGGTTGAACGTATTTACACTTATATAGGTAGGTACTATGATTTAACTATATTTATATTGTAAGCATTGTAAACCTAGTAATGTAAAAATAAAGACATTATTATTATTATTTCATGAAAAATAAATGTTAAAAACCTTTAAAAAATTAAACACCTTAAGATGAACGAATTGCATTAATTAACGCAACAACATCAAAAAATAACATAAAAAAGCACCCAAAATAATAAGTAAATATAGAATAAGTATCTGCTGTTTCCACCCCTGTTCCGAATGACCTTCAGACATCTTTAATTCATAGTTAAGACTAGAGTTAGTTAAGATTGCACAATATTTTTAAACATCAAGATTTAAAATTTTTTTTGATTAACTTTACAAACTGTTTAAAATATTAATTAATTAATGAAACGTGTATAATAAATGGTCGGTTTAGATATGAATCTATGTTCTTTTCATAGTCTCTTCTTTAATGCGAGAGAGTAATAAATCATTATTGAAGTATAAAACCCAGTGGTCTTCGCCGTATTCCACAGACGTACTCCAATTATTATTTCATATAACATTCGGATAAACGCGGCCCCATCAGGTCACTAAAAAGGAGTACAGGAAGAAAAGAAACTGTAATAAATGAGGATAAAACAACTGCCACCGGAAGAATCATATACTCATTTTACTTAAAAAAAGAAATACCTACCTTGCACAAAATAATGCCTGAAATGAAAAATGTTGATTTCATACCACACATGGGTAAGAAGAAACTATGGAAAACTTTGAAGGAAATGAATTTTTGTTATGAAAAAATTCAAAACACAAAATCACTTTTAATAGAGAAAAACGAAATTATCTGCTGGCGACGACAATATTTGAGAGCAGTTAGACAGTTTCGAAACTTTGTTAAATGAAAGTTATACCGTTGGTAAGATATGGCAGGATAAACATGTAAAAAGCGCGAGGCAAGCTTTAATGGAAGGATGGTCCACTGGAATAAAAGCACCGTCGGGAAAAGGTAAAAGATTATCAATTACTCACATTGGTAGCGAAAATTGATTTGTCGATGGCGGCTTACCAGCATTTAAATCAAAACGGACTGGAGACTATCATGAAAACATGAACGCTGATGTCCTTGAAGAATACTTCCAGCAAATGCTAGGTCCTATTTCTCCTGGGCCTGTTATACTCATGTATAATGCCAACTACCACTCAAGAAAATCCGAAAAAATATCAACTTCTTCTTGGAAAAAAAACTCATTGGCTTACCGTAAACAAGAAACCATGATATGCTGAAAAAGGAGCTGGAGATTGTAAAGTTGAATAAACATCTTTCTACGAAATGTGTTGTCCACGAAATCGCTTCAAAACGAAGTATAACGGTACTTTGCCTACCGCCATATCACTACGAATTAAAGTGCGTCTAATATATGTGACTGAAATAGAAAGAAGAATGTGGGAAGCTGATAATATGCTAAAAAACACTGTAGGGCCACTTATTATTTCTCTGGACCCCATCGACGATAGTTCATAAGACTACTCGGAACATGATGACTAAAATTTAAAAATTAAGATGTTGTATTGTACCGGGTGTCCCACTAAGAATGGCTGTCGGCTGTATCTCAGAAAGTGTTAGTCGTATGGACAAAAAATATATTAGGTAAAGTGGTCATGAAAAATTGCTGGAAATTATTTTCACGTTTCTCAGACTGGCGCTAGAGGGCGCAACAGTAACGGTAAATATGAATCACGAAGTTTCCTCAAAAGTCACCTAGTTAAGGTATCCCGAAAATAACATTTTTGTATATTTCGAAGATTTCTTAATAAAACTTACCTATAGAACGTGTTCGTCACTTTTCAGATAAAGTGGTGGGGGAAGGTTGAACATTATTTGTAATAAATACTGATAACTCCGGTCTGGCTTAACATAATTTAGTAAACTTAGTTTTGTTAAAAAGGGCTTTTCTTACTCTATATACCATCTTATGAACTACGGCAATATGTGTTTTACACTAGGCGCTAGGGGGCGCTGTCTCACAACTTCACAAACATTGCGCGTTTTTTCCATAATTGTAATTATAATAGTATATTCAATTTTACCTGATTACAAGGACGATTAAAAGTCTAAGAAGTCAGCGAAAACCGCAAGTTAATATCTATTTTCAATTCGGAGATATCAACAACAATAATCATAATTACGGAACATTATGATTTTAAGATTTAAAAAGTAGCCCATATTCTGTGGCGAGATTGTAAATAGAAATAAAGGTCTGTCTTTACCACCAAATAACTTTATTTGCCCCTCTAGGGTAGAAAACAAGGGTTATAGAAATACATAAAATGACGATGAGTTAAATTAAATTTCTTAATGCATGTGTTGTACTAGTTTCGACTTTAGAGAAAGTCATCCTCAGCAACTAATCATTTAAGAGATTTTAATATGAAAAGAAGTTAAAACAGTTGGGGGAGCAGAGAGGTGATTCAATAATACAATACAATATAATGTAGATTATGCAACCTTTGGAATCAACAGGAGTTTAGTATAAGAACGGTGTATCTCCATGTGGTAGGGGTTGATTTATACGCAAGTAGAATTAAGGACCTTAATCATAGTCGAGTGATTTAAGCAATGTTGAAGTCAAAACGTGTTAAAAAAGAAGAATTTTAACATATCAATTCATTATTTTTTCCAGTGAAACTAAATTAGTGAGGGGGCATGCTTAATGTTATGGTGGATTGAATATTTGTGAATGAAATTAAATGAACTTGTTATTCTAAAAAAGGGGTTGTCAAAATGAGATTATGTCATTTCAAATAAAATGGGAATACATCAAGTGGTCACTATTCACTTGTTAAAATAAAATAAAATAAAATTTAAAATTGTTGAGACATTAGATTGTTGATTTTTTATTTTTCATTTTGTTGCCAGGTGAAAAAATTAATTTTAATTTTAACTTCAGCATGCTATTCGAAGGAAATGGCGTCGCTAAAATGATAGCGATTTTAGCGACGCCATTTCCCTTCGGGATAACTAGGCGACTTTTGAGGAAACTTTGTGATTCATATTTACCGTTACTGTTGCGCCCTCTAGCGCCAGTCTGAGAAACTTGAAAATAATTTCCAGCAATTTCTCATGACCACTTTACCTAATATATTTTTTCCCGCAATCCATACGACTAACACTTTCTGAGATACGGCCGACAGCCCTTCTTAGTGGGACACCCGGTACATAGTAGTTTTACGTAAGATAGTACATACAGTACAGACGTTTTTATCTACTAAATATTAGAATAATTAATATCTCAATTATCTGCCCATCTCTATAATTATAATCGAGGATAATTATTATTATACTTTTTATTCTAATAAACTACCTGAAGTAGCGTGTCTGTCAACTTAATTTTATTCACCAAACTCGTCTTTTTTTGTATGCAAATTAGAGTGACCCTAATTTAGGGCTGATTCCGGGTGTGTAGGACTAAAATACGGAATTATTAAAAACTATTGCAATTTAGCTGAAATTTACAATGCAACCTTTAAGTTGTCCACCCTGCTTAATGGGTCCTGTCATTGCAAATTTACATTTTATTACTCTCTGCCATTAAGCAACAGAGTATATACTCAAATATTTTTATTCGTCCTAAAGAAATTACTTCCCGTTAAATATCATTGGATCATAGTTAGAATTGTTTAAACAATATAAATACTTAAGTTCGTCGGTCGGAATGTTTCTGATTTCTGATTCTGATAAGAAAAATTAATCCCAATTCGACTTGAGAACTTCGAAGTCAAATCTTTCATTGATTTGGCTATGTTATATTAATATCCATTACGTTGAAAATCTTTAAGAACACATTACAATGATGCATGTTTACGTCGCTACTACTTGTAAAAAACCTCGTTAATCATTGACCAAAAATAGTAAAAATTCACGTTTAGATAAGAGTGGCTTAAAACACTAATAATTACTTTCAGACAATCAATTTCCGGCTTACCAATAACACTTGGAAAGTTATCGAGTGTAAAACATCTTTCCATTACCAACTACAATACCCTCTTATTCCTCTGATAGCTTTTTCGAAGCACGGCGGACAACAATAAGACAAATTTATCAGAACTTAATCAAGCTGCTCTAACAAAAGTAACTTTCCATTAAAAACGTTTACTTCCGATAATATGTTCTCAATTTCCTCGGCGCTCTTGCTTACTTTGTCTTGCAATTAATTCGGTGAACAAAGTAAAGAGAAGAGTTTCCCACGTTAGAAAGTTTTCTTAAGAAGAGAGTGGTACTAAGTATGACTTCTTCTTTTCATTGTGTAACATTATTTACTTTGTTCAAAATAAAACTTTTTAATTAAATTTTTCATTCAGTTGTGGCGGCTATTTTGCGGAAACCTGTTTTAATGTCTGGAAGTCGATAAATGCAAGGAATTAGTAATTCTTTCATTTACTTTTGTTGCAGTTTAGAGTTTCGTGGAGCACAAGAAAATAACGCAGACTTACAACTTTTACTTCATGTAGAAGAAAATAATGGAATTAGCATCAGGCTTCTTGGCAACGCTGTCCCACACAAAACACTTCCTCGCAGAAATATCTTCGATATATTTCGAATGTCTCAAAAACATAACCTTTCATATGAATATTTCTGAAACATTTCGGATTCATTACACCCAAAATGACAGTTGACACACCATGCCTTTGACACTTGATGGGCCAGATGCAGAAAAATTAGCCTGTTCCCTTCACAGGTTCCCCTTATTTTATGTTTTGTTTGTGTAATGTTCAATTAACAGTAATTATTATTATGCATTGCTATTTGTGGATGAACTGTGCTATTACCGAATAATTATATTATGGATAATAAAACTGAGGTAAGTAATTCTCTTATTTTAATAATATCTGGTATATTAATAATTTTAGGTTAGGATCGTTTTATGATTTTCCCCGCTTTATTTTATTTATTATACTTGAGTTGTTACTGTTGTGAATTAGAATATTGAACAGTAAAGGGACAAAACAAGAATGAAAAATGTTTAAATTACAAAAACATTAATAGAATAATAAAAGATGCACTAGGGAATTATCTCCTTCCGGGACAGAACTGGAGGTACAGAATATTGTTGCACTGCAAACTTCGTTTGTTTCGTGAATTGTAAGAACTTTGAATACCTATATAAGTTGATAACACATTGGCTAAACTTTCCCGTCTTTATAATGGAATATGTAGTATTAATAGTGTTTATGTATCAGCACTGATATACGCAGCGTCCTTGTTAAAATAGAGATGGCTATTTTTCTACCAGGGACCTATAATATAAAGGTCGATTTGTTAAACTTTTCGCCACCGCTCCTGCTCGTTGTCACCGTTCCTGCACGAACTGCCCCGTTGTAAATTCGCGAGAGCAGTAACGTATTTTGAGGCTAAAATATTAATTTTCTTTGAAAAAGTGGATAATGTGACCAGTATTTTATATTATTAAACTATGAGATAACCTAATTAGGCCCTGGTATTGTCTATAAACGCTGAAATCATAGGAATATAGAAAAAATGTTATTCATCATATCTGTCAAATTTCTTTCTTCCGATTGGCTAAAGCCCGAACGACGACGAACAGCACAAGGTCAGAGAGACAAAAATTGATCACGTTTGCCTCTAATTTGAAATATATCAGAATGCAATTATGTAATGTTTCAGAAACATAAAATGAAATATTACTTTTATGGGACTTTTTGGGTTTCTTAAGATTTCATTAATTGGGGCCAAAGAGCTAGTACCTACAAGGGTGGAAAACCAAACAACAGAGGAAATGGAGATCCGCCGTGGTGTGAGACAAGGATGCATATCACCGCTTCTATTTAACCTTTATAGTGAAGCTATTTTCAGGGAAACGTTGGAGGATGAATCAGTGGGAATAGTTATAAATGGGGAAGTGATTAACAATATGAGATATGCCCATGACACCGTCCTGTTAACTGGTAAACTTGAAGACACAAGATACCTTTTAAAAAAACTGAATGATCGATGTAATGAATATGGTCTAAAAATTAATTTTAGGAAAAGCAAATAATGGTAGTCACAAAATTCCCACAAAACCTGAACCATGTGAACGTGACGATAGCGAACACCACAATAGAGAACGTCTCGACATATAGATACCTAGGAACCTGGATAGATCAATCAGATGACCAAACAAGAGAGATAAGAACGAGAATAGAAATAGCCAGATCAACGTTTACTAAAATGAAAAAATTGTTTACCAGTCGAGGATGCTGCGTTGTTACGTTTTTTCCGCGCTTTTGTATGGAGTGAAAACATGGACGCTCAAGAAGAACCACATGAACAAACTGCAAGCCTTCGAAATGTGGTGCTACCGTAGAATGTGGCCTATCCCCTGGACCGATCACGTCACTAATGCCGAAGTCCTGGAACGGATGCAAAAAGAGTGTGAAATCATTAACACCATAAAAGGAAGAAAGCTTCAATACCTGGGGCATATAATGAGAGGACAGAAATACACACTTCTCCAACTGATAGTTCAGGAAAAGATCAGTGGAAGGAGAAGTGTTGGCAGACGACGTGTATCCTGGCTTAAAAACCTGATGGAATGGTTCAACTGTAGTTACGTGCAGCTGTTCCGAGCGGCAGTCAACAAGGGCCGTATTGCTGTGATGATAGCGAACCTCCGATAGGAGGTGCACTGCAAGAAGAAGACAGATTTCATCAATATTTCATAAATGTTTCGAAATATTTAAAATCGGAGAAACTAATAAGAAATATTTATGAAACATCATTATGTTGTGTAGGTATTAACATTTGACATCATAATAATTATTACTGGTGGTTTCATTGAGATTACACTGAGGAATATATCGAGTTGATATAAGTAACTCAAATATGAGTTGTCCTAGATCGACGCGTGTTGCTCATAGGGGACAGCTCAGACCTCTGAATTACGGCAACTTAATCGAAGAAATTGCATCAAATCACTGTTCATAAGTTATAATAGCCCTGAACATGGGTTATTTTATGCACTGGACCCGACTTAAATTTTTGGTAAGCTAACTAAGTAAGCTTTGTAAGTAACTGGGTTTGACGAACACATGCATGCGACGTGGGCTGCAGCAATTCATTGTTTAAGCTACCAGACCAATATAGGAATTGTGATGCGTTACTACTCGGGCTAGATTAATTCATGATTCGAGCTATCAAAATTTGACCTTTCAGTTGTTTTAGCTTACGATGATTAACTTAACGACTATATATTTAATCTGTCCTAAAGTTGGAGTATCCTCATTTTCACGCATCTGCATAAGGAGAACAAACTCTGAACAAAGATAAAAAGATCCCGCCGATCAACGATTGCGCGGATAGCAAGTCCAGTTATGTGCTCCATGACGACGCGACGTGCATAAGGTACTAATAACAATGGGATGAAGTTACCGCATTAAATTCGGAACATTCCGTGACCTTTCTATCGGTGATTTACCCTCGACATGGATTTTTAGAGCACACTTTATGACTTATTCCAACTCAAAATAATTTACACATGGTAACGCGTTATAATAATGCACGTCCGGGTCAAAACGGCACTTTAAAATCAATTAGTAAGTTTTCCCAATCCAAAAACTGAGTTTAGGTAACTCATAAAATGGTTACAAAATGAAGGATTGTGGTAATCCCAAATATGTTTAAAATGTTGAAAAATAATCTCTTTCTGTGTTGAGGCGAACCAAAAGAAGCTGAGTTATTGTAGCGTTTTTGCATAATTTGTGCTAATTCGTAGGCTCAGTTTCAATGAACAACATAGAAACGTGCGTTAAAGTAGCTCTAATTCTGCAACCTACGACATCGGTAAATCCATTTTTGTCGGTGTAGTATCAAAGCCGAATATAATTTTTATTAATTTAACGAAGAGTTTCTTATAAATAACTTTTAATTGGCATATTTGAAAATATTACCATATGGTGTGCCAGTTCATCATACAAGGACCTTCAAAAAAGTTTGATAGAATTTGTATGTAAAATTATCAGGGGACCAATATTTGAGGGTAGTAAAATTTACATCAGATTTCCCAATGATCTAGTGGATCAGCTTTGCCAGTCTGGCGGTGGTACACCCGTTATATTATATATAAAATCAGAAATATGGATAAATACAAGCTGAAACATATACAAAATAAACTCAAAATTATGCAAACATGCCTGATGTTCAAATGATTTGTTTCTGAGAATAGAATTTAAAAGTTCAAAGGAAACCACGCAAGTTTTGTATTTAAACTTGTTTAATTTTAATAAACTTTAATTTAATAAAATTTAATTTAAAGTCTTTGAATAAATATAGTAAGAAGTGTCAATATTTGCCAAAAGTGGGTGCCTATAGTAAAAAAGTATTACCTGCAAAATGTATCAAATGAAACGTATTATCTTATATAAATATATATCCATGCAGCCAAAAAAAATTATGTAAAGTCAGAATATTGATTGTTTGCCTTTATGTCGCGACATAAAATAGAATACCTTGCAAAACTAGAATGAACACAATAGCGTAGCCCGCACAGAAACAATATCAATAAGTTAAGAGAGAAAAACTTCTAATATAACATTCCTCCGAGATACGTCTACGTATCTACAAGATGTTTAAAGAAAACAAAGGCCGGTGTAACTATCAAAGTTGTTTGATTGAATTAGACTTGAAGGAAAGTATAAATACCTACTCGCGAGGAAAAGGTAATATATGACGTCTATATAAAAGGGTTTCCACGAAAGTTTATTCTAAGGCAAAGGACCAAATAAGTATAAAAGTTGTATTATTAAAACTTTGTAAGAGTGTTCATTAAAATAAGTATGACTAAATCCCCAATTTCCTAAAACCAAATTGAATTTCCCAACAACATTCCACCAAGCTATTGGGGTCAGTATGAAATAGGCGAGTGTGTGATGTCAAAATCAATACTGTGAAGTAACTCGGCACAGTCCACCTTACTTTCGTCGATTCACGAGACTGTTCAATCCAACTAGTTGTATCCTAGTACCCACTATACGATAAATTTTATTTTTAGGGTTTGGTGTTTGGCTGCACCTATTAAGCAATCCAAACCATAGAAATAAGAGGGGCAACCTATTCTATGATCCAAACTAGGTTATGTGTTCCTGCCACGGTCATATTGGAGTCACAAAGTGCTAAACAAACCTTTATTTTTGCGTGTACGTCAGTTTGACGCGTAAACCGCGATTTTGGTTTTGTGTATTTTATTAAGTTATTGTTGTTCAATATGTGTCTTTTTCTGTTATTTAGATTTAATAATACTTAAAGTTGATGATGTTATTGGAGATGTTAACAACCAAATGACAAGTGTATATCTATACACAGCCCAGGACTCGACTGTAAAGTAAGCATTGAATCCGTGTATATTTGCCTTCAACGGCCATACTGAATTGTTCGTTGAATGTTTTTGAGTTTTGTGGAACGAGTTCAATATGGCCGTGGCAGGCAAATCGTAATTTGACACATCGTTGGATTACCTAATAGGAGCTGGTGTCAGGGGCGTTTGTGGCGTTGCGGGGCACCTATATCATAGTCAGAGGCTTGTCTGAGGCGCGGATCGGGATTGGTGAGAGTGGCGTTGAGGATTTTAGTTCCTCTTTCATGAAGGTATTGGGTTAAGGGGGGTGTGTTTATTATCACGGTGTAGATCTAAGTGACCGATGAACGATGGGATGTCCATGGCTGTTCGGATGTAACGATTGGGATTGGAGACCGTTTAGGCTGGTTGGGGCTTCGTAACTCCATGCTGCTGAACCGTATGTGAGGGAAGGGCGGATGATTGAGTTGATGAGCAGGAGTTTGTTTTTGTGGTTGAGGGTGCTGCTTCGATTGAGCAGTGGATATAGTTGGCTGTATTGGTGGTGTTCTGGATATGGGGGCGCCAGTGGAGAGTTTTGTCGAGGGGGATACCAAGGTACTTCACTGTGTCGCACCAGGGGTAAATTTTTTTATGGGAATCTATATTTATACAAAAGAAACTTAGCAAATCTCTTCTGTGCGGCTTCTAGATGATTTGCGTGACACTAGTATGATGGCGACCAGACTCTACTGCTATATTGCAAGATACTGCCAACAAACGATTTGTGGAGCCATTTTATGGCGGAAACGTCATAGATATGGTTACAGTTTCTACGCAAAAAAAACAACATTCTCTAACCCTTAAGGATAATATTAGAAGGGTGCCCGATGAAGATTACCTCCCGATCGAAGGTAAATCCCAAATAGGTAACATTTTCAGGATCAGAAAATATTCCTCCCTTCGACGATAAAATCTCATTATTTTACACTTGCCCGTGCACGTTAAGGTTAAGACAGTTTTCAACGCACCAGTGGACCAACTTGTTCATCTCGGACTGAATCAACTCAAAATTTTTCGTGGAATTTACGATGTAAAAGATTTTAAGATCATGCGCGTACAAAAGACATTTACATTTTTCAAAGTTGACAGTTACATCGTTGATAAAGAGCAAGAACGTAAAATTCCTAAATGTGATCACTGGGGTACTCCTGATTTGACCACAATCTCTCTTGATGTTATGTCATTCATCTCGTATGTTTTCAGCTTTTCCAACAACAGAGCCTACCAAAAACCTTAGAAATATGGTTGTAAATCACGTCGATTTCAAAACTTTTCTATATTCAGAATGAGGTAAACCTGAAATAAAACTAAGTTAGTAGTAGCTGACCGCCCCTTAAAAAATCCATGTTGTTATGGAACCGAAAGTTGTTTAAAATAGTCAAACATTTCATCCGTTAATATGGCCTCAAAAATGTTGGGTAGAACACTGAGTGAAATATCGAGTTGACATAACTCAAATATGAGTTGTCCTAGACCCACGCGTGTTGCTAATAGGGGCAACTAAATCGAAGAAATTGCGTGAAATCACTGTTCATTAGTTATAATAGCCCTAAAGATGGGTTATTTTAGCAAGCTAGCTAGCTTAGCCGAGTTTGACGAACACATGCGACGTGGGCTGCAGCAATTCATTGTTTATGCTGCCAGAGACCAATATGGGAGTTGTGATGCGTTAGTACTCGGACTAGATTGATTCATGATTCGAGCTATCCAAACTGGACCTTTCAGTTGTTCTAGCTTACTAACCGCCTATAGATTTAATCTGTCCTACAGTTGGAGTATCCTCATTTTCACACACCTGTATGAGAACAAACTCTGAACAAAAATAAGAAAAGATCCCTCCGATCAACGATTGCGCGGATAGCAAGTCCAGTTATGTGGTCCATGATGACGCGACGTGCACAAGGGGATGAAGTTATCGCGCCAAATCGGCACGAGCGCGAAACTTTCCGTGACCATTCGATCGGTGATTTACCCTCGACATGGGTTATTGGAGCAGTCTTTATGACTTATTTCAACTCAACATAATTTGCACATGGTAATGAGTTGAAATAATGCACGTCTGGGTCAAAACGGCACTTTAAAATCAGTTAGTGAGTTTTCCCAATCCAAAAAACTGAGTTCAGGTAACTCATAAAATGGTTACAAAATGAAGGATTGTGTTAATCCCAAATGTTTTTAAAATGTTGATACTTCTGTGTTGAGGCGAACCAAAAGAAGCTGAGTTATTGTAGCATTTTTAAATAATTTGTGATAATTCGTAGCCTCAGTTTGAAAAACATAGAAACGTGCGTTAAAGTAGCTCTAATTCTGCAACCCACGACATCGGTAAATCCATTTTTGTCAGTGAAGCAAATCCCTCTGTTATTTCCAATATCAGTTCTTAATTTAGATGATAAATTTAAACGGGAGAAAAAAGTAAATGAACGGAAAGTAAATATAACTTCAAAGCAGATCAGTATGAACATTAAACTTAAAGAAACCATGTCCACATACTTTGCCGGTCCGTGAGTTTTCCTTTTATATTTTCGTACTTAAACTTAAAAATATCTGGGACATCTGGAAAACCGTAAATGTCCCTTGATGATCTCTTGTAACTTTTCTTCTCAAAAATGTTTCTTTAAATTTTTGTCCTGCAGACAATAGTTGACATATGTAGAGAAGAGGCTTGAAACCTTTTGTTTTGAAAATTCTGATGTAAAATTAATGAGTCAATAGCCAGTTAGTTCCCTGTTGTTATTTCATTTTCATTTATCGGAAAAAAGGTTCATGTCTGTGTGTGGAAGTTTCGGTGAAAATTGTTGATTTGAAAAACGAAAGCGGTAAGTCATTCTCAAATTTATCTTCAGTCTTTCTGTCGTTAATATTATTATTATTAGCTCTATTTGCATTAGACAGCATTAGTGTTTCAAATTTAAATTCTGATGGTTGTAAAAGAAAATGATCGCATTTAATCTCAAATTTCAGACTTGTTTTGCTCAGTTTGGTTTGTTGTAATTTAATTTTTTTTTAAGTTGTTCTTTTTGCCCCTTTAGGTCTTATTCTGGACTTCTCACAGCCTCTGCAGATTTTAAAGGAGTTTTTTCCCAAGATGGTTGTGTGGGATCCCTTGCTTGATTTTCGTTGTTGGAAAGATCTCGAACTGGTGTAGTTTCCCTCTTGTGTGTTGGTGTGTCTGGTCTACTTTCTGGTGTACTATTGCTTACTATGAAATCGTTAATTTTTTTTATTTCTTTTAGTCTTTCTCGACGTTTTACTTGTTTCATACGCTATCTTTTCGTTTGTTCTCCTTGATTACGTAGAGTTATGTCTGTTATAGACTTAATTTCTTTCAGTCGCTTTTTTTCTTGGTAAAGTTCTCTTTCCTATCTACAATAATCTTTATGCTTCTCCTTATTTTATCTCGGTTTTTCTTGCTGCTTCCTTTTATTCTCGCATTCTTTTAGGCGTTTTTCATCGGTAGAAATATTAATTTTCTTATTTTTCGTCTTTTTTTTAATTCTTGATGTTCCGATTTTTTGCGGGGTCCATCTGATCTCTCCTTCAACTTAATTTCTCTGGTGTTGCTGTTCATACTGGTAATTTATTTTTAAAAGATGTCGGTTGTTCTGGTAATTTATCTATTATGGGCAAATTATTTAAAAGTGTGTGTTCCTCCTGTTGTCTTTGTTTTTTCTTCTCATGGAACCTTTGTCGTTCTCTCTTTTTTCTCTTCAAACTAAGCCTTTTCTTTTTGTTTTTTCTCAGTGTAGGCACTTTCTTAAGTCTTTTTTAATCTACCAATCAAGCCGTTTACATCAATGATAGTTTATCTTGTCGCCGTAGAATCCATCATCTAGTAACAAAAATGCAACTGAAACACATTTCAGAGTACCTTCAGGCAAGGTTTTGTTTGCAGACTTTTTTAATATATAAAATTTGCAGAAAACTAAGCTAACTATAGGTCGCACTCAAATTATAGCCATGCAAATTAAGGTAGGTAAAATGTATGTCGCTTCTGTTCCCCAAGTTACTTCTGTCCCTTTCACCGAATTGAAGAAAATGGGGTCAGAAAAGACAAGGGCAGAGGAGACAATAAGTCAGTTAAACTTCCAAACAAAACAAACTAGGTTATGTTTTCGACCTGTTGACATTTTATATCTGTTGTTTTTACATATTTAAACTATTAGAATACCAAAAAGCTTAAAATTACTTTAATAAATACATTAGTTATGACTCGAAAATAGAAATACATACTTACGTTTTTAAGATTTTGCATGTTTTTATATAAGAAAACAAAAACTGTTGACGCCGCCTTTATTTGCTCGCGCCAAACATAAATTGTTTACTGTATTTCTCATAGGTTGCGTGGTTCAAAATATGTCAGTTAAAATAAAAGGCTATTTTTTCACACAAAATATATCTATTTACTCATCTTGGCATCCCTTTCAGCAGCAAATGCTTTTTTACTATTTCAACTTAGTATGGTAACTACTTACTGAATT
The DNA here is from genome assembly GCA_963920685.1 of Polydrusus tereticollis. Taxonomy (NCBI): domain Eukaryota; kingdom Metazoa; phylum Arthropoda; class Insecta; order Coleoptera; family Curculionidae; genus Polydrusus; species Polydrusus tereticollis. The sequence continues at coordinate 91,847,882 of OY987329.1, read as the reverse complement.
AAAACAACTATACATTTTTGCATCATTAATATTACATCACTAAACAAATAATAATATCGGGATACACTACTGTACCCTTAAACCTTTAAGAATTTATCGTATAAGCGAACTTAGGACTGCTTTTTACAATAGATAAACAGGACTCGTGTCGTGGTATAAGAACTACGTTATTATACCTTCGGGCATTCACCGCGAATTGACCATGTTATTTCAACTGATAAACTGAACTTGAGTTTGGAGTGTAATAATCACATTAGTTACACCTTCGGGATACAATACCGCGAATTTTCCAAACTATTTCATGGCTTGAATACCATAAAATCAACTAAACCCGCGCAAAATGCCGCGAGGAGACAGTTTGCTTTCTGCCAGGCGTGATACAGAACTCTACTTAAGTCTGGATATACTCATCACATTAGAATATCTTCGGGATAACACCGCGAACAAACCGACTTAATTACTTGGCTTAAGTGCCATAAAAAACGAAAACTTCGCGTAACCCGCGAGAGGGAAACCATCTGCTTCTCACGACCACTGATACAGATCTCGTTTGTCCGCCCGAAAAGCTAAAACACGTCAAGTCTTACTTGCGATATATCATTCGTCTTTCTCGCACACAGTAACATTCTGTCATGCTGTTTCAAACCCTGCGCTCAGTCACGTTAGATGCTTGCTTTACTTTGGCGGATTCTCGGAATTTAGTCTGGGTGTTGTAGAAGGCGTATATTCTAGGAAATTGTTAATGGTTATATATGTTTTACAACTCAACTATCTTGTCTTGTTTCCATGCGGATTTCTCGCCTCGATGCACCGTAGATACATTAAAAGATTGTAAACGGCGGCATTGCCGTGCTTTTTCTACTATGATTTGATACATGTTTGTTGTTATTTAATTAAGCAACTAGACAACCGAACCTTTCTCCAACAGAAACTATGGCTCAAAAACGACATGTCACACTGAAAAACGATGGTTTACTCAATAGTTTCTGCCTGTCTATCTTACAGAAGCGCCATATGCAGATGAGCTGTAACTCGACAAATACTAAGAGACAGAGCAGGTGACATAAAACGCTGGGGACAACTTAATTTTACAGAAATGTGGATCCATAATCAATTGATTTGTCAAGCATACGGCAATTTTGCAAAGTAGATAGTACTAAAACTTTTTTTGTTAATTTGACGGTGGCAAACTTACATTTTTAGTTGGCAAAATAGGGAAGAAAGAAAATCTTAACCAGTGGGAACAAGGGACAATTTCACTTTTGACACTTGCATGATTTAAACCGCAACCTTTGTAGAAACCTATAGTTTTACTTGGCAACGAACGTGTACTTTGTCGTAAAAATCAATAGCAGTCAAATAAAAAACTTTAGGGTGCAAAATAAAGCCGGGACATCGTTTTCTAAAGTTAAGAAAAAAATACCCATATAGAACCATAAGGAACTCCGGCATTAACGGTAAATGTGTGTTTGAAAGAAATATCATCGATCGACAATCGCAGAGAAAGCTCGACAGCCATAAACAAGATTGAACCGGCATACCGTATGGTCTCACCGCGTAGTTTAGAAGTCCCTTTTGCTAGATGAGAGCCTTGAACCTTGAAAATGTCCAGTGTTACCCTCCGAGACACCCCATGTTGTTCTACTGCGTTGTTCCAGATTGATAATAGATTTACAGAATCCATAGTGGCGGCCGTTGATCAAAATTCAAATGCTTTAAATATTTATGCCCAAATATGTTCCAATTTTTTGCCCTTCGATACTTTTGTCAGCATGTTAAACATCCAATATAGAATTTTCCAATGTCCATATTGTTTAGTACCTATTCTAGTTTTCTCAAAATTTAGCTCAAAAAGTTAGATAAAAAAAATGTATTAACAATAAACATTGTAATCTTAAACTAGAGTTAAAAGAATTAAATATATTCATATCTATGCCTCAATCTAAAGTCGAGACCTGTTTTCCGCTATTTTAATGGTTTAAGCGATGCTCGTGTCAACGCCACCACTATTCCTATATCGCACACAGCATACGGCTGTATTTACACAGAGATATATGCAGCTCTAGATATTCTGTATGTGTCTCTGCTTTGTGTATATTCCACTATGTATCCAGGCAAAACCAGCGAGTCGGTGGTTTTATTCCTTTTAAATATGTCGCGGTGTATTGAATAAAATATGTGTCCTTATACCGGTGGTTTTGTAGGAAACTGACTACGAGGCAACACACAAAGCGACCATTGAACTAAGGAGGTATAGTAAAATTTATAGAGTACACCAAATTGGAGCTAGTAGCTCAATTATATGGCATTTTCCTCTATTACTTTTATTATTGATTACCAACTTTCCGCTATATCTCACTTACTTTTATCTTTCACCACAATGGTTTAAATAAATGAGGTACCTCTGCACCAATAATTAAGGTCACGTTAGCTTTAAGTGGCTATAGTTAATTTTGTAATGAACTAAATCGGACTATATTTACCAGAAGTGATATTTGGATAATTGTCATTAAGAAACTGTAAAGATTTTTGAAATGTAGTTAGTTTTGTCTAAAAATTTTTTTCCAGCTTGGCTTCATTAGGCCACTATGAATCCTGGTAAGAATTTTAAAGCAGAAGTTACAACAACCAAGTAAAGTTAAAAATATGAATTTTAGGCGGTCTCCTTTTTGTGACAATATCTCCACGTTTATGATAACAGCTGATTTTGGATTGAGCGGTTGCGTATCTGTTCGTGACCAATGTAAACCATTTATAAAGCAAGTATGTTAGTATGTATGCATTCTGTAGTAAAGGTAAAGTCCATCCGAACATATTTCGTTTGACATAATAACTGCAATAATATTTTTATTATATTGTAAACACCCAAAGAAACTCCGTTACCTGTTCGATTGCCAAACCTACGTTTTAAAAGAATTTCTTGGTAAAATTACCCATATAAAAATCAAAATATATAAAACCATTGTCAGACCTATAATAACATACGGAGGAGAAACGTGGACAACGACCAAGGCAAATGAGGAAAAACTTAGACGTTTTGAAAGAAAAATCCTCAGGAAAATTTTTGGACCCCATCATGACCCGACCACGGACCAATATCGCATCAGAACTAATGCCGAAATCCAAGAATTATACAATGATAGTGATATTGTACAGGAGATTAAATCCCAACGACTAAGATGGGCAGGACACGTGCAAAGGCTTCATGAGGATAGACTGGTGAGACTGGTATGGGAAGAGGTTCCAACAGGGAAAAGGCCGCTCGGACGACCCAGAATGCGCTGGAGAGATAACATTAGGTCGGACCTACAGAAAATGAATATTCCTTTCGAGCCCCGAATGATGGAAGACCGGGCCTTTTGGAGAAAAGTTGTGCAGTCAGCCAAGACCCACCCAGGGTTGTAGCGCTAATAATGATGATGATGATGATGATATAAAACTGTCAATGAGCGTGCCAACCAGCGAAATCTACCTGGCCCCAGCTGGCATCACTGTTTATATTACTGAAATGAAATAAAATAAGGGGTAAGGGAGCCAGCCCAACAGTGAGACAGGTCCTACAGTGAGACAGTGTCTCACTGTTGGGCAACTGTCTCACTGTTGGGCAAATGTGATCAAATATTTTTTTTGCAGGCTAATTATGGATCCAAAGAAAAGAAAAATTGGAAATTGCGCAGAGGAAACAATGAAAGAAGCAGTAAATCTGGTCAGAGAAGGAGGATCTTTGAGAAAAGTAGCTGCTTTGAAAGATATACCATTTCAGACATTGGCTAGATATGTCAAGAAAGCCACAGACGTTGACGACATTAGTCAAATACGGATGAGTCCCAACTACAGTGTTAATAAAGTATTTACGTCCGCAGAAGAAGATTCCCAAGAAAACTATATCATAATCTGCTCACGCATGTTTTATGGGTTGTCTGTTGACGACTGTAGAAAACTTGCCTATGAAATGGCAATCGAAAATAAAAAGAAAATTATTGCCAAATGGCATGAAAGAAAAATGGCAGGGCTGAAATGGATGAGAGGTTTTCGCCAAAGACATGTTCGACTGTCGCTTCGCACCCCGGAAGGATGTAGTTTATCCCGTGCGACGTCATTTAATAGACATAATGTTTCAATTTTTTACCAAAATTTGAAGAATATATATTCAAGAACTGATGCGTTTGCTGACGGAAGAAGAATCTACAATTTGGATGAGACTGCGACTACGACGGTTCAAAAATCAGCAAAGGTTGTTGCTGAGAAAGGGGTGAAGCAAGTTAGCAAGGTAACAAGTGGGGAGAGAGGTACATTGGTTACCACTTATTGCATCATTAGTGCCACGGGACAATACCTACCACCAGCAATGGTTTTTCCTAGGGTGCATCTAAAGGAGCATATGCTACGAGGCTCCCCATCAGGAACGTTGGGGCTTGCTGCTCCAAGTGGGTGGATGAATGCCGATCTTTTTTTAGAAGTAATGAAGCATTTTATAAAATATTCCAACAGCTCTAAAGAAAATCCATCGCTTTTAATCTATGACAATCATGAAACTCATCTTGGTATTCGTGTTCTTAATTTCGCCAAAGACAACGGAGTAATAATTCTAACATTTCCTCCTCATTCCACAAATAAAATGCAACCACTAGATGTGGGGGTATTCAAAGCGTTCTCAACATGTTATAATGCATCTGTAGATACCTGGATGATGCAACATCCAGGTAAGCCTTTCACCATATATGAGGTAGCTGAGTGCGTCGGCTTTGCTCATGAAAAAGCTCTCACACCGAGCAATATTATAAATGCATTCAAAAAGTGTGGTATATATCCATACGATGATAATGTCTTCACAGATATAGACTTTCTACCAAGCGCTGTTACCGATCGCGATTTAAAAGATGATGTAAGCCAAAAAAAGTCCATCGATCTACCAAGTACATCAACATCAACAAAGAAAATATCCGTGAGTGATAATATTCAAGAAAATATATCGGATATAGAAAATGATGCTACCTTAGACACCAGTATTGAAAATAGCAATCAACAGAACGATAAAAATGGCAAGACTGTCACAGATGTTTTTAAAAGCCCAGACGAATTTAAGGGCTTTCCAAAAGCAGGAGAACGCAAAACTAAAAATACGCGAAGAAAGGGCAAAAGTATTATAGCTACTGACACACCCGAAAAAGATGCCATAGAAGAACGAAGCATTACGAAGAAAAGAAAAATTGATAAAATCGAAGTGAAAAAAGTAGAAAAGGTCAAGAAACAAATATTTGAAGATAGTTCTGAAAGCTCAGAGGAGGAACTTGAACTTGGTTCATCCTCAGGGGATGACTGCTACTATACAATCAATCCAGATGGATTTGAGGAGCTTCATAGAAAGCCCATAGAAAATTATTTTGTGCTCGTGGAATTTCCTGGAAAATTGGAGAAGAAGAAGGTGTATTATGTTGGAAAAGTCCTGAAAATAAAGGAGTCAGAAGAGTATGAAATTTCGTATCTTAGAAAACAAACGAAGGGCACCAGCAAATTTGTATTTCCCAATATTCCAGATGAAGCTATTGTTGCTTTAAAAGATATCAAGCTCATCATGCCACCCCTAATTCCTTGTGGGCACACTAGCCGACAGATGGCTTCTTTTACGTTTGAGTGTCTTTTGTGTTCAATAAATATGATTTATAAACTATGTTCGCAACAATCAGTATGTTAAAATTATCTTATGAGAATGATATATTAATCTCAATAATAATATCCTCAATAAACTTTTTCAAAACACAACAGCCTAAATAAGATTTTTCGACATGCTAGATTATATATTTTCATTTATTTTCCCTGTCTCACTGTTGGATTTAAAGTGTCTCACTGTAAGGCATAATGTGTCCTACAGTTAGACAAATGCACCTATCTATATTCTTGCAAAAAAAAATATGAAACTACAAAGTTACAAATATTTCACTTGAAGAGAGATTAATATAAATGTCAACGCCGATGCTGGCGTTTAATTTTTTCATTTTGGATGGATAAAAACAAAATTACACTAAAATAAAAAAAAACTGTCTCACTGTTGGGCTGGCTCCCCTACTGCTTTGAACAGGAACGGATTTTGTAGTTAAATGAAAAGCTTACTTAAGTAAAACCTTATAGTAGCAATGTTTATTTTTACCATTACTTGTATTATATGTATATTAACTTATTATAAGTACAAAACCAGTGTGAAAGTTTGCGTGCGGAAAGGGCAACTTTTCGCACGCATTTAGGTAAAAGTAATAATAACAATTAATATACTTACTTAAAAAAATATATATTACAGAAAGATTAATTGTAATTATAAAACGTTAATCTGTTCCTAATTCAGTCTCGCTATCACTATCATCCACATTTTTAATAAGAGGATGTATTTCGTTTTGTTGTATAGTTATATATAAGTCTTCAATTTTTAAGACATGGTTAACCGAATTTTTATCTGGAATTTCACCAAAAACTTTCTTTATTCGCTCTATTACACTGCCACTAAGAGTAGGTGTGCTATTTTCATTTGTTATTTTCGATTTAATTTGATGCCACATGATTGTGTTCAATAGGGTTAAAAATGCAATAATAGGGTGGCAGTCGCAACACAGTGTGACCCATTTCTTCCGCCATTTAATCACACACATACTTTTTTTTAATACTAAATGCCTTTAACATTTCTAACAACTGTTTTTTACTATACGTTTCCTCGAAGTACAAGTTATTTTTTAACATGAACTCCTTTATTGCGAATTTTGTGCTCGATGCATCCGCCCAGACGGCACCCTATATTCCTGGAATATTCCCCTATCTGCCAATAGGCCATAATATCTTGCAATATTCTTGGAATATGCACTGAATATCTCAAATGTATCTTATCTCATAAAAATATTCCATATCTATGCCATTGTAGATATGCCTGGAATATGCCGCGGGTATATTTATAGGATATGCATTGTGAAATATATTCAATTATTTATTTTTAATACTTATTGATAATAATATATATAATATAAATATCTATACAGAGTGATTGGGGTCTTAAATTATATTTTTACATAACTTGAAATAGGTATAGGAACTATTTATTTATAGATAATATAGAGGAAATAATTAAAAAACAAATTTAAATCTGAAAATGTTTTATACTTCATAAAGTTTTTGGGTAGGCATTTTCTGCAGTTTATTAGTATTTTGTTAAAAATGAAACTTGATTTTTTTTATCATATTATTTAGTCAATTTTTGGATTCGAGCGGTGATAAACAATATTGGCGTTTTATACGGTGTTACTACTGTTAGTTTTTAGTTACGAGGAAAATGTATTAACCAAATGTTAATCAGAAGTGTAAGAATGAACAAACCTGAAATTCCGTCGCTCAGTGTTGGCTTATTAATTGCGATAACGAATAAGTACAATTACACTTTCCTCAATGATTTTTTGTAAGGAAACCAATTTTAATCTAAAAAATAAATAGGTATATAGGTTCACAAATTCGACAGATCCGACGATATTTGAAATTTTTTTAATGACAACCCTCATCAATAATCACACTAGTGAATTGCGTCTCGCGATCCGATTTCAAAAACATATATAGTTGTTAATATTTATTAATAATAATAATAATAATAAATCGACTTTTATTGGCAAATATATAACAAATAATACAATATATTTCAAAAAATCAGATGCCTATAGGGCGAAGTTTAGCTGTAGCCTGCAGGATACAGCTATTCTTACACTTAACCCTAGTGATCAAATTACAATGTTAAATATTAATACAATACACTTATCAATAATTATAAATGAATAACTGTGGCAAAAGTAAAAAAAAAATAAAAAAAAAAAGTAACGGTTAAAGAAATATACCTACCCAACAACACATAACAAGGAGCAATAAACCGTATAAGTAAATTATGTAGTGTTTTTTCATAATTTTTTCTTATTATTATTTTGGAGCACCTTACCTATGTAATATTATTAATTATTATGTCTATGTTAAAATCGGGTTGCACAGCCCATCAATTCAAAGGAAAGTCCGGTCACATGACTAATGTCATGTAATCAACCGTTTCGGAAATACGGGGGTTTCTAAATTGCCTTCATCGATTTTGTCTTTTAAGTGTCTCACCCCTTCAATAAATAGAACTTTAAAATTGCTCTGCGAACAGTTTAGCGAAAACCCATCCGCCGATCCAGAGAGAGACGCAAGGGTCTCCAGGACGGTGCAAATATACCACGGGATTGACCACCCATCCAGAATGTCACGATGGAGGAGGTGGCTGGCATCTTAAATAATTTAAACATCAGAAAGGCTCAGGGTTTAGAGGGCATAAGAAATGCAGCGTTACATAATTTGCCTAACAATATAACAACGGACATAGTAAACCTATCCCAGGCGATTATCGAGGAGGGTCACTACCCGTGTGTGTGGAAGAAAGCAAAGGAAGTGCTTATATTATCAAACAAAATGAGGATCCGACCCAGGTTGTCAGCTACAGGCCGATAAGCCTGCTGTCCAGTCTTGCCAAAATAGTTAAAAAAATAATTTTGAGTCGCTTGGTCAACTTTGTCATTAAGCGCAATAATTAATGTTCTCCCTGATGAACAATTTGGTTCTAGGGGAGAGCATTGCACGGTAAGGCAGACTGCGGTCTGACGTTAAAACTAATAAGGTTGGGGGCCCCTAACTACCTAATTAAAATAATCACCTCCTTTTTGAACAGAAGTTTTGCAGTCTCGTCGGAGGGCGCGATTTCTGAGCCAAAACACATCAGGGGGGCGGGAGTCCCGCAAGGGTCTCCTCTCGCTCCGATGCTGTTTTGTTCATAATATCCCGAACGACAGACAAAACAAGCTGTATCTATTCGCCGACGATACTGCAATCACTTCGGTGTCAAAACAACCGTGGCTGGTGGTGACAAGACTACAGAGGCAGATCCGAGCTATAGAAAAATGGCTTTTGGACTGGAAGATTCGCTTGAATCCTGCCAAGACAAAAGAGAGACGAAGAGCAGAGTGAGAAGACCTGAGACCAGGTTTTCGGTAAATAGCATTCAGGTGAATTGGGTACAGGAAGTCAAGTACTTGGGACTGGTTTTTGACGCAAGGTTAAACTGGAGGAAAAACTCCGAACTTAGAAGAAAGAAGGCTGCCAAATAACTAAGTTCAATTAACTGCTTGCTTCACAAGAAAAGTAAGATTGGTTATAGAACCAAAGTTACCTTGTATAAAGCCTTGATCAGGCCGATCCTGACTTATGGTGTACCAATATGGTGCACAATAAGCAGAACAGAGCACAACAAGTTCCAGGTACTGCAGAATAGGGCCTTAAAAATCATTGCGGATGCACAGGGACTTCGATATACCAACATTGACTCAATATTAAGACAAAATTATAACGAATTACTACAGACGGACGAACCTCGCAATAAATCCACTAATTAGACAAACTCACGTACAATCCCCGCCAGGCTCCACCTACAAGTTTCCGAATAATTGGCTGCCCCTAGCTATTGTAGAGAGGCACTAATGCTGGTGGCCTCGACAAGCCCAGTTCTCCAGAATTACACGACACATTAAGCAGCTTAGGGCTCTGCCCAAACCAAATAATGATAAGAAGATTGGCCGACACAAGCATCACAGAATAAAAGAAATTAAAGGCACTGCTCGACTTAGAAGCCAAAGAAGATCCCAGAGAAGAACTTTAAAGCTGAAACCCTCAATTTTTTACAGCTACATAATTTCCCGTGGTTGAGCTATTTACGCTATAATGAAATACGACAGATGTCAAAAAGTGACAGATACGAAGGCATTTTGATTTTTTTTTAAATGACACGTCCCATCAGTAAACCAACGAGTGAATTGCATTTTGCGATCCTATTATTCAATATCTCACTCCCTAATCATGGACCCTTTTTTTGTAGCAATCAATCAATTAAAATAGATTTGAATTGTGATCATAAAGATTTTGCATTTACATCAATAATTTTTTACTTTTCCCCCAAAGCCCGCATAGTATATTAGGATGAGTCACCCTATATTAATGGAGATATTCGCTTATGAAACCAAAAAGATAATGTCAACATATGAGAAAAAATTAAATAAATCATTCCCTGGTCCAGCGTTTTCCTAAAGCTTAGACTGTTATTTGGAAGATGTAGCAAAATTGGTTCCATTTTTTGAAAGTTGGCTGCGAGACTTTCTTACAAATAAATAAATGCATTTATGTGGTTGCTAAGCATTTTTTCTTATGATCGGTAATTTCTTCTAATTAAATTATGCTACCGTGTAAAAAATTGCGGCTTTTAGCCTAAAAGGTCTATTTTTTAAATGGATGAGACACTTAAAAAAGACAAAATCATTAAAGACAATTTAGAAACCCCCGTATTTCCGAAACAGCTGAAAATAAATATCAACAACTAAGTGCATGTTTTTGAAATCGGATCGCGAAACGCAATTTACTCGTGTGGTTATTGATAAGGGTTGCCATTTAAAAAAATTCAAAATGGCGTCGTATCTGTGAGATTTATGACCTTATATATTTTTTGACATTAAATTTGGCTTCCTTGTGGAGAACCATTGAGGAAAGTGTAATTTGCTTTATATTATAGTCAGCAGGAAAATCGCCAATCGGGTGACACTTAAAAAAATGTCCCTGTACATAAAATTTGAAATCGATCGGTGAAATAGTTCTTGAGGAACTTTGCTCACCGCAAGTACTAGTTTTAAAAATCGTTATTTTGCTTAGAAAGCTATAAAGCTTAAATATAATTGTTAATTCAAAATAAGCGTATTTTAAGTACTAAAAAATGCAGATTACAAAAATCTCCTACTTATGCGAATACGCCAAGAACATTTTCTGGATAGCCGATTTATTTTTATTTCTATTCCAGGTTTCGCCAAATGAACTGAAGTGAAAGTATCGCAGAAAACTATGGAACAAAACTGAAAATAAAAACGTGTTTTTTTTATCTCTAGAAAACGTACTTCTTTATTTTTCAATTCCCAAATTCCATCTAGTTCCACATCCGCCACTGTTTTCCAATGATAACACGAAATCGTCCTCTCTGCGTGGAATAAGCAGGATTTACAATAGCATTTGTATTTCGCTGGAATTTTCACCTTTTGTGTCCATATAGATATGTTTATTTATTTTATCTGCCACAATCGAAATTGATTTGTATGCTGTTGCCTTTTCTATTCGCCTTTTACGCTTTACCCCAATATTACATTATTACTTGGCACATTTCATGTTTTAAGTGGAGATGAGGCGGTAACATATTCTTATAAAGGTGCATGTTATGAATTTATTAATGCAACGAATTATTTGAAGGCACTTGAGCGTTTGATTATTATTTTTCTGAAAAAATGCTGAGATCCGTGGATTTTTAGTTTTAATTGCGCATTTCTTTATTATTATTGTAACCTGTTACCTGAATTAATTTATTTTGACACAGACATTTACTTCTTGTCAAAAATTCTTCAAATTGTGTAGATCTATCTAACTTCAAGTAATTCTGTAAAAATGGCGCGATTAAGTGAAAAGGATAGGATAGAGGTACTAATGATGCTTGGCTATGGGGATAGAATGCGAACCCAAACAGAAGTGTGTGAGTTATTTAACAATAAGTACCCAAACCAAGCACCAATATCTCAATCTGTTGTTAGTAAAATTGTAAAAAAATATAGGGATTTGGGGCATGCTAGAGACAATTATATTTAAGGCGATCGACCTAGAATTTCAGAAGATGTGCAGTTAAATGTTCTCTTAGCTGTCCAAGAAAACCACCAGTGTTACTTGAGGTATTGCCACGGAAAATAATATTTGTCAAGCAACCGTATTCAATTATTTACACAAAAATAAATGGCATCCCTCTAGGGTACAGTTGGTTCATGAACTTAATAAGGATGACCCGGATAGAAGAACAGAATTTTGCGAAATAATGATGAACAGATACATTGAAGATCCTCAAATTTTAAAAAGAATTGTGTTCCCTGATGAAGCAACGTTTACTCTAAATGGGCATGTGAATCGCCAAAACTGTCGATATTGGGCTAAGGAAAATCCGCACTGGATCATGGAGTCCCTCACACAATACCCGCAAAAAGTGAATGTTTGGGATGGAATTGTTGATAACCGGATTTTAGGTCCCTTCTTTTTTGATGGTACGTTAAATGGCGAACTGTATCTAGAATTTTAAAAATTTGAGTTAATACCGGCACTTGCTGTACTCTATCCAAATCCAGATGAGCCAGACATTCCCAACAATAACTTATGGTACCAGCAAGACGGAGCACCAGCCCATTACACACGCCCGGTGCGTGAGTACTTGGATACAGTCTTTCCTGGCAAGTGGATTGGTCGACGGGGTCCAATAGAATGGCCGGCAAGGTCACCAGATTTGACCCCGCTAGATTTTTTTCTGTGGGGCAATTTAAAATCTAAAGTATACTTTAACAGACCTAACAATATTGATGAACATAAAGCTCGAATAAGGCATGAGGTTAGATTAATAGAGCCCCAGGTAATCTATAACGTTTTGGAAGAATTCAAAGATCGACTTGCACATTGCCAGGAAGTTGGTGGCGGTCAATTTCAACATTTATTAAAAAATATAGTCCATGTAAATATTATACCGGGGGTTGCATCGTCGAGCGGGACATAGAAAATCCCATGTAATTTTAAATGGGGTCAATTATTGGCTTCCCTAATTATTTTAGAGAAAAATTCTATTTAGGTTTATTAAAGAGCACTAAAACCCACATTCAAAAGAATAACTTTAGATATTTTTGATGAGCCCGTTTACGGGTTATCGCCGATTTCTTTTTAACTATTTCTCCTTTTTATGGCCCCGTATTTGCGGGCACCAGTCAAGGTAAAAGATGACTGTCAAATAAAGTTGTCATTTTGAAATATGTGCTTTATTGTTATAAAAACTCGTACATCGAAAATATTAAAGGTGTATTTATGAGTACAAATTAATCTGAATAAAACTAAAATAAAGTATCCAATTACAAGGTTAATTATGACATTTTACATGTTTCAATATTTTACTAATTAATAGGTAATTAATAATTCTTGCATCTCTTCTTTGTTCCTGCCTTTCTTCACATCTGCAGTTATTTATTACAGTGCCTTTTGTCTCAAATTTCTTGATAGTCCTTTCGACTGTAGATTTTGCAGGTACCTATCGGTCTATTCGGATACAGAGCAGCAAACATGTCTGACACATTTTGATAACTATTTCCTTGATAATACCATTAAATCATCAATATTTTTTCTTCAGAAGTGTAATTCATGGCTAATATTTTCGATGTACGAGTTTTTATAACAATAAAGCACACATTTCAAAATGACAACTTTATTTGACAGTCATCTTTTACCTTGACTGGTGCCCGCAAATACGGGGCCATAAAAAGGAGAAATAGTTAAAAAGAAATCGGCGATAACCCGTAAACGGGCTCATCAAAAGTATCTAAAGTTATTCTTTTGAATGTGGGTTTTAGTGCTCTTTAATAAACCTAAATAGAATTTTTTTCTAAAATAATTAGGGAAGCCAATAATTGACCCCATTTAAAATTACATGGAATTTCCTATGTCCCGCTCGACGATGCAACACCCGGTAGACTAATAAATAGATGTAAAGAGTTCATTTTTAATTGTAGTTTTCGTACCAGAAAAAGGTCAATATATCGAAAACCGTTGATTTTGGAGATATGGTATGTTATACAAAAAGTGTTTAGAATGTATCGTCGAATTTAAAAATAATATAATATACAGGGTGTTCTATTTAAAAAATTAATGTTGACGGTATATGTTCTTCTTGAGACAACCTGTATACACATTTCTTATGTCAAAAAATTCGCAATTAAAAATAATAATCGACATGTCCAAGCGTTTCTCCAGAAAATAAGTTTTAATTAAAAAAAAAATTAAGTACATGAAGAAAATCTAGGATATAATTCCTGACATCCTTTTTGAGACGAAAAGTTCATATGGACATATGCCCTAAAATGCTTACCCTCTAAGGTACAGGGTGTTAAAATAATTTTTAAAAATAATTGTATTTTAAAATTTCGAAAGGCCTTAAAGATACAGTATTGAAAATTGGTGTCAACTGACTTTGTATTAAACCGCACTTTTTCGTTAAAAAAGGGTTTGCTTACTTCAACCAGTGCGTGAAGATACCATCAATATTTTTTTTGTGAAAGTATTTGATACGCCACTGATTTTTTTTAATTCTGATGCATTTTTATGCATTATTGACACAAGCTGAACAAAAGTTCTATCTACCATGTTTTTGAAAAAAACAGTACTTTTAACGAAAAATAAAAAAATTGTAAATTGTAGACTAGGTATGTTTAAGACATCGCTTATTCGACTTTTTTTCAAAGTAGGCTTATGTCAAAGATTGTGTAAATAATTTCAGAAATATCACAAAATTAAATGACAGAAAACTCATTTAAAGCTCCAGTGCGTCGTTTTTCTGAATTGTTTATCGATCCAAAAGTTTTAAAGTTATGGCTGATTTACAAAATAGTGGTCATTTGGCAGATATGCATTTTGTTTATTATGATTATGGTCTTGCTGGTGGAAATGCATACGAAGCAAGACGCATTTACCAGGCAAGATATCCGAATCATATAGCACCATGTGCTCAAGCCTTTGTAAGTCCCCATCGCCCTTTATCAGAAACTCTTGCAAACTTCTTGTTTCCCAGTAGGCCAAGGACGATAAGAACAGCACAATTAGAAGAAGCAGTATTAAATAGAACTGAGGAAGATCCAGAAAACAGTACCCGAAAAATTGCGCATGAGGTAAACGCTAGTCAGCACACCGTTTTGAGGATTCTTCACGTTTATCAAATGTATCCTTACCACCACATACAACGAGTTTAGGACCTTTTAACACGTGATTTTCCTCAACGCGTTAATTTTTGTCCATGGATTTTGGAAAGGTTGGCCAGAAATCCACAATTTTTAGATAATTTCTTTTTTACCGATGAAGCTAATTTTTATAAGAATGCCATAACAAACTTTCATAACAATGACGTTTGAAGTCAAGAAAATCCATGCGCTATTAGCGAAAGACATTTTCAGTACCAATTCTCGTTAAATGTGTATGGGCAGGAATAGTTGGTAACAGACTAATAGGTCCTTTCGTTCATCCCTAGCGGTTAGATGACCAAACCTATCGCAATTTCCTAGAAAATGAGCTGCCAATATTATTGGAAGACTTGCCATTAGCTCAGCGAAACCAGTTGTTTTTTATGCATGACGGAGCTCCCGCCCATTTTAGTACAACAGCCAGAGAATATCTAAATGCTGTATACGGATGGATCGGTAGAGGCGTTGCACTACCTAATCAACCGTAGCCGCCAAGGTCCCCAGATTTAAATGTATTGGATTTTTATTTCTGGGGCCCTTTAAAATCTCTAGTTTACAAAACTCCAGTTGAAAACCAGGAAGTTCTTAGAGACCGGATAATTAATGGCTTGCGAGAATAATAAAAACAACAAAGGAATTTTTGAACATGTTAGAAATTCAATGAGAAGACGGCTGGAATCTTGTATTTTAGCAGAAGGTGGCCACTTTCAACAGTTTCTCTAAATCCAGTTTGTTTGGTGTTTAAACTTAGATTAAAAAATAAGTTATGATATTAGAAAAAATTTTTAATAAATTATTTGTAGTATAAATAATTCATAACATGTTTTGTACTTATTTAATTAGTAAATTAATTTTGTTAAGTTTATATCCCTACTCCATCAGAGTTGTCTTTAAACTACTGTTTCTTTTTCAAAAACATAGTAGAGACAACTTTTGTTCAGCTTGAATCAATAATTCATAAGAAAGCAGAGTTTAAAAAAATCCGTGGCGTATCAAATATTTTGAAAAAAAAAATTGATGGTATCTTTACGCACGCCACTGATGAAAGTAAGCAAAAATTTTTATATCGAAAAAGTGCAGTTTAATACAAAATCAGTTGGCATCAATTTTTAATACCGTTTCTTCAAGGATTTCCGAAATAAAAAAAAAAAAACATTATTTTTTTAATTATTTTAACACCCTGTATCTTAGAGGGTAAGCATTTTAGGGCATATGTCCATATGAACTTTTCGTCTTAAAATGATGTCAGTAATCAAATCCTAGATTTTCTTCATGTACTTAAGGATCACCTTGTATACCTCAGACACTATATCCGAGACTATATCCTATATCCTTTGGCGCTTCGCGCCTCAGAGTTTAAGAGCGCTCGCTGTGTATTAGCTCATTTCTCAACCTAGGTATATAATGTAGTATTCTCTTTACCTCTTGCTCTATTATTGACCAAGGTATATAATGTAAAGAGCAGATTAAACTATTACGTCTGTCAAAGGCAATGACATAACATGTATAAAATGAATAAAGAAAGGTACGTAGCTAGGCAACTGCAATTCTTTTTTATGTACACAGTTGCCTATTTAGTAAATTACCCGTCAGTTCGTCAATGTCAATTTCAAAGCACATTAGGCATCTTGATTGATATGAAAATGACATAAAAATAAATTTACGTAATAAATTATTCAAGGCAGTGGATCTGGAATCTTGTCCCACTTACTAAAAACGTCGTGTGGTCAAAGCATTCACGCTAAATGTTATTGTTAATGTTTGTGGTACCTACTCGCGTCGAGTGTTTCTGGATAAGACCTTTTTAGTGAGTGAGGCAATATTTCTAATACACAGCCTGTAATAAGCGCAAGCAAAATGTTTGTTGTCTAATTTTTTGTATCAATCAAAACACAAAAAAATATAAAAATGTATTTATTAAAAAATATGTTTATTTAGGACAGCTATATACTATAATGCTTTTATCTTCCGAAACAGAAAGAATTTTATTGTTGTCTGGATTATACTTTACACCCCACACCTGAAAAAAAATACTTTAAATCAAACTTTAATTGCTGCCATCAAAATTATAAAAAAAATATTTGAGGGTACTTATATTAGTTGGCAGAAAACATTTAAAAAAAAAATCTAAATGTTATGGCGGTTTTCTTTTCTTTTATTCGATATTCTTGTCTGTGAGTGTAGATATTTATAATTATTACAAAGACCGTACTCCCACACAGCACACCTCTTTTCAGAAATATCTCTGATATATTTCAAATGTGTCAAAAACTTAACATTTCTGGAATATTTCACGAAATAATTATGAAATTTTACATGTAATATTTCACCGAGAATATTTATAAAATATCTCAGATTCATTAAACCCAAAATCGTAGGTAGCTACATTTATTATTTTCTGTGGTGGTAATTATTTTAAATTCTTTTTAGCAAGGACATAACAATATGTAAATATATAAGCGTTAACTTATTGTGCCCGTATTTTCATTAACTGGAAATTCTGTTTGCGGGGAATTTTTCATAGAACGACATTCTTCAAAAGCAAAGCAATGGGGTCATTTGGTTAAACCTCAAATTAGACTCTTAACCTAATTTTTTTACATATATAAGGGTATGGTCAGCCCTGAAATTTTGAAGTCAGTCCGATAGGTAGTTTTCGAAATATACGAGATTAAAATCAAATAAAACGCTTTCGAGGCGGTGACGTCATTACCTCCCACAGTTTGTCCGCTTTGAACTTGTGCAACGGTCTTTCTGCGCATAACAAGGGAGATGTCCTTACTGATTTTTTGTTCCGTTAAAGCAGAAACTTATTATTACTACTGTTAATAGTATATATAACAAGTACACATTCTAAGTAATTATTTTCATTTTTATTTGAGATCAACCGACAGGGTGATCAACAATCAGATAAAAACATTACAAATTAAAAATAAATTAAAACAAAACAATTAATTAGTTAATCAAATAAAAATAAAACAAAATTATAAAAACTGTTGAACATGTCCGCCTCTTGCTAAAATGCACGAATCAAGTCTTCGCGCCAAATATTCCAGAAGTATTGCGAATGATGTCGCATGAAGCTATTATTCTGTTTCTTAAATCCTCTTCTGTCTGGACTGGGGTCTGATACTTTAATGCTTTCAGGTGTCCCCAGAAAAAGAAATCCAGGCTGTTCAGGTCTGGGGATCTAGGGGGCCATGGCTGAGGTGCCCCTCGACCTATCCAACGGTTGTTAAAAATTTGATTGAGAAAGTTTCTCACCACTATGCGGTGGTTTCTGACAAGAATTGGTACCTCTTCTAGCAGCCCTGGGAGTTCCTCTTCAAGAAATTGACGATATTATTGTCCGTTTAGCCTTGCTGGTAGGAAAAATGGTCCTATCAAATGATCTCCAATAATGCCGGCCCACACATCTACTGAAAACTGTTCTTGGAAATTATTTTCGCGTATCGAATGCGGATTCTCTTCTGCCCAAAAATGGTTTTTGTGAAAATTGTTTATGACATTCCTTGAGAAATTTGCTTCATCGCTAAATAAAATCGTGTTTTCAAATAACGGATTTTGGGCTAGCATTTGTAGGAACCATTGGCAAAAATTAAAACGTAGTGGAAAGTCACGTGGGAGAAGAGCTTGAACCCTTTGGATGTGGTAAGGATACATTAAGTTGTCTATTAAAATTTTTCAGACAAGCACAAATGAAATGTTAAGTGTTGCAGCAATTTTTCTCGTACTAATAGCAGGATCATTTTCTACTGCATTCAGGACTGCTTCCTCGACTTCAGGAGTCCTAACCGTTCTGTTTGCTCCTGCTAAATGAGTGGATTTCTTGAACGATTCATTTTCACATAGTCGATTATGTAGATTTGCGAATGTCCGTGGGTCAGGCAGTATTCGATTTGGATACCTTTGTGCATACGGTCGTCTGGCTTCATAACAATAGCCATCGGCAAGTCCAGAGATTAAATGCATCTCTGCAAATTCTAGATTTGTGAATTCAACCATCATTAACCAGTTCAAAACAACTCCGGAAACGTCAAACAAAAAAATATTTGTCACAAAATGGCAGAAGGACAATAAACAGAATTAACAATTGCCTATCCCAGCCTACTATTTATTATAGCGCTATTTCGCCTACACTTAATTTTCATTGATGGCTATTTTTGCAAATAAATCGAAAACGGTCACAGATACGAGAATAGTGCAAGAGACCAGAACGCTAAACAAAGGAACAGAGAGTTCAAATTTCATACCGGAATTCATACAGGGAGCTCCAAAAAAAAGTTCTGAAAGATAAAATTGTAGCCGATTCAAGAAAATGTAACACCCTGTATACTGCGACCGACAATTTTGATACTTTATTGTAAAAATTCTAAAAAATGGTTGATGTTCCAAATTTGAAACAATTATCACAGAATATAAGAGAGAAAACGCAAAATACGAGAAAAAAAATTGAAACCTTGCCACCCTGTATACTGTATAACGAAAATAACGCGTTTTAGACCATGCATATATTTGCATTTTTGTCTTATTTTGGCGAGTACTATCACCCCCTGAAATATCTGCATGACATTAATTAACACCCTGTATATAATGGATAATGAAACTGAGGTAAGTCTTCATTTTAGAAATAGGTATAATAATAATTGTAGGTTAGGCTCATTTTATTATTTTTCCCGCTTTAGTTTATTTATTATACTTGAGTTGTTAATATTGTGAATTAGAATATTGAATAGTAAAGGGGCAGAAGAAGAAGGAAATAATTTTAAATTACAAAAACACGAATAGAATAATAGAAGATGCAATATACAGCACCATCACCCCTCCGGGACAGAACTAGGGGTACAAAAAATTGTACTGTGGCTGCCGCAGTGCAAATCTTGTTTGCCCGTGAAATGTAAGAACTTTGAATACCCTTATAAGATATACAGTTGATAACAAATTTTGGAAAAACTTTTCTTTGTCTATATT
The DNA here is from genome assembly GCA_963920685.1 of Polydrusus tereticollis. NCBI lineage: Eukaryota > Metazoa > Arthropoda > Insecta > Coleoptera > Curculionidae > Polydrusus > Polydrusus tereticollis. The sequence goes on along the minus strand of OY987329.1, from coordinate 91,828,029 downwards.
CATATTTATTAATAATAGTTGATATGTTTTTCAAATAAATATGTTCTTGATATTGAATGATATATTCCATTCTATATAATTTCAGAAATATCAAGAATCTTTTCTGAAATATTTCTAGAAAGTACGTATGTGTGTGCCTTTAATTTGAAATGTTGCAGAAATGTAACTATGAAATGTTTCAGAAACCTAAAATGAAATCTCACTTTATGGGATATTTTTGGTTTTCTGAAGCATTTCACCAATATATCATAAATGATACTTTCGAAGAAACTAATATTAAATATTTCTGACGATTGTGCTATGTGGGTTATGAATACGAGAAAAAAAATTGCCTCTGTTTATTGGTTTACCTGATCTGCGTGTTCACTAAAAGTGTGAATGCACTGCCTACTATTAACTTCCCAAACTTTTACAGTTTTGTCCGAGCTTCCTGATACAAAATTTTTACCGTCTGGTGAAAATGCCACACTCAATACCCAAGATCCATGTCCGGACATTGTACCAACCACATGCGTATGTTGACTAAAAAAAATTATTTTAATAATTAATAAACGTATTAGAATTTAAAAACAATGATTTAAACGAGGCAAATTAACATTAACAGCAAAGCGCCAAAAGTATAATTTTTAGGCGCAAAGGAAAATCTTTTACTTACACGTCATATAGTTTCATATGACCATCATCGGAAGCCGTTAATAATAACTGACTGTCAGGAGAAAAACACAGAGATCTTATTGGCATAGCATGCCCCTCCAAAGTATGCCACAGTTTATTTGATGCCACATCGAAAATATTTATAATACCATCGATGGCACCACTAGCAATGTATTTTCCGTCAGGACTCTAAAAACAACAGAGTTCAGAAAACACTGCCATGAAAAATGCAAATTATTTTATTAGTTCACGGTGAATGACCTTTGTAAGAGATTACGAGAGGACATTGTCGGCCATACTGACATCCGTAATACTATGCATTACGGGTCAGAACAAAAAAACACCAAAATATTTAAAATTACGCCGAAAAACAGCCAATAAAAAACTTTTAATAACACCTGAATAAATGTAGGGAATACTGTGTCATTCTTTATGATCATATTATTATTATGACATTTTTACCACTGCCGGTTATACGGCAGTTGTTTTAAACAGGAACCCTGCATATTTTCCATTTTTGGATAATTACTAACTTTTATTAAGTAAGTTTTTACCTAATAATAGACTACGTGCAAGGCTTTTACTAATAGCTTATTGGATTAAGATAAATTATTTAAATTCAAAATGCATATATAGGACCTTAAAGGCCATCAATTACACTACACTACGCATCTCTCCATCCACTAGTGGCGTGCGGTATACCAGATAACTTGTATATCTCAAGAAATTGATACGCCACAGAATGATTTCCAAAATTCATTCTTTTATCAAAGTATCATGCCTTTCTCTACGAAAACTACCTCTGGTGTGTTTTTGCGGCACATAATTGTTTTTTTGAAAATAATGAATTGATGTAGGTATTAAAATAATTTGTTATATTCATAAATAATATTATTTTGATTTGAGTTCGCATTTTAAACATACCTTATAGTTTCTATTATTGTGTTTATAAGTTTCCTGGACTTCATTACGTGTTAGTTTATTGTTTATTATTTTATTCATTACTATTACATTTTTAAAAATTAAACTAACATAATCTAAAGGCCAAATCAGACTAGCCACTGCGGTTACCATTGCCGTTGTCGTTGGCGATTAGGTTTCGCTCACACTAGCGCGGTTAGCTTTCCGTTTTCAGTTAACTATGACGTATTAACCGTGTGATGTATGCAGTGTGTATCAGCCAAGTGGAATAAATTCGATAATAAATACATGGGGGCGTGTCCGAAAAAACGCTCGGACACGTCGATTGGTATTTCTAGTTGCGCATTTTTTTCAATAAAAACTTTTTATACAGGGTGTGTCATGTAACAGTGGCCAATACTAACTTCCTTATTTTAAATGCAACACCCTGTATATTATTCAATTTTTGGATTCTTTAGAAAATTTTAGACATATCCCATGTACAATATCCTATACCTATCTTTAACTGTTTCGGAAATATTAAGTGTTTTCAGATTTATTGCAAAAATCAAGAGCACACTAAAAAACTAATAAGTAATACTGTTTATTTTTTGGCAACATCCTAATCTTAAATAGAAATTTCTTCTAACGCTACTAAAGATCTCAGGCGTGACCCGCGTGACCAATCTAATCGCCAGCGTTATTCGTCTTCTTAAGTCAGCTAAGTCGAGGGGTTTAGTTTTGTATACAATATTTTTGACATAATCCCATAAAAAGAAGTCTAATGGCGTCAGATCAGGGGATTGTGCTGGCTATTCCATCGATCCACGCCTCCCTATCCACCGATTTGGAAATACTCGGTTGAGGTACTGCCGGACATTGATTTGGTAATGGGGCGGTGCTTGCTGAAACCATATCATATTCGCTGGCAGTTGTGGGTTTGCTGGATCAGGATATAAGTTTGTCAAAGTCGGCAAGACATTATTTTGAAGCAGTGCTAAATAATTATCGCCATTTAAATTGCCATTAATAAAAAGGTGACCTATGATATGATCTCCAACAATTCCTGCCCAAACATTAACCTTTTCAGGATATTGCATATGTTCTTCTCTCATCCAGTGAGGATTTTCCCCAGACCAATAGCGGCAATTCTGACGATTAGCATGACCGTGAAGTGTAAAGGTGCACTCATCAGAAAACACAACATGTTCTAATTGGATCACATTGTTATCTAACATTGCCATCATTTGTTCACAAAAATACGTTCTCCTATCAAAATCGTCTTCCATGAGCTCATGAGTAGGTATCATTTTATAGGGATACATTTTATTTTCTTGTAATGTTCGAATAATCGATGAATGGCAAACATCGAACATTGGGGCTGTTTTTCGACTAGAAGTATGTGGGTTTTCCTAAAACTCAAGCATAATATCTAATTTGGTATCATCACTTATTGCATTGGCAGCTACTTTTTTATCTGCTTTACATGTCCAAGCTGGCGAAGCTGCTTTTCTATTTTACTAATTGTAATAGGCGGCAAATTTGGAAATTTGTCATGAAATAAGCGAGCAACTTCCATTTGTGTCCGTATTTTATCTCCATAACCAATCATCTGTAGAATTGCTATTTTGTACATTTCTGTTAAATGAACCATGTTTCTGATATATGCAGTTAACGAAATTCAAACGACTATAGACTATAACACTGACAGCTACTGTCATGCAGACAGACAACAATTTGCTAAGGTCAGGCGTTTTAAACAAAGTAAACAAAACTAGTTATACCTTTTTTTTATTTCATATCAGTAAAGACATTTTAACATCAATTTTCAACATCTCCTATATAATCCGAAACAGTTGAAGATAGGTATAGGATATTGTACATGAAATATATCTAAAATTATCTAAATAATCCAAAAATTGAATAATATATAGGGTGTTGTATTGAAAATAAGAAAGTTAGTATTGGCCACTGTTACATGACACACCCTGAATAAAAAGTTTTTACTGAAAAAATGCGCTACTAGAAATACCAATCGACGGGTCCGAGCATTTTTTCGGACACGCCCCCATGTATTTATTATCGAATTTATTCCATTTGGCTGATATATACACACTGTATAGAAAATGTTAGCGGCATATGTCGTCGAAAATTTGTTATGCTCTCTTGGTACTTATTGCTGGAGATGTGGTTACATCCCATAGCAAACTTCCATTTTTTACTTCGTTAACTAATAGATTTTCATAATCAATTATCCATATAACACAACAGCTAATGCGTGACAGATGATCACGTGGCTACAGGGAGAACTGCTATTGGCTACGATTGTAAACAGGCCGATTAAAATTAGAACTCAACTTAAACGCCAAGCCGTAATCGTAACCGAGGAGTGCTACGCTCTCATTGGTCAACTGGCACAATCGTAACCAACAACCACAACGGCTAGTCTGTGTTCGCCTTAACAATGGTTAACTATAACTATACAAACGCCGAAATTGCAGATTTGTTTATGGACTTGCCGAGGAATTCTTTAGCCGTACAACGGATTGACCAAGAAAGATTTCCCAACCGACAAATCCCCATCAACGCTTAGTAGAAGTGGGCTCATTTGTAAGGGCAAGAGATATTTCAGGGAGGCCTACCACAACAAGAACTCTTGCTTTGAAAGAGGGAATTTCAAAATAAATTGAACGTCATTAAGAAACAAGCACCAGAAAAATTGCCAACCAGCTTGGAATGGGTCCTAAGTTAATACGGACAATTAATCTTAGATAAAGCCAACTGTATCCATATGATGCCCAGCGCGTCCAGGTATTATTATAGAGAGATTTTCTCCCACAAATTTGCCGATGGATTCAGCAGCAAAAATTGTACAACAAATTGGTCACGTTAGTAATGTGAAACTGTGACAAACGTTAAGATGCATAGTGAGAGGGTCGTAAGGTTTTTTAATTTTTTTTTTAGCTTTTAAGGGTGTCGCAATACTAGAAAGATTGAGAAACGATGCTTTTCGAAAGAGGATCTTTTAAATAACATCTCTACAAAAAATCTGAATTTTATTCCAACGCTAAATCCCTTAAATAAATCAAAAAAAAAAAAAAAACGAACCCTTCTACTTACGCCCACACCAACTCTATGGGGTTTAATTCACAGTGATAAAACGGAAGGCGAAGTATCGTTATATTTCGTTTTGAAGCGATTTCGTACAATAAAGAGGTTTATTCAACTTTACAATCTCCAGTAGCTCCTTTTTCAGCATATCTTTATGAAATGGCTTCTTTTTTACAGTAAGCCAATGAAACATGCCATTTATTTTTTTCCAAGAAGACGTTATTTTTTCGAATTTTCTTGAGTGGTAGCTGGCATAATCCATGACTATAACAGACCCAGGAGAAATAAGATCTAGCATTTGCTGAAAATATTCTTCAAAGACATCAGCGTTCATGTCTTCATGATAGTCTCCAGTCCGTTTTGATTTAAATGCTAGTAAGCCGCCATCGTCAAATCCATTTTCGCTACCAATGTGAGTAATTAATAATCTTTTACCTTTTCCCGAGGGTGCTTTTATTCCAGTGGGCCATCCTTCCATTAAAGCTTGCCTCGCGCTTTTTATATGTTTTACCTGCCATATTTTACCAACGGTATTACCTTCATTTAACCAAGTTCGAAACTGTCTAACTGCCCTCAAATATTGTCATTGCCAGCAGATGATTCCGTCTTTCTCTATTAAAAGTGATTTCCTGTTTTGAATTTTTTCATTACAAAAATTCATGTTCTTCAAAGTTTTCCATAGTTTCTTCATACCCATGGATGGAATGAAATCATCCTTTTTCATTTCAGACATTATTTTGTCCAAGGTAGGTATTTCTTTTTTTAAGTAAAACGAGTGTGTGATTCTTCGGATGGCAGTCTTTTCATCCTCATTTATTACACTTTCTTTTCTTCCTGTACTTCTCTTTGGTGACCTGATGGGGCCGCGTTTATTCTCGTGCACAAGTCGGTATATTGTTGACTGTCCGACTCCAGTCATATTCGAACACATTACAACTATTTTTGCAACTCCGAATGTTATATGAAATAATAATTGGACTACGCCTATGGAATACGGCGAAGACCACGGGGTTTTATAGTTCAATAATGATTTATTACTCTCTTACATTAAGCAACAGACTATAGGGTCGGATTTGAAAATAACCACCTTGCAAGGATTTTTTTTATAAATAAGCATCGTTTTATATCGCTTTATTTAATTTTCGTAAATTCAAACCGAATTGGAGATATAATGCAAATATTACATACAACTCTGATTTGGTCAAATATTAGTTATTTACCAAAAGTCAAATTTATCTGATTGTTGAATATTCGTCACAAAAATGAAGGCATTATTTGAAGTTTAGCAAAACGTAGTTTACGATTCAATTTTTCAATCACTTTACTTATAAATAAACTATAACTTATAACATAGTACAGGATATTATTTGTTAATCATTTTAATCTTGTACACAGCAATGGCGTAGCGAGAGGGAAGGCCGGGGACGGCCCCGGTTTCTTGAGGGCATCAAATTTCGAATAAATTATTAAATTAAAACTGGACTGGATAGCTACGAATAATAGGACGGATACGGATTGATTGTCAAGCATGAGCAAACTGCCAAAACTTGTTTTTATCTGAATAATAGGATAGATTCGGAATCCTAATCAACAATGAATATGAATTATTTTAATTTTCTAGGCGATATTTGAGAAACTAGATTGTTAATTTCATCGGTTATTGTAACCAAATAGTTCGCACATTCTCTAGTGAGTCTGCACCGGCAATGAAAATGCATGCGATATTTTAAATTACTGACAAGCAACCTAATTTTCCGTCAATCGTCGGCCAATCAGATTGTCAATCGCCTTATTATCAGAATAAATGAACGCGGGAATTTTCTGTCGTTCGGTAAGCGTAACCATCTAGTTCGTTCTTGCTGCTGTGTTGCTAAAAGCCCCTACACCCGACCTAATCTGCAGGGCCCGATTTGCTGGGCATATAGGAAAGGGAAAATTGGGTGCTGTGCTCCACACCACCTCCTCTCGCAGTGTGTTTCGAGTCTCGAGTCGTAGAAGGTCGGAATTGAGGAATCGAGGGAACTAGGCATGAACATCGCTTGATCTATATACTCAGCCCTTATAGAGTCCCATTTGAGATATGGATTCTGCTTCTGGGGTAACTCCAGTCAATACTCGATACGCTCAGTTTTTATCTTATAAAAATGAGCCGCGAGATATATGTGCGGAGCAGGTGCTAGGGATTCCTGCAAATTGTTATTTACACAATATAGAATATTAACTTTAAGTATATATATATAGCATATATATATTAGAAACGGTGAGCCTGATGTATAAAAAAACTATGACATCAACCTAGGAAAAATAGTTAGAACACAAGACAAGTTGCTGTTGTGCCTTTGCCTATACCGCATTCGGCACTAACAAAGAATTCGATATTTCATAATGGGAGGAAAATGTTTGATCACTTGCTAGTTGGTGTAAGATCGTTAGATACGCTAAAGAAGTTTTAATCAGCAGTAAAGAAAATATTAATTTCAAAGGCCTACTATAGCATAACGGATTATTTTGATGACCCTATTCTATAATTCAACAATATTTTAACTCAGTTTTCTCCTATGTATTTTATTTTATTTTATTCCTTTTCTTTTTATAGTATTGTGTTTGGATTGTCTTTTTACTGTTTGTGTTTCAAGAATGCATATATTGTGTTATTGTATTTTATTTTAGTATATAGCTCTGATTAATTAATCGTTAAGGCAGATAATGTATTTGAACTTTTGTGTGCAAGTTTGTTTGTATATATTACCATTCATAATTGTTCATTTACACCATTTATCTTATTTGTATTTCTTGCTTCTCTATTTTTTTTCTTTTGTGTCTTTAATTACCAGTTTAGTATGTAGGTGCTTTGTCAACGAAATTACCTAATATTCATGACAATAAAGCTATTTTTGATTTGATTTGATTGCACTGAATTTGCTATTAGAAAATAATTCGCGAAGAAAGAAAAGAGAAGAGCTGGGTTAAAAAGTCGCTATTAGAGAGGAAAAAGTTCAGCCATTAAAATATTATTAAAGAACTAGAACCAATTGACTTCAAAAACTTTTTGTGACTGGATACAGAGACATTTCAGAAACTGGTGTTCATGGTATCATCTTTAATTAAAAACAACATAGTATAATGAAAGATGGTGTGAGGGTCCTTTTAGTGAAATATCCCACCGGTAGGGCATATCCTTATATAAATCCAAAATCTCTTTCCATGCTTGCTTTTCTCTTTCACATATATTTGATTCAAAATTCTTAGAATTAAATTGAAGCATCCCGTGCACGTCAACCCAGCAAATATCAGGTTTGTTCCAACACACCCGAAAACAGTACATTGTACCGTCCGGTTCATGCGCAGAAGGAGACAAGCGTTCCAACCAACCCGTGACGGTTTATCGTACGATCGTTGCTGGCGTTCCAATATTGACAAGGACCTTTCGCGAATCGGTTTCTGTACGGTCATTTCGGTACTTCGTTAAAAGCTGTACTGCTTGAACTGACTTGCGCATTAGTCCGTTTGCCTATTTGTCAAGTGCTTGTGGTATATTTATTTTCGCTATATCATTCTTCTCTCGTTTGTTTACTAGTTTTGACATTACAAAAAAAAATTACTGGTTAGTAGTTTTCATTCATATATCGGTTTAAAAACCGTTCCAACGCATGTCTATTTTTGTACGGTCGCGAAACCATATCCCAGCAGTTTCGTGACGGTTCTGGTACGGTACAAAAATTGGGTAATGGAACAAACCTATCGATGTAAATCGACCCAACCATGCTCCACACAACTTGCAGAGCGTTGGAGTGGGGAGTCGGGAGATTATATGGTCGCCTCAACCAACCGCCCGATCTAGATTTTGTCGGTCAGGCATGCCTACACACTACCGACGACTTTGCAGGGTTCCTGCAGATTGGGTCGTGTGTTGGGGCTTTTAAGGACCGCCTAGTCCGGACTAACCCACCTTTTAAACATTTTTTGCAAAAGGGAACTAACCTGAACTTAACAATCTTGCTAGACTCGGGTTAAGTTTAAGATAGGTTAGCTTGATTCTGTAAAAGTTGCTACCTACTAAGCTAGCAGCTTAAGAACGTGGGTTAGTCGAGACCAGGGAATCCTGGACCGCAACAAATTAAAGTTGATCCGAAATCACTGAGATTGACTAATCTGGCTGGCTATCTTGGCTAATGAGCAGGAATGACTGATGCGGATGCGATCGATATTGAAAGCGATAGTATAATCTGGTTGTGGACCTGGGCATAGCTTGTACCACAACTCTTCTTCAGGTCTCTGATGATATAATATCAGCAACGGATAGGGGGATAGTTACAGTTTTAACACTTTTGGACTACTGTAAGGCATTTGATGCCTTGTTCTTGATGCGATCTTGCACTGTAAAGGGTTGAGTTTAGAAGCTCGAAAATTGCTTAAAAGTTTTTTAAGTATCAGGGTTCAGCGTGGCAGATTGAGGGACAGTATTTCCGGACCAGTGGAAATTACTATAGGCGTGCCTCAGAGCTTCATATTGGGGCATTTGCTTTTTATCATATACGCTAGTGATTTTGTTGAATATTAATTACAGTCGTCTGCACATAATATTTTGACGATAACTACCATTCACCAGTAGTGTAAGAAATTTGGGTTTGGTGATGTACAATACTTTCCGATATCGTTTCCATGTTCTTATCTGCTTAAAAAATGCTTATTTGCACATACATTACATAGACCAGTGTTATCACGGGAGGTTAAAATCAGGCTCTGTGAGTCTCTTGTGATCGCTTGCTTTAATCATTGTTCTCCGATATTTTCTCCCTGCTTGAATATTGTTTTTATGATGAAAATTCAAAAGGTCAAAACGCGTGTTTAAGATATATACAGGGTGCCCGAAATTGGTGCTGACAGTATTGCGATCTCGGAAACTAGAAGAGATAGAAAGACGGTTAAATAGGAAAAGTTTTAGGCAATTATGTAAGAAGTTTATTGGTGCTTACGGATCGATTGTGGCTCTTCTGGGTTTTGAGATATATTGAATAAACCAAAATGTTGCATTTTCTTAGATCGGTAGTAACTTTTTTATTACCCAATATTTTTTAAATCCGAAAACACATTTTCATTGCCCCTTTTTACATAGAAGATGCCTACCTGATCATATCTTGGTTACAACGTTTCGGTTTCCTGTAACCATCATCAACTTTCTTTTTTTCTTATGACCGCCATATTGGATTTTTTACTCATCGAAAAGTACTTAATTTTTCCTATACTATGATACTGAACACTAATACAAAATAAAAATGTATAACCTCAAAACAACAAAAAATTTTATTTTCGAACATATTTGGCAACACCGACATATCGGATAGTTCTTTTCCTTAAGAATAAAGTTAATTAAATAACAATATAAGTTTATACTACTTTAAATTAAAGTTAAAATATAACTTTTTTAAAAATCATAAAAATCTAGTAGGTACCTATCTAATAGATACCTATTTCGATAAGTTTTTTATTGTAACATTTTTGTTTAGAAGGCTTTGAACTTTAAACAAATGAAATTTTTTAATCTGTCAAATAATTTTTCTACATTGTCATAAACATCATTAACAATGGCGTTAAATTATTCTAACGAAGAGAAGTTTGATATGTTAGCGTGTTATATAAAAAATGACAGAAATGCGAATAGAACTATGGATAATTATTTTGGAATGTACCCCGAAAGACGACAACCCAGCAGAGCGTATTTTTCTTAACTGACTAGAAACTAGAATTTGGCAGTTTTGAAAAGCCTCGTCCCAAAGAATATTGAATAGATAACGAAAATCGTAATAGAATAATTTTAGAACATTTTAATGAATATCCGACTTCATCAACAAGAATCGCTAACACACAGCTTGGAATTCCAAAATCTACCGTTCACGATGTATTAAAAGTTGCTAAATACCATCCTTACAAGCCAACAATAATTGTGCAAGGACTTCAAGAAGGTGATTTTGATAGGAGAGTAATGTTTTGTAATTGGTATCTTGGTAAATGTCGAGAAAATCTCACATTTTCGGATAATGTTTTATGTACAGATGAAACACATTTCACCAACTATGGAATCTTTAATAGAAATAATCACTATCACTGGGATTTTGAAAACCCGCAATTACTCGAACCACGCAGATTGCAAGTACGATTTGGATTTAATGTGTGGTGTGGAATAATTAGTAAGAAATATTTTATTTTGGTTTAAATTAACTGCAAAAAATGCTTGAAATATTTATCTTTACAATTTATTTAGCAATAAATATTATAATGATTACGATGGATCTTTTGCATACTTTTTATTATTTTTAGAGAATCAGCTAATTGGTCCTTTTATTTATGACCAAACATTGACCGGTCCAAGATACCTTGCAATGTTGCAAAATCAAATTATTCCTGCACTTCAAGAAATTGTTCCCAATGATCAATTTAATAACGTATGGCTGCAGCAAGATGGTTGTCCCGCGCATAATTCCAGACAAGTACAAACATTTTTATTAGAGACTTTTGGTAAAAAGGTAATATCTACCAGTGGTCCTGTGCGCTGGCCTGCTAGGTCTCCGGACCTTACCCCATTGGACTTTTATTTATGGGGATTTGTCAAAAATGAGGTATACGAATTTAATCCCCCTGAAACTCGCCAAGTTCTTGAGCAGCGAACTAGGAATATTTTTAGTCATATTAACCGTAATATCATTAATCGTGTAACTAGATCTGTAAAAAAAAATGTCAGCGATGCGTTGAAAAAAATGGTCGACATTTTAACCCTTAGTATATTTTACTTAATTAACTTTAATTCTTAAGCAAAAGAACTTTCCGATACGTCGGTGTTGCCAAATATGTTCGTAAATATGATGTTTTTGTTATTTTGAGGTTATAAATTTTTATTTTGTATTAGTGTTTGACATCATAGTATAGGAAGATTTAGGTACTTATCGATCAGTAAAAAATCCAATATGGCGATCATAAGAGAAAATAAAGTTGATGATGGTAACAGGAAACCGAAACGTTGTAACCAAAATATGATCAGGTAGGCATCTTCTATCTAAAAAGGGGCAATAAAAATGTGTTTTCGGATTTAAAAAATATTGGGTAATAAAAAAGTTACTACCGATGTAAGAAAATGCAACATTTTGGTTTATTCAAAATATCTCAAAACCTAAAAGAACCAGAATCGATCCGTAAGCACCAATAAACTACTTACATAATTGCCTAAAACTTTCCCCATTTAACCGCCTTTCTATTTCTTCTAGTTTCCGATCGCAATACTGTCAGCACCAATTTCGGGCACCCTGTATTTGGGATAAGAAAGTCTGACCACGTCTCGCATAGGCTTGGTGATCTGAAATGGCTTTAATATACAAAATAAGCTTATTCTGCATATTACTTCCTTACACCATCAGATTATAACTTACAAAGAACCTAAATATTTCTATCAAAAAATTAAATTTAGGGCCGATCTTTTAAGTATTAATATGTTTGAAACAAAAATTCATTATTCATTACACCAGCAAAACACCGTAGGTGTACTGAGTTTTTCAAAAGTACCTTAGTTACGACGTTTACAAGCTATATAATATTTACGTTACAAATTCCTTAAAGGGACTGATTCATAGTAAATTTTAAATTGAAATGAGCAATAGATATGCAAACCTATTCATTGTTGAATATACGGAGTATTTTTATATTTCTATATTATTTACTATGTAAAATTATATCTATTAAGTACCTAGCTTCATATATTGATTCTTTAAAATGGATATTTATTAATAATATATCGAATACAAATACAAACGTGGAATGCCCATGGAAACATGTTCATGCCAAACTTTACCACCGGTAGCTGTGTATTTTTGTTAAACCTCACTATAGATTAGAAGCAATAGACATTTATTTATTTATATCAAAGACGTTGGTCTGAGAAAAGTAGCAAAATCAAATTTTAGTTTAAGAAACTGATGTTTTGAAAAGATGTTTTATTTTGAATCCTCCCGCACGTGTATCATTTTTGAACTTCTTGGACCAAAACTAACCTGAGAACACAAATATTTGTGTTCATGTAATCCCTCTGATGAAAACATACATTACAACAGTACCTGGCGTGTCATCTGTTGTAAAGTTGCTGAAAACGTGGGCCAAAAAACCCTAATCAATATCAAAAGTACTTGTTTACATCGATATCGTTACCTTCTAATACTAGACAAAATATTGATTCAAGGAAACGCAGAAGTACAGAAATATGTAAGCCTATTTAGACCCTTTTAAATCCCGAAAACAGAAAGCATACATACACCTTTCAAAATGGAATGTGCTGCCACCCTTCAATACCTTATTATACTAGATATAATATCGATTCACGGAAATGCAGAAGTACAAACATATGTAAGCCAATTTAGAGCCTTTAGATCCCGAAAACAGAAAGCATACATACACCTTTTAAAATGTAATGTGCTGCCACCCTCCAATACCTTCTTATACTAGATACAATATGGATTCATGGAAATGCAGAAGTACAAAACTATATAAGCCTATTTAGAGCCTTTAGATCCCGAAAACAGAAACCATAAAAGGACCTTTTAAAATGTAATGTGCTGCCCTCTCCAATAATTTCTTATAGGTACTAGATATAATATTGATTCATGGAAATGCAAAATGTACAAAAACATTTAAGCTTATTGAGTCCCTTTTAAATCCCAGAAACACACCTTTCAAAATGTAATGTGCTGACACCCTTCAATACCTTCTTATACTATACTCGGGTACCAAAATAATTGGCAGGGACTTATTTTTACCGGGGTGTGCAAGACGTAAGGGAAACGCCAATTCCAAAGGCGTGTCATTTTAAACAAAATAATAATTTTAAAAATATATGAATTTTTTGTTTATTATTATAATATATTTACATTTACTATAGTAAATATAATATTATAAATTAAACTGAAAAATAAATTAAGCTTTTACATTTGGTGATCTAACGAGGTAATTAGAGAAACTAAATTACGCAGAAATAAAATCCAAAAAGAATAATGAAGCAACTGTATACCGGGTGTTGCATCGTCGAGCGGGACTCATAGGAAATCCCACGTAATTTTAAATGGGGTCAACTATTGGCTTCCCTAATTATTTTAGAGAAAAATTCTATTTAGGTTTATTAAAGAGCACTAAAACCCACATTCAAAAGAATAACTTTAGATATTTTTGATGAGCCCGGCGATAACCCGTAAACGGGCTCATCAAAAATATCTAAAGTTATTCTTTTGAATGTGGGTTTTGGTGCTCTTTAATAAACCTAAATAGAATTTTTCTCTAAAATAATTAGGGAAGCCAATAATTGACCCTATTTAAAATTACATGGGATTTCCTATGTCCCGCTCGACGATGCAACTTGACCCGGTATGTTATTTTCATAATGTTTTTATTATACTACATAATAATAGAAACATATAATAGTGGATTAAGGGCAAAACCTAAATCATAAATGTTTATAAATTTCCTAACTATTCTTACCTAATGAACACTACTTGATAATAATTTTACAAATTATATTCCACGCCGACATTAAAAAGTGTTATAATGACAATACGTTACAATTTTAAATTCATTATTACCATTACAGCGATTATTCACTATCTGACGATGAAAACATTTCATTACTGTCGCTACTGCCGTCATCTGCAGGATTTATAATAATAGGTTCTACCATGACTTCAACGCGTACATCTAAGTCCCACATTTTTTTTTCTACGCCCTCAACATGTAATACGCACTTATGCCAATCTGCTGCTTGTACATTCGCTTTGCCGTTTTTAACAGTCCTTTAAAATCTTTTAATTTAAAAGTTTTATTTTCACGCGCCACTTCGCCTTTTATCTGTGCTCATATAAGCTCGATTGGATATAGTTTACAATGGTAAGGCTGTAAACGTAATATTGTAACACCTCGTTCACGAGCCATTTCATCCACTACATTCGTATATTTTTTTTGTGAAGTCTTGCAAGATCGAGCAACTGCACTTTTAGCATTTATTCGCCAAATTTTTTTCTTCGAGCCAGTCAACAATCTTTCCTTTCCGCCGCGCAGAAGTTGGCAAAGGTTCCACCCGACGGCTGTGGTATGGTGCATTATCCTTCACGATTACCTACCCACGTTCAATACGCGGTAAAATGGATTTAAACCAATCTTCAAACACTCCCGAGTTCATATCCTCATGATAATCACCGGTTTTACGAGATTCAAACACGTTTAACCCACCTTCAAGAAAACCAGAATCACTCCCGATGTGGGTTATAATTAACCGACGACCTTTTCCTGAAGGAGCTTTCAATCTAGTGGACAGTCCATTGATAAAGGCGTTACGTGCACTTTCCGACGAATGGCTAACTTTGTTTGCTGATCAATAAAAATCTTTTTCCGTCCTCTCGTTTCCTTCTGATCGGACATTTTAGTATTCCTATTGTCAATTTAAATAGATGGTAAAATAAAAAATATAATTTTACACTTTCCACAGATTTTTATTTTGACTCGACATATGTTTCGCAACACAGTTGCTTCTTCAAAAGAGTACTATTAAAATTATATTTTTTATTTTACCATCTATTTAAATTAACAATGGATTTCCACCAAGTAAAAGCCGAATCAATTCAATTCCTATTGTCCTTGATAGTTCTATAAACAGTACGGCAAGATGTCTTAGTCAATGTGGCACAAAGCTCTGCTGCATCAGTGAATGAATGATATTCCACTGTGTGTACTTAGAACTCCCTCATACACATTTTTTACAATTGTACGCTCCCCAGGTTTTAAATGACGTCGTTTTGTAGCTTGTTGGCTACTATCACTTGAAGAACTCGCCTGCATTATAATATTTGCCGTTTTGAATAACCATTAAAATAATAAAACTGAATTGCTAATATCCTCTTGATTGAAACTTGTCTACGACACTGAACGTTGCGTTGGTTAGAGGCGATAAGAAAGCGTGCGAGCGCCTTTAGACATGGGTTTTTCTCACCTGCGTTGCCAAATTGAGTAGACCAAGTACCGTAGGGTGTAAAGACCCGTAATGACATGCTGATTTTAGTACATTTTATGAGAATTTAAATGAAATACTTTAAAACCTGGCAACATGTAACGACTTATTAATGCACACTTTTCCCAAGCGGTTTTGAATGCTTTTATTTCAGTTAAAAGTGTGTGAATCGATGTTAATTATTTTCTCCGCACACCGTCAACGGTGATAAGAACAGTTTTGCCAATTATTTTGGGATCGTAGTATAGATAAAATATTAATTCATGGAAATGTAGTAGTACAAAAATGCGTAAACCTATTTAGAGCCTTTTAAATCCAACAGAAATGTAATGTGCTGCCACCCTTCAATAAATTCTTATACTAGATGTAACATAATATTGATTAATGGAAACGCAGAAGTACAAAAACATGCACCTAAGCCTATTTAGAACCTTTTAAATCCTAAAAGCAGAAAACGACGCCAGTTTTACTTTCTGTTTCAGTTTTGATAGTTAAAAATTACAAACAATAGTTTTGCTGTAAGAAGATACCATTAAGTATCTTGCAACATGTTATCATGAACTAATTATATATACAAGTCGAGTTCGGTTAATCCTCGCAGATGAGATGAAATAGACGGCAAATTTAAAACAGCTGATCCGCAAATTACTCTGAGGTGCCGGTATTTAAAGAACGGTCTCCCGTATTTGACAGCCACGATAACCTTAATTTTTGAGTTTTTCTTTTCGTAAATAAAAATTTATACTCAATTATTAATCCCTATGGTTCAAATCGACTACGATATGATTATGAAAGATCATGATGCCGAACAAATAAATCAGTTCGAGAAAGTGTAGCATTTGTCAATCAGCTGATTGTATCCTCGGTTTCCTCGCTCAAAAACCTCCGATGAAAAAGATGACGCTCCGAGTCATCTGCCCCGCTTTAAACGAACGCAGATCTTTGGCGGCCGTCAGCTCTGGAACGATTAAACGAACGACATTTTGACAATCCGACGGATCGGAGCCCTCACAGAGGATTAACCGAACTCGCCTACACTATCGGACAACAGTAGAGCAACACTTTCGAAAAATGAAAGAAATCTCGATTATATAATATTAAATGCATGATATCGTATTTAAATAGATCGTGTCTTAAATATCAAAGTAGGCTTCTGTTATCGGCGAAAACAGCTTTTTCCAACAATCATAACAAATGAACTGATATTGATGTAAACTTTCAAAAACAGTATCGTATTGCCTCAAAAGTAAAGCAACATTTTAATATTTTCCTAAAAAAGAAAGGTTTTAGTAAAAGTAAAGGTTAAAGTATTTTTGCAGAGTTTAATTTATGTTTAATTAATATTTCTGTACTGAATTGATCATGCCAAGAGGTATTCCAATTTCGAAAGAATTAAAGCAGAGAGTAGTGAATGCACACTTGGAAGGTACAATACAAGCCACAATTTAAAGACGGCTTGTTTTACCAAGATACAGCGTATCCAAAATAATTTCAAGTTACATTCAAAGGGGACATTTAGAGAATCTACCGAAATCGGGAAGGCCGGAAAAAACAACAATTTGGACAGACAGACGCATTAAAAGGATTTCTCAAAACGATTCTTGGATGTCTGCACCTAGATTTTTGCTGAAATTCCCGAAATTATGGTTAGTCCACGGACAGTTCAAAGAAGGTTGATAGACGCAAAGTTATTTAGTAGACGCCCGACTAAAAAGCCCCTTATTTCGGCAAGAAATACAGTAGCTAGGCTTGAATTTGCGCGTCGACATTTAAATTGGATAGTAGACGAGTGGAAAAAAGTTTTGTTTAGCGATGAAACGCGTTATAGAAATTTCAATTCTGATGGAATGAAGCGTGTAAGACAGCCAATCAACACAAGGTTTAATCCCAAATACGTTACACCCACAGTTAAACATGGCAAAGGCAGTGTTTTTCTATGGGGTTGTTTCTCATGGAATGGGGTGGGTTTTTTAAACTTCATTAATGACACCATGGATCGATTTGTCTATACAGTATATTTGTAATTGAAGGTCAATAATTAAGGGGGCGATTTTTGTGTTCATTTTAAAAAGAAAACTTCATATGAACGTATGTCCTAAACGTCTTTATTTTTGATATACAGGGTGGTAAAGTTTTCAAAAATAAATAGTTTTTTAATAATATCTGTAATACCACTTTAGATATTTTAATGAAATTTGGCAGACATGTACTATGTATCAAGATGCATTATTTCCCGTACAACAATTTTTTTTTATTTCCACCTGTGGCGTTCGTACGGAATTTCACCTGCCTATTTTGGCAGACAATGTAACGCTACTGATTTCTCGTAAAAATAAATTTATTCCTAAAATCCCCAATCATTTCTAAACAAATTTGATCTCTTGAATTTTTTCAATCCGATGAACGGTTTTCGCTTAAAAAAAATAAAAACCTTTTCTCTGCATGATCATAACAATATCGTTAATATGACAATATCACCATGCACAGAAATAGATTTTATTTCTTAGATCAAGTTTGCTTAGAAATGAATAAGGATCTCAAAAATTATTATTGTAGTAGGCTGTGTCTGTAAGAGTTATTAATTCTGTTGTCAGGGCGGTTGTCATTATTTTGTTTGACAGTTTATCAATATTTAAATTCGGTTTTCCGTGTCTTATTAATTTGGTGTTTAAAATATCCGAGTATTGTTATTTTGAAAGATAATGGTCGGGTTTACTAATGAGGAGTTGGCAGATATGCATTACATGTATGGTTTGGCTGATGGCAGTTCGCCGGAAGCTAGGCAATTGTATCAAGAGCGGTTCCCTAATAGAGTCATACCAGATAGGCGAACATTTGCAAATGTACATAGAAGGTTGACTGAAACAGGTACTTTTATGGCAAATAATCAATTAAAAGGATCCCATCGGACTGTAAGAACTCCAAAAATTGAAGAAGCAATTTTAAATTATATTGATAATAATCCTGAAATAAGTACTAGAAAAATTGGACATAATCTGAATATCTCGCACGTCCTGGTTTGGAAAATTTTACACGATTTTTTATTGTACCCGCATCATATTCAGCGGGTCCAAGCGTTACTTCCCCGAGACTTTCCCTTGCGTGTTAATTTTTGTCAGTGGTTTTTGGAGAAAATTGCGCATAATCCCTTGTTTGACCATGAAATAATGTTTACAGAAGTAGAGGAAAACGGAGAGAGCGAGGCCAGGTGGTGCTGGTGGTGCAACTAACCCAGGTGGTGCAGGTGGTGCGTTTTACGATCTAACCCAAGTGGTTCGGTGGTGCGTTTTATGATCTAACCCGGGTGGTTCGGTGGTGCGTTTTATGACCTAACCCGGATGCTTTCGTGAGGCGGCTTCTTATCTAACCCTAACTTGAACCTGAATATTTATGAACTGACCCGAGATAAAACCCGACTTTTTACGACCTAACCCGGATGCTTTCGCGAGGCGGCTTCTCATCTAACCCTAATTTGAACCTGAATATTTATGATCTGACCCGAGATAAAACCCGACTTTTTATGATTTAACCTTAGTGAAACGCCGCTGCTAAAGCGGGATAATTAAATCCCAATTTTTATAAGCCATCCTTAAACCCAACTTTTTACGATGCGACCTGAGCCATCCTTAAACCAGACTTTTTATGATTTAACCTTAGTGAAACGCCGCTGCTAAAGCGGGATAATTAAATCCCAATTTTTATAAGCCATCCTTAAACCCAACTTTTTACGATCCGACCTGAGCCATCCTTAAACCAGACTTTTTTTTATTTTCCCTTAGTTGAAACGCCGCTGGCGGGTAGTAAAGCGAAATAAATCCCTAATTTATATGGTCTAACAAGATAAGTATAATAAAGCGGTACATTTGTCACCCCGCAATAATTATTTATACCTAAATAACCCTCTCAAACCCTCTGCCGACTCGATTTAAAAAGAAAGGGACATAAACCTTTATTTATTATTCCGAAGGACCCTCATTAAAATTCAGTAGCATATCTAATAATTGATTCCAATTTTTGCACCACTTATATAAAATACAATAAAATAATTACCATCTAGAACCATTAACTAGCGATTTCTTTGTACTGGAAATGGATAAATTATAGGACTATCTTGTAATGAGAACAGAGTAATAAAAAGTAAATAAAACTTAAATACGTATAAAATACCAAGCAGGTATAGGTACTATACAACTTGTGTTCGCCATCAGGTAAAAGCCCTCATAATGCTTTTATAAAAATTTCGGATAATATCATAATATAAGTAAATAGGCTACAATTTCAGGAAAAAAGTAAAAAAATTAATTCACAGTGTAAAATTGTAGTTAAATGGATTGTAAATACGAAATAATATAAAAAAGCTACCTTTTGTTTGCGATGATGTATGCACAATAACTCTATATTATTCGGCCCTTAAACTGAAAATACCCACTAGATAGGTATCATAAGCTGTATTTGTCATCAGGTAGAACCCCCAATAAAATTATGAATATTAGGCGTAGGCATCAAAGTAGCAATCTTAACTTATTTTCAACACGAGCATAAAAATATAGGGTTGTTAAATATTTTACAACCCTAATTCTCAATGGCAACAATAAGCAAATCACGTTGGTTTTTTAATTTATTATTAATCTGGCTAACTTAAGAAACTCACAATATAACGACCATCCAAAAAAATCATAATACATTACTGGGTGTGAAAGCAATTGCGCTGCAAAATATAGTGTATACCAACTCTGAGGTAGTTAATTAAAATCCCAATTAGCGCTAAAAAAAATCAATTAGATATTTACTTTAGATATTTTAATAAAAAAATTCAATATTCTCACCAACATTTAACTTTTGAAATTAGCATAACAAATCCTTTACAATGAATTAAACAAACGCATACATAATTTTAAAATCTCATAATAAGAATATAAGCTAAAATCTAACAAGTTTCGACAAGTTGAAACTTGTCAGTTTACATCTGTAGAGAATACCCAACTCTCGAATCATAAAAAAATGGTCAAACTTTGTCGGCAAATACCCTTCTATGATGCAGGGGAAGGACAGGTAACTCGAGATGTTTATAAAGAAACGTTAAAGAACATTATTTGCTTATTTCTAGACTCTTAAAAATTAGATGCAATCGAACAATAAATGTTTTCATCATGTATATTTATGAGTAACACATTACCTTCGACATACATAAATTCAAATTGATAATTACTTGCCTTAGTGCTTTTTTAGAAGCTTGAATCATTGCATATAACCGTCTGAGGGTACCCAATCTTCCCCTAACATATTTCTCCGCAGCCGGGGAAAAAGAGGTATAAAAGCGGCTTTGGTCGCATAGAGATTTCAGTTCCAAGTTAAACTTGATACCGAAGCAACTTGTTAAAACTAAACTAACCTTACAAGATTAATAATTTCAAAGTAAATTTTGCTAACTTTTATTTTATTTCATTTACATTAAAATGGAATGTATTACATGTCATAAAAGTTATTCAACGCTGTCAGCTTTAAAAAGACATCAAAAACAGCAGCATTCAAGTAGTCAGAAACAATTTAGTTGTCATTTATGTCCGCTAACTAGCAATAGAAAGGATACTTTTAAAAAACATCTTAAAACCCATGAAAAAAGCGATGCAAAAAAAGCCGAAAAAGCTGCCACTTTAGCTAATAATGTAAATAGAAAACAGATTAATCAGACAAATGAAAAACAAGCTAAAATAAATGATGGAGCCTCGACATCATCATCTACTGTTAGATGTCAGGAATGCCAGATAGATGTCAATAGAAAAAATATGAGCGCTCACTTAAAAACATTATACCACAAAAAACATTGCAGTGTTAGCATTGGAACAAATGTGCAATTAATTAATTCTGCTTTTAAAAAAAATATTTGTAGCTATAGAATAAACAACGAGGGTGAAACACTACAAAATGTAAACGAGTTTATGACAGTAATTAAAGCAGATGCCCTAAATTTAATAAAAAAAGAGCTTACCGAGCAAGAAAATGGCCTTAAAGTTAATTTTGAGCTTTTTGCCTCATATATGCTATCGACGAAACAAAATGAAGATGGGAATGATGTGCAAAATGAAACAAAATCATTTAATAGCAAATATCGTATTGCAACAGTATCGTCGGATTTGGAAGACATGTATTCTGAATTTACAGAAATATTAAAAGTGAAAAGCGAAGAGTTCCAGGTAAGTTGTACAAATATTATTATTCGATTTCTTATATCTAAAAAAAATTTATTTTATTTTAGCAAAAAGATTCCGGATGGTCAATGCTCGCAATTTTATATTTAGAAGTAAATATGCTCAGATTTGAACCATTTCGAGGATCGTCTTATATACCACTCCCTAAAGATATAGAAAATAAAGAGGCTATTATCAATATTAAAAATACCGATAATAAGTGCTTCGCCTATAGTATTCTCTGCCATCTTTATCCTGCTGCTGAACATGTTTATAGAGTTAGCAACTATGAAAAACATTTGGATAAACTAAATTTTAATAATTTATCATTTCCTATGGAATTAAATAATGTTCAAAAATTTGAAAAACAAAACATGGATATAAGCGTCAACGTTTTTGGACTTAGTAAGAAAAAGGATAAACATATCGTTGTAGGACCTTTATATCATACTAAGCAACGAAAAAATAATCATGTGAATCTCCTATACATTGAAGATCCCGCAACGGGGGCATCACATTTTTGCTACATAAAAGATTTAAGCAGACTAATCTCAAAGCAAAGAACTAATCATAATGGTCAAATTTATGTATGCGACGGCTGTCTAGTATCATTTCGGGCCGAAGATAAATTAAAAATGCATTTAGATCTAAATGACTGCCTAAAAGTTAGAACAGAGCTTCCAAATGCATTTAATAATATTCTCGAATTTAAGGATCATCATAAGGCATTTCCTATGCCGTTCTGCATATACGCAGATTTTGAAACTTTACTCGAGCCTATCCATATAGCAAATCCAGACCCATCCAAGAAATATACAGTGGATACGCATGTACACAAACCATTCAGTTTTGCCTATTTTGTGAAATGCGAACATGATAATTCACAATCATTTCTGAAACAATATAGAGGCTTGGATTGCGCCGAAGTTTTTGCAGAGTGGCTTATCCAAGATGTCAGAGAAATACATGAAACATATTATGCAAAGCCGAAGCCAATGACAAAACTAACAGCTCGAGAACAAGAAAAATTTTCAAATGCAAAAAACTGCTTTTTATGCCAAGACATATTCCAACCTAATACTGAAGACGTCTCACTAAAAAAAGTGAGAGACCACTGTCATTTTTCAGGTTAGTAGATACTATTAATTTAAATAATTTTAAATTATGACAAACTATTTTAGTTATAAAATTTAATAATACATAGATGCTAATGAAATATCGTTGTTTTAGGTTTGTACAGAGGTGCAGCACATAGCAAGTGCAATTTAAAATATAGAACGCCACAGTTTATACCTATATTTTTCCATAACGGCTCACATTACGACTTTCACATATGTATCGAAGAACTATTAAAAAAATCCGAGTCCATAGAAGTCATCCCACAAAATAAAGAACTTTATATCGCATTTACAGCGAAAATTGCGCTAAGTCCGAGCGATGGCAAAAATTTGAATGCTGAAAGCGAGAAGAAAAGGTATTTTTACTTACGCTTCTTGGATTCGTTCCGCTTTATGCCTTCCAGCTTAGATAGCCTAGCGAAAACTTTAAATGAAAACCAACTAATTGAAACCAGAAGACTATTTACAGATGATGAGCAGTTTAATTTAATGCGACGAAAAGGAGTTTTCCCCTACGAGTTTGTGGATTCATATGATAAACTAGAATCTACACAAGAATTACCAGCAATGGGAGATTTTTACAGCACGTTATGTGAAGAAGCCATTAGCTTGGAAGACTACATGCACGCAGAAAAAGTTTGGCAACTATTTAATTGCGAGAACTTAGGCCAATATTCAGATTTATATTTAAAAACAGACGTGCTTTTATTGGCGGACATATTTGAATCATTCAGAAAGCTATTTCGATCTCTATACAATCTAGAAGCCTGCTTCTATTTCACCCTACCAGCGTTGGCATGGTCTTGTATGCTGTCTTATACAAAGGTATGATGATTAACTTTCCATTTTTTCATCACAAGGTTTAATGCTTTATTTTTTTTTTTTAATTGCAGGTAAAACTAGAACTTCTTACCGATCCAGATATGTTACACCTAATTAGAAAGGGGATCCGAGGTGGCGTCGTACAATGTGCGCACCGTCATGCGGTAGCAAATAACCGTTACCTACCACATAACTTAGACGATGATTTCAATTATATAAAATATGATGCTTCTAAACCTACCTCATACATCACGTATCTGGATGCCAACAACTTATATGGACAAGCCCTTTCTCAGTACTTGCCTTTTGGTGGTTTTAGATGGCTTAAAGATGAAGAAGTTCAAAATTTTAATGTATTAACACAATGTTCAAACGAAAAAAGCGCAATAGGATTTATTTTAGAAGTAGATTTAATTTATCCGGAAGAACTTCACGACTTACACAATGAGCTCCCTTTCTGTCCTGAAAATATAGTTGCACCTAATGGTAAAAGTCGTTTAGCTAAGCTAATACCTAATTTAAATGATAAAAAACGTTATGTAATTCATTATAGAAATTTATATCAGGCTCTACAACATGGACTAAAATTGGAAAAAATCCATAGAATTGTTGAATTCAGGCAGTCAGATTGGCTAAAAACATATGTTGATAAAAATACGGCGATGAGGCAAGCGGCTACAAATGATTTCGCTAAAGATATGTATAAATTAGCTAATAACGCAGTTTTTGGTAAATGTATGGAAGCTGTCGAAAACCGAAAAAGCGTCAAGTTGCTAAAACAATGGGAAAATATTCGTGAAAAAAAGGGTGCTCAAACTTTTATTTCACAATCTAAAATAGATAGCGTTAAAGTTTTTAATGAAAATTTTGTTGCCATTCAACTTAAAAAAGATAAAGTTCTTTTCAATAAACCTATATATGTAGGTTTTAGCGTTCTCGATATTTCCAAAACTGTGATGTTTGATTTTCACTATGATTTTGTAAAAGAAAAATATAAAGATAATGCAAAACTCTTATATACTGATACTGACTCATTAATATATAAAATTGATACTAAAGATTTTTATTCAGACATAAAAGAAAATCTCAATAAATTTGATACTTCCAATTATGACTTAAACAATCCATATTCAATGCCATTAGTAAATAAAGCAGTGTTGGGAGTATTTAAAGACGAAGCGAAAGGTCTACCAATTCTTGAATTTGTCGGCCTTAGACCTAAATTATATGATTATGTTGTAGCCAAGCCTAAAAAAAGTAGTGGATACTATGGTGAAGTAATTAAAAAAGGAAAAGGAGTTAAAAAATCTGTTATTAAAAGACTTAAGCATAGTGCTTATAAAAATTGCCTCTTTAGCAAGAATATTGTCTTAGCTAGACAAAATGTATTTCGATCAATAAAACATGTCATACATACAGAAACGGTTAATAAGATAGCTTTATCTGCGAACGATGATAAGAGATACATTTTGCCTGATGGAATAAGCACTCTTGCGTGGGGTCATTATAAAATCGACTTTTTAAATGCTATACATGAAAGTTTTTAATATTTTTTTATTAATTATACTATATTTTTCAAAAATATTAACCATATGCTATTTTTCAAGTTGGGTATAATGCTAAAACCTGTCTAAACAAGAATAAACATGTTTCGACAAGTCTAAACCTGTTTCAACTCGCCTAAAGCTGAAAGCTGTTTCGAGACGTTGAAAGCTGATTTGTATTGCTGAAGGCTATTTCCATCGGTTGATATTTGTTTCGACTTGTCGAAACTTGTTTGTAAACGAGGGTGGGATGGGTAGGGGGACTGTAACTATAAAAGAACTTAAAGCAGATGGTTTAAGCTATAGTAAGCCAGATGAGCAAGTCACCGCATCTTCAAAGAGAAATAAATAATTTTTCTAAAAAAATCAGAAAACTGAAAAAAGATATTAAACAATACGAA
Source organism: Polydrusus tereticollis (assembly GCA_963920685.1). Lineage (NCBI taxonomy): Eukaryota > Metazoa > Arthropoda > Insecta > Coleoptera > Curculionidae > Polydrusus > Polydrusus tereticollis. The sequence goes on along the minus strand of OY987329.1, from coordinate 91,802,259 downwards.
CAAAAGAAGCAGGTTATATATCTATTAAAGAAACTAAGATTATAACATGGCTAGTCAATCTTCTATGACTTCATCAGATTTCTGCTATCCTGAATATATGAATATGTTGCTACCAAATTATAGCGAAAAAATAGAGGAAGAAAAATATTTGATTAACGAGAGCATTATACATCTCCTCACAGTTCCCATACAAATTTCTACAGGCTTAAGTACTATGCAGGGCTTTCTACCGACAGTCAAGCTAACATATGTTGCTCCCTGCTCTAAGGATAGCATTTCTATATCATTCATGGATATAGATTGGCATGAACTATTTGAACATATGCTGAATATGTCTCCATTAGTTAATGTTGACGGAACACTGACTGAGAATGTAATGATTTTTCAGCAGTTTAAACTTACAAGTATACCATGTGAAGGGCAAACATTATTAAAATTGGAAAAATATAATAATATTTTATATTTTTGTAAAGAATGGCTTCAGGAAATTAAATTATATTCTCATGTTATTGACTATAAACTAAAAATTTTAAAAGAAATTGATTTCTCAAGTCATTATACTAGTATTTTATTATATGTAACCGATTATGATAGTGATGTAACATATTCCGAAAAAATTAAAAATGTATGTAGTTTACAGTTATCTATTCAGAATTATTGCATGTTAGAATATTTAGCTTTTAATTATCACCAAATATTATGTGATATTACGAAAATTTTGTATATGAAATGAATAACCTAAAAATAAAAAACAAAGTATTTATTAAAAAGTTGTTTTATTTACCTTTAAGCTACAAATACAAATATATGTAATAAGTTAGGTTAAGAATTAATAATACTATAATATAACATCAGTTTCATTAACCCATGTAGGTTTGGGAAATCCTAGCCAGCGAACTAAAACTTGCTTAACGCCATTTTTTGTTCGTTTTCTTATAATTTTCTCCACCAAATAAACATCAGGAAGTTTGGTTTTTTGTAGTTCTTGTTGATAAAAACAACCCTTTATCGGCTGACCATTCATATCTTCTAAAAGAAACGTTGGTGGATTGTTAATATTCACTTTAACTATTTTGAATAACTCTGGAGACCAGTTAATTTCAAATCCTTTACTGAATGCACCTTTATATTTGCTTATCCTGACAATATCGTCTATTTTTAGTATCTTTTTTCTAACAGCTATTTTTGGCACATTATATACGTTTAACAGTGTATTAGGTTTTACATCGCAAGGCTTCATTCCTGTGGTACTATGCTTGCTATTATTGTAATCGTCTGTAATTTCTTGTAAGATATCGAACCAAATGTGAGTTCCGCGTAAAGAGAAATATTTGTATATTCGGTTTTTTAATGTGCGTATAACACGCTCGACAATCGCCGCTTTTTTATTACTATAGATAAAAAAATTATTTATTTTATATTTTTTCATTAAAGAATTAAAGTGTGAATTTTTAAATTCTGAGCCCATATCAGAACCTATATTTTTAGGTGAATATCCTGCCGATTCAAGTATATCTTTCATACTTTTAGTAACTTCGCTTCCAGTTTTCGATTTAAGCGGTCTAGTCCAAACAAATTTAGAAAAACAATTTATAACCACTAATACATAGCGAAAACCTCTATTAAGAAGCGAATATGGTTGAAACTCCATTAGGTCAATTTGAAAATAGTCATAATAATCTCGTATTACAGTTTTACGCCTAGAAAAATTTCGACGTGTGGGTTTATGGAGTTCTTCAACGACTTGTCTTTTTTCTTTAGAGATCATCTTGTAAATTGTTGACGTGACTAGAGTAGCTTGATAACTAGAAAGGTTTCCAATATACAGCGCGTTAAATTCATTTTTTATTTCAACATTATTTTTTAATCACCACTTTTGAATGTTTAGTATCTTTTATTTTTTCATTTATGATTCGCTCCATCTCTTTTGGGATATTACTTTTATCTAATAAATTGTTTATATGTTTATCTATGTATTCTGTAAGTAGTTTCTCCAGAGTCTCATTTTGCTCTTCAATCACCGTTTTATGAACATATGGTATAACATCATTGTTTATTATATTTGCAAGTTGTTTTCTAATCTCCTTTAGCGTTTTAGCTAAATCTTCTTCCATTTTTAAGCCAATATATGTACTTAGATTTTTGTTTATTCGTTCAGTGGTTTCAGATAGTTTATTTCCCATTTTTTCTTCCAATACTTTCATTTTTTCAGTCAAATAATTCATTGTCACAGCATCATTTAAGTCTGTAGGTGGCGAAACATTGGTTAGCCGTTTTCCTTGTAAATCATAATTTCCGTCGGAAGTTAGTTTGTAGGCGCTTATAGGGGTTTCTCTAAGTTTAAACTGGAATGAGTCTTTCCATTTACGTTTACGACCAAATTTATCTATTGTGTTAACACTCATCATTTTATGTATAAACTGAGATGAAAATTGGAATGTTACGTATTATAAGGCGTTTAATATATTATATTAGCTTCTCGTAGTTCTTCTAAAATGGATATAATTTCATTATCATGTGCCGTGCTTCCAGCTAATTTAGACGCCCAAAGGAGGCGGAGACGTTCGATCAATTCCTGGGGAGTATTCCAGTAAACAAATTCTTTATTTTTAAAGTTTAGTTGTTTGGTATTTAGCGGTAATCTTGCTATTGATTTTCCTTCTTTAAAAATAAGAGGTCTTATTAAGTATAAATATTTTTTTGATTTACTGCGGTTAAGTCCTTGAGTTGGATTATATTGATTAAAAATTACATTTGTTTTATGTAGAATTTCTTGATATATACCCTTTGTTTGCTCGCTTATAGCATCAGGATTTTCTAACGCTTTTGGATGTTTCAAAAAAAGTATATCCAAAAGTTCTGCAGATGCTGGATATGTTCCAATATTTGTACTACCGCGCCAAAAGGAAATCTCACTAGGAGGAAATCTAACCTCAGTGTTCCCCATGTGAAGTTTATTTTTTGAATCTACGCGAATTCCATATCTTACATCAAACCTGGATATATTACGTTTTATTTTTTCCACATAACTCATTGAAATTGAATGTGGACTAGCATGCGAGGAAAAGTCTATCTTTCTTGTTTTTAGCTGTTTATCATGTTTGATAATAGGAGGTGTATCACTTAAATCCGGTGTTGAGAAAATATCTTCTGCAGGTATTGTACTGATATGCGGTGAAACAGCGTCAGATGTCTCATCAAAGCTGGCATCATGAACATCGACATCATCAGACGAATAAGGCTGGCTAGTTGTTTTTACAATAGTGGTTTGGCTTTTGTTAGCTGAGGGAGGCTGCATATTAGATTTTTTTGATGCAACTTGAACAGCATCAGAAATAGATTTTAAACGAGTTGTAACAGGCTGATAAAATTCTTCAAGTCCACTCTTGTTTTCAAATTGCTTATTTTTAATGCTATAATATTTTTTACGCACAGCATCAGTTGCTTCAATCAGTTTGCGTTTAAGCTCAATTTCTGAAGTATCGTTCATTTTTTTTTTTTACTCCTCTCCCTTTACTGCCTCAATGTTAAATGATATAAAATTTTAAAAATAAATGTATTTATCAAATCCTATTCGATATCTGCCTCTCTTTAAATCGCTATCTTTATCAATAACTAGGAAACCATATTTTTCTTTCCAACACTCTGCACACATTTCTAGAAATTCAGAAAATGATATATCTGGAGAAACATGATCTAAATAAATGTGTTTAAGGTTTGTTTGATCTTGATTAAACAGAATAAGAAAATTTGCATTATCACGAATTAATTGTTTTGGAACTTTAGAATATGTCTGAGCTAAGTAGAAACAGTCAATGTTTTTATGTCTCCCCATACTAAAATATAAACGAATAGTATCTTGTCTTTCACAAATTACATCGTCAAATATAAAAACAGAATTAGGTTTAGCATCCGCGGGATTAACTATTGTCTCATTGGAAGCATAAGTATAGAAACCAATTTCCTTAATCGGCTTGAGTACTTTGCGAATATAATCATATTTTGGTTGATATAAGGACTTTGAATAAATATATATATTTTCAAAACAAAGGCCTTTAGGATGAGTTAGAAGGGTTATCATAGCATTTGTTTTCCCACAATTTGAAGGACCTATTAAAAGCGCTCTTATTGAATTTGGTAATAAAGGTCCATTCCTTTTAGTAGTCGGCAACCCTGCTCCAACGGTCTGATCCAGATTGTCAACTTCCAATTCATAACCTGATTTTTCAATAAACATATTGCTGTAAATATACGTTACTTGCACACTATATTTTATTTTAATGTCAGCCGCCAAACGATTAGGACGTATATCCTCTCGCTCCAGCAGCACCAAGGCGAGTGGTAAAGGCTTAGTTGATACTGTAATAAATAAGCTACCAATTGAATTACATTTACCTGGATATCAGTATTGCGGACCTGGAACAAAGTTAGAGAAAAGACTCACCCGCGGTGATCCTGGAATAAATTCATTAGATATTGCATGTAAAAAGCATGATATAGCCTATGCAAGACATAAAAAGTTAAGTGAACGACATAAAGCAGATTACGAACTTGAACAAAGTGCTTGGAAACGTGTAAAGTCGGCAAACTCTAGTTTTGGCGAAAAAACTGCAGCTTGGCTAGTAACGACTGGAATGAAAATAAAAAGAAAGCTTGGCATGGGATGTAAAAAAGCATTACCTAAACGTAAAAAGAGTATTAAAATAAATAAAAAACAGAAAAAAATAGTTTTTGGTAGCGGGATTATAAATAAAATTCGTAAAAATTTAAAGAAACGTTTAAATTTAGACCCGAAAAATTCTGATATACAAAAAATGGTAAAAATGGGAATAATAGTGGCGCAAAAAACATTAAAAGTTCACGGAGGTAAAAGAAAAATACAAACTCCGCGCATCATACCATTACCAAAGCAGGGAGGAATTTTACCTCTGATTCCTATATTTGCAGGACTTTCTGCTTTGGGTTCGTTAGCTGGCGGGGCCGCTGGAATTATAAGAGCGATAAAAACAGCTAAAGATGTTTCATCGGGAAAGCGTTATGATAAAAATATAGATGAAGGAAAAAAGGGTAATGGATTATATCTTAAGCCATATCGCAGTGGTTTGGGGCTATATCTAAAACCATATAAAAGTTCAAAAAACTAATAAAATCCCTACCTCCAAAAGCGCTTACAAATTTCGACTTGTCTAAGTATGCATTACAGCTAAATATTCCATATTTTAGAGGTGTATATATGAGAGATGCTATGCCAAAAACAGGTCCTAACAAGTTTGAAAGTGGAATTGTTAATTTGGATGATGCCGAGGGGGTAGGGACGCATTGGGTTGCATATAAGAAGAAAAATGATAAAACATATTATTACGATAGCTTCGGAGATTTACCTCCACCAAGTGAGTTAGTTAGTTATTTGTATACTGGGCGATATAAAACAGAAAATATCTTCTATAACTACATTCGCGAGCAAGATTTTGATACAGTCTGGTGTGGACATTTATGCTTAAAGTTTCTTGCTAAAAAAAGTTAAGAAATGGAGAATGATGCTATAAAAAAGATCTCTCAATCTATGCAAGTGTTTTTCAAATCGAGAAGCTTATTAAATATGACAAAGGAGGAGTTAGTTTATATGCCCAAAGAAGTTATTATAAATTGTGCATTTCGAGAAATCCCGTTTATTTGGTCTAAGCTTCCTAAACACTTACAGGAAGATCCAGATTTAAAAAACTATTTATTTTGTACTGAGCATGAGCAGGATGATAGTGAGGATGGAGATGTAAATGATGGTCCTCCGAAGCGAAAATTATTCTGTTGTTATTGTAAAATGAAGGATATAAATATAGCAACAGAAAATAAAATCGAGGTTTTACCATCGGATAAACGTTGTATATTACAATAAATATTGAAATACATCTAAATTTTTTGTAGTCATGTCGTACACGTTTACCTTATCAGATCATAGCAGCGTGTTGAGTGCTAATTTTTTTCCCTCGCTTGAGCTTGAGAAGAATTCAATATATGGTTTAGGATTGTTGGGATTTTACACTTATAATTCAATTTTTAACATAGATGAAAATAATAATTTACTTGGATTTGCCGAGCCTGATCAGAAAAAGTTTACTTACTTTAGAATTAAACCAGGTGCATATGAAATTGATGAAATCCATAAAGAAATTCAGAAAGAAATCAAGAAAAAGAAATATTTAGAAAATAATAATGAAATTGATGATATGAATAGAATATTTAGTTTGGAGGCTAATAACAACACTTTAAAGTGTCAGCTTAAATCTACATTGGATTTAGATTTTTCAATAAAATCCTCTTTAGGAAGAACGCTTGGATTTGCAGAGAAAGTGTTTAAAGCCAATAAGCTTCATGAATCCACTCTACCAGTGGATATAATGAAAGTTCGAATGATACGAGTTGACTGTAATATTATTTCTGGAGCATATCTGAATTCAACAAAATCTCATACTTTATTCGAATTTGATATTGACGTTGAACCTGGTTACAAACTTTCTAAGGAGCCCCATAATATAATATATATGCCCATACAACCTTTGGGTCGTCAGTTTATAGATAACATTACGTTGAGAATCTTGGACGATCAAGGAGACTTGGTTAATTTCCAAGGAGAGAAAATTATAATTAAATTAGAATTAAAGAAAATTACATAATGGGATTTCAATATAATTCTCAGATTTATAAATATCAAAAATCGTCTAAGATAATAAAAGATAATAAAAGCAGTAAACCTAAAACTATAGCACGCATTCTAAAAAGAAACGTTGATCTGAAAGGAAGTGATATAAGCATCGAAGATCGTGAATTTTTGAAATCCTTGGGTTTACAACTAAAAATTTAAGAAAATATGGCCACCATTTCAACAAGTGAAAAATTGGAGGTTTTCGATGATCCTGTATTTGATTATTCACTTGTCAGTTTAAATGAGCATACATATAAACCTTATGGGTCACCAACATATAGCAATTCTGATGAAATCCGTATACCAATTCATTTTCAAGATCTAATACTCAATATTGCAGATAGTTACATATATATTGAGGGCACATTTAATTCAAGTGATGCTACAAAAAAATGCTATTTGTCAAATAATTGTTTGGCATTTTTATTTGATGAAATTAGATATGAAATGGGTGGTGAACAAGTATCTATAGTCAGAAAACCTGGAATCACCACAGCGTTAAAGACAATGGTATCATTTAATCCACTGCATAGTAAAAACTTACTTACCACAGGATGGGGTTTAAATGAGGGATGTCAAGTTATTTTGGACAAAACAAGCCATATATTTAGCGGAAAGCTACCCTTAAAATATCTATTGGGTTTTGCAGAAGACTATTTGAAAGGAGTCCTTAATGTAAAGCAGGAATTAATAATGGTTTTATCTAGATCATATGTTAACTGCTACGTCGGCGAAGTAGAAGCAACTATTAATGTAAGCAAAATTGAATGGAAAGTTCGTCATATTGTCCCCGAAGATCGAGAAAAGCTTAAACTGCTTTCTCGTATAAATAAAGGTGGCAATAATGCTCAAGTAAATATAGCTTATAGAATGTGGGATCTATATGAGCTTCCAACACTACGAGAAACGACTTCAGATATATGGGCTTTAAAAACGAGTACCAATCTTGAAAAACCAAGATATCTTATTCTCAGCTTTATAAGCGCCGATAGTTTGGATAACTACAAAAAGAATGCGATAGATTTTATAAACGCGGGTATTCGAGATATTCGCGTGTATTTAAATAGCAACGTATTTCCTTATGAAAGATGGAACTTGGATTTTAGCAAAAAGCTTTGTGGCCCTGCATACTACGCATACGAAAATTTCCAGCGTAGTTACTATAATCGACAAGATTGTAGCCCCCTACTTGATTTAGATGAATTTTTCGCAAACCCGGTCTTTGTCATTGATTCCAGTCAGCAAGCGGATAATAACATAAAAAATTGGACAGTAGACATAAAAATTGAATTTGAAACGCGTAACAAATTTGCAAAAAACATTAAAGTTTTTGCATTGGTGTTACACGATGCATTTTTAAGCTATAATGCTTTAGATGGTTCTGTTCGAACCGGGTGTAATTTTTTGGGTAGATAAATGTATACTAATTAGTTTAGATTAATAATATAATTAAGAATTATAGTAGTATAGAACATAACATATTATGTAGTTTGTATAATCCTGAATTTTGAATAAATTATGATTAAATTATATTATGGATTTTATTTTACCTTAACTAATCGAATTTTGAATTAAGGTTTGAGCATACCATAAAAGGAAGGGTCATTTAGGTATAAATAATTATTGTGGTCGCAAATAATGTACCGCTTTATTATACTTATCTTGTTAGACCATATAAATTAGGGTTTTATTTCGCTTTGCCATTCACCAGCGGCGTTTCACTAAGTTAGAAACGTTCCGTATTTACAATCCATTTAACTACAATTTTACACTGTGAATTAATTTTTTTACTTTTTTCCTGAAATTGTAGCCTATTTACTTATATTATGATATTATCCGAAATTTTTATAAAAGCATTATGAGGGCTTTTACCTGATGGCGAACACAAGTTGTATAGTACCTATACCTGCTTGGTATTTTATACGTATTTAAGTTTTATTTACTTTTTATTACTCTGTTCTCATTACAAGATAGTCCTATAATTTATCCACTTCAAGTACAAAGAAATCGCTAGTTAATGGTTCTAGATGGTAATTATTTTATTGTATTTTATATAAGTGGTGCAAAAATTGGAATCAATTATTAGATATGCTACTGAATTTTAATGAGGGTCCTTCGGAATAATAAATAAAGGTTTATGTCCCTTTCTTTTTAAATCGAGTCGGCAGAGGGTTTGAGAGGGTTATTTAGGTATAAATAATTATTGCGGGGTGACAAATGTACCGCTTTATTATACTTATCTTGTTAGACCATATAAATTAGGGATTTATTTCGCTTTACTACCCGCCAGCGGCGTTTCAACTAAGGGAAAATAAAAAAAAGTCTGGTTTAAGGATGGCTCAGGTCGGATCGTAAAAAGTTGGGTTTAAGGATGGCTTATAAAAATTGGGATTTAATTATCCCGCTTTAGCAGCGGCGTTTCACTAAGGTTAAATCATAAAAAGTCGGGTTTTATCTCGGGTCAGATCATAAATATTCAGGTTCAAATTAGGGTTAGATAAGAAGCCGCCTCATGAAAGCATCCGGGTTAGGTTGTAAAAAGTCGGGTTTTATCTCGGGTCAGTTCATAAATATTCAGGTTCAAGTTAGGGTTAGATAAGAAGCCGCCTCATGAAAGCATCCGGGTTAGGTCGTAAAAAGTCGGGTTTAATTTCGGGTTATTTTGTAAACAGCACCACCGAACCACCCGGGTTAGGTCATAAAACGCACCACCGAACCACCCGGGTTAGATCATAAAACGCACCACCTGCACCACCTGGGTTAGATCGTAAAACGCACCACCTGCACCACCTGGGTTAGTTGCACCACCAGCACCACCAGCACCACCTGGCCTCGCTCTCTCCGTTTTCCTCTACTGAAGGCAGGTTGGCGACTTGAGTCTATTTTACAAATATTTTCATGGCAAGTGCTCAACTGAGGTTGCCCGCTTGATTCCAC